>CM056051.1:536776273-537093971 GCA_029574335.1 Rana kukunoris
ACCACACACCTCACCCCCATCCCGGGCCACACACCTCAACCCCCCACCCCAAATCGGACCACACACCTCACCCCCATCCCGGGCCACACACCTCACCCACACCCCAAACCAGACCACACACCTCACCCCCACCCCAAACCGGGCCACACACCTCACCCACCCCAAACCGGGCCACACAAATCACCCCCACTCCAAACTGGGCCACACACCTCACCCCCAAACCGGGCCACACCTCACCCCCACCCCAAACCATCCACACACCTCACCCCTCTGAAAATCTTCCAGTAAAGGTGCCAGGACACCATGGAATGATGAGGCTCACCCTCACTTGGCCCTGACTTCCAAGATCTTCCAGTAGAGGTGCCAGGACACCATGGAATGATGAGGCTCACCCTTACTTGGCCCTGACTTCCAAGATCTTCCAGTAGAGGTGCCGGGACACCATGGAATGATGAGGCTCACCCTTACTTGGCCCTGACTTCCAAGTTCTTCTGGTAGAGGTGCCAGGACACCATGGAATGATGAGGCTCACCCTTACTTGGCCCTGACTTCCAAGTTCTTCTGGTAGAGGTGCCAGGACACCATGGAATGATGAAGCTCACCCTTACTTGACCCTGACTTCCAAGATCCTCCAGTAAAGGTGCCAGGACACCATGGAATGATGAGGCTCACCCTTACTTGGCCCTGACTTCCAAGATCTTCCAGTAGAGGTGCCAGGACACCATGGAATGATGAGGCTCACCCTCACTTGGCCCTGAATTCCAAGATCTTCTGGTAGAGGTGCCAGGACACCATGGAATAGTGAGGCTCACCCTTACTTGGCCCTGACTTCCAAGATCTTCCAGTAGAGGTGCCAGGATACCATGGAATGATGAGGCTCACCCTTACTTGGCCCTGACTTCCAAGATCTTCTGGTAGAGGTGCCAGGACACCATGGAATAGTGAGGCTCACCCTTACTTGGCCCTGACTTCCAAGATCTTCCAGTAGAGGTGCCAGGATACCATGGAATGATGAGGCTCACCCTTACTTGGCCCTGACTTCCAAGATTTTCCAGTAGAGGTGCCAGGACACCATGAAATAATGAGGCTCACCCTTACTTGGCCCTGGCTTCCAAGATCTTCTGGTAGAGGTTCCAGGACACCATGGAATGATGAGGCTCACCCTTACTTCTAAGTTCTTCTGGTAGAGGTTCCAGGACACCATGGAATGTTGAGGCTCACCCTTACTTGGCCCTGACTTTCAGGATCTTCTCGTAGAGGTGCTAGGACACCATGGAATAGTGAGGCTCACCCTTACTTGGCCCTGACTTCCAAGATCTTCCAGTAGAGGTGCCAGGATACCATGGAATGATGAGGCTCACCCTTACTTGGCCCTGACTTCCAAGATCTTCTTTTAGAGGTGACAGGACACCATAGAATGATGAGGCTCACCCTTACTTGGCCCTGACTTCCAAGATCTTCCAGTAGAGGTGCCAGGACACCATGAAATGATGAGGCTCACCCTTACTTGGCCCTGGCTTCCAAGATCTTCTGGTAGAGGTTCCAGGACACCATGGAATTATGAGGCTCACCCTTACTTCTAAGTTCTTCTGGTAGAGGTTCCAGGACACCATGGAATGTTGAGGCTCACCCTTACTTGGCCCTGACTTTCAGGATCTTCTGGTAGAGGTTCCAGGACACCATGGAATGATGAGGCTCACCCTTACTTCTAAGTTCTTCTGGTAGAGGTTCCAGGACACCATGGAATGATGAGGCTCACCCTTACTTGGCCCTGACTTTCAAGATCTTCCAGTAGAAGGTACCAGAACACATGACATGTAGAAGCTTGGTCCTGACCTCTGAGATCTTCTGGTAGAGGTGCCAGAACATCATGAAGTGCAGACGTTCGACCTGACTTGGTCCTGACCTTTGAGTACTTCAAGTAGAGGTGCCAGGGCACCATGAAATTCAAAAGTTCACTGTGACTCAGCCCTGACCAGCAAAGGTTCCAGGACACCATGAAATGCAGGAACTCTCATTGACATGGCCCTTACCGCTGAGATCCCGCAGGAAGCAATGAAACACCATGAAACACAAAAGCCTGCCATGATGTTTCTCTGACCTTTGAGATTTTCCAGCAGATGAAATGCAGACACCCATCCTGACTTGGCTCAGAACTCTAGGATCTTCCAATAGAGGTTGTCATGCCTTCAGCAAGGTTTTCCTATGTTCATTGTTAATTCTTGTATATGCTAATGGTATGTAGAATACAATGTAATATCGCCATCTAGTGGCTCTTTTACATACTTAGGGCCAGATTCAGGTAGAGTTGCGCTGGAGTAATTCGATATGCGCCGCGTAACTGTGAAGATGCGCCGTCGTTTCTATGTGCCCGTACCCACCAAACTAGATGCGCCCAATAACGGGCCATTTGCGACCGGCGGAACGTTCCGACGCCAGAGTATCGCCAGCGCTTAATTTCGCTTGGCACATCAGTTGCGCCTATTGATTTCCCCTGCAAATATGCAAATGAGGGATTTTTCCCAATTCACGAACGGATTAGCACCATACGCTGGCTACATGCGCCGCGCGTATCTCGTCCGTCCGGCGCAAAGTTATTTCTACAAAAGGCTGCTTTATCTTTACTCCAGATGGCCACAGGTCAGCAGGAGAGCAGCTACAGCAGCAGCGTTACCGACGATAAGAGCTAGCTGAGCACCCCCACTTGCAGGACAACACCTCTGTCCATGCTTGTCTGTCAACTTTTACAGCCATGGAGGAAGACATCATAGGTCTCCATAGCCGAGATGACGGCTGACAGCTCCTGGCCTTTAGAGTTCAGCTTTCTCCTGTGTGTTTGCGGGGAACGGGAGCAGCCATCTCAGAACAAAAGTAACATCACTGCGGGGAGGGGGAACAGGATATACTTTAGTGCCGGAATGGCGCTTCTACGGGCGCATTTAAACGCCCAACGGAAGGCATTGCGCTGACGTTTCCCGTGAAGTGGTGCCGACGGAAGTTGTGAGCATGCGCACAAAGGGGGCGAGTGGAGCCTCACTCACTGCGCATGCTCCGTGGTTGATGCGCTGAACGTAAGCCTCTGCGCTGGGCTCCGCCCATCATTTACATATGATCACACCCACTTCCCCTTGCGTCGGGTTACGCCAGCGCATTATCGTTACTCTGGTGCAAGTTTACGCGCAACTGCTATGTGAATAACAGTACTTGCGCCGAAAGGGTCGTCAGAGTAACGTAAATGAGAAGCGTTACTCTGGAGCAAAGATGCTCTCATCTACCTGAATCTGGCCTTAGTCTAGCTCTACCCCAGAAGGAGCTGCTGAGTATTTTTGGGTGGCACGTTACCTCTATGTTCTCGCTGTCCAGGGTGAAAGAAGAGTTCAAAGAATTTCAATGTCCACAACATGCACTTCTTTTTCTAGGATTTATTTGTAGAACTTTGGTAGAAAATAAGTAAAGGGGTGGAAGGGTAGGTAGGTTCAGGTGTATAGTCACAAATAGGAAACATTCCTGCTGCCAGCAACAGTTCTCATCACCACTCTAGCCAGAGTGGGTATTGCTCACCCGGATAGGTCCCTCTCACTGGCCTAGCAGCCGCGATGGCGCACGGAATAAAGTAAAGTCTTTGCCATAGACCTTCCCTTATGAGGAGACACTTTTGGTCCAGAATCCCCTAACACAGGATTCAGCACACGGCCCGACAGGCGACACCATCAAGCCTCTCAGTGCATGGTGCATCCTTCGATGAAGTTTCCAGGCCTTCTGCCAAAGTACCAGCCTCTTGCATGGCCCCCTCCAGGATAGGTCCTCCCCTGGCTTCCTTTATCTCTGAAAAGCAGGCCCCAGTCTGACTACTGGGCCTACCAGGCGAAGCCGAGACCCCAGACCAACATGGTCCCGGAGTCAGGATTCAGGACATGCACCTCAGGCCAGGCCAGGCGCGAACAACAGGCCACCGTCAATACCGTCTGTCCCTTAAGTACCCCTCCCCAGCATGCACAGCGGGGCAACCACACCCACCGATTCGCTGCTGGAAGGAATACCCAATGCGCCCTGACCTTGCTGCTGCAACCCTTGGTCTGGGGTGGCAATAGCACCCCCAGACGAACAATGGTGGAACTCCCAGCACAGCCATGGCTGGAACAGAGGCTAAAATTGCCATTAATCATATTAGTCTGAGCCAAATAACATCTCAGATCCCACTAAATTTACAGCAGGGCCTGTTCAACAGGAGCAGGCCGCTACATTAGTATTTTGAATAATTTACTGAAGGTAGATAGAGATTGTTTCTTAAAAGCCACCGTATCTTCCCATAATTCCTGTGGACTATACCATAAGGTCTGAGAGACAGCCCCCAGTAGCCATCTTCCTTCTTCATCCATGCACCTTCTCCAGAGAACTCCACACCTATTCATCTGCAATTCTAATGTCAGCCTAATGGAAACATCGCCGGTATGTTCATACCGATTTCCCTAGTTAGACTAGTGTGTTAGGACTGTATATTGTGTATACTGATTGTATGTTTTATTTTTGGTTTTACTCTGCAAGTTCCCTGCAATAAAAGTTGAAAAAAAGGACCTTGGGCCTGCCTCAATGAGTTGTTAAGGGAAGAGAGTTAGTTGCCTGTCTAATTATACCTCAGCCACGTATAGCGAGGGCAGAACAGGTGTGGCATTACACCTTGAAATGCAGAAGCTTGCCTAGACTTGGCCCTGACCTCTGAGACCTTCCAGTAGCGGTGCTGGAACACCATGAGTTGCAGAAGCTTGCCCCGACTTGGCCATGACCACTGAGATCTTCAGGGTGTCGGAAATGCCATCAAATGCTGATGCTTGCCCTGACTTGGCCCTGACCTCTGGGATCTTCTAGTAGAGGTGCCAGTACACCTTGAAACTCAGAAGCTCACCCTGATTTGGCTCTAACGTTTGCTGTAGTAGAGGTTCTGGACCACCATGAAAGTTCTTCCTGACATGGTGACCTTGATCAAGTAGAGGTGCCAGGACACCATGGAATGATGAGGCTCACCCTGGCTTGGCCCAGACTTCCAAGATCTTCCAGTCGAGGTACCAGGACACAATTATACAGTATGCATAGGTTTGCCCTGTCTTGGCCCTGACATCTGAAATCCTCCAGTAGAGGTGCCAGGCCACCATGACATGTAGAAGCTTTCCCTGACTTGACCCTGATCTCTAAGATCTTCCAGTTGATGTGGTGGGACACCATAACATGTAGAACCTTGTCCTGACTTGGCCCTGACCGCTGAGATCTTCTCGTAGAGGTGCCAGAACACCATGAAATGCAGAGGTTCGCCCTGACAATTGTGATCATCCAATACAATCTGCAGTGTGTTGGAGGTACTCACATGCTCCAGAATCTGCAGAGTTCCTCCACTGTCCTGTTGTGTCAGTAAAATGCTCCCTGACACTTCCAAGGCCTGAGTCAATGGGGAGTGACACCAACTTATATGCTTGGGGGGACTTCACATACTTCTGCCTTCTTCAATCTCCTGAAGACACAAACTACTGCAGGGAAATCTCACCATTGTGGGAGGGGCAGAGACACAAACTATGCAGGGAAATCTCACCATTGTGGGAGGGGCAGAGACACAAACTACTGAAGGGAAATCTCATCATTGTGGGAGGGGCAGAGACACAAACTATGCAGGGAAATCTCACCATTGTGGGAGGGACAGAGACACAAACTACTGAAGGGAAATCTCATCATTGTGGGAGGGGCAGAGACACAAACTACTGCAGGAAAATCTCTCCATTGTGGGAGGGGCAGAGACACAAACTACTGAAGGGAAATCTCATCATTGTGGGAGGGGCAGAGACACAAACTACTGCAGGGAAATCTCACCATTGTGGGAGGGGCAGAGACAGAAACTACTGCAGGGAAATCTCACCATTGTGGGAGGGGCAGAGACACTAACTACTGCAGGGAAATCTCACAATTGTGGGAGGAGCAGAGACACAAACTACTGCAGGGAAATCTCACCATTGTGGGAGGGGCAGAGACACAAACTACTGTAGGAAATCTCACCATTGTGGGAGGGGCAGAGACACAAACTACTGCAGGAAATCTCACCATTGTGGGAGGAGCATAGACACAAACTACTGCAGGAAATCTCACCATTGTGGGAGGGGCAGAGACACAAACTACGGCAGGAAATCTCACCACTGTGGGAGGGGCAGAGACACAAACTACTGCAGGAAATCTCACCATTGTGGGAGGGGCAGAGACACAAACCCCTGTGGGAAAATCTCCTCATTGTGGGAGGGGCTGAGACACAAAGTACTGCAGGAAATCTCACCATTGTGGGAGGGGCAGAGACACAAACTACTGTAGGAAATCTCACCATTGTGGGAGAGGCAGAGATACAAACTACTGGGAGGAAATCTCACCACTGTGGGAGGGGCAGAGACACAAACTACTGCAGGGAAATTTCACCATTGTGGGAGGAGCAGTAACTTTGGCCTATTGGAATAATTCACACAGTTCAATCATCCACAGAGCGGATGTTTTGTTCAGAAGAACTTATCTTTCAGATCCAAGGCCCGGTGTCAGAGGAGCCATAATCGCTATACAAGCCATATTGCTGCTCCCCGAGGCCCGCACAGCCGCCTCGGCACGTGGCGTCCTCATATTATATAACCGGAGCCTCAGCTTTTATCACCATCTGAGAGTCGAGTTTGAAGCTCTCGTCGCCTTTGCTAGCCGACAAGCCTGAGTGCTGGGGGACTCGTCTATTTTGCGCATTTATAGATGAACTGCATTTTTTATGATATACATAATTTAATGAGCTGCATGTCGTTTCCTTTCCGTGCATCCATTTACGGCGTGCCTATTAAACTGGAATTTTGGATAGGTTTTTTATTTTATTTTAAGAGCTGCCCTCAATCTGATTTTTACAAAATCACAAACTGGGGGATTAAAATATGATATCTGGCGGCAGAAAACAGGAAAGATTCCAATGCAAAGTTCCCGGGTCTGTAAGCTTGCTGTGCCCACTATGAGGGATTCCCATCATCCCTGTGCTGAGTTTCCAGGTCTGTACACCTACTGTGCCAACTATGAGGGGTTTCCACCATCCCTATGCTGAGCTCCTGGGTCTCTAGGCCTGCAGTGTCCATTATGAGGGGTTCCCACCATCCCTGTACTGAGTTCCCAGGTCTGTATACCCGCTGTGCCCATTATGATGGGACCCCACCATGCCTGTGCTAAGTTTCCAGGTCTGCACACCTGATGTGCCCATTATCAGGGGTTTTCACCATCCCTGTGCTGAGCTCCTGGGTGTCTAGGTCCATTATGAGGGGTTCCCACCATCCCTGTGCTGAGTTCCTGGATCTCTATTCCTTCTGTACCCATTATGAGGGGTTTCCACCATCTCTGTGCTTAGTTCCTGGGTCTTTACACCTGCTGTGCCCACTATGAGGGGTTCCCACCTTACCTGCACTGAGTTCCTGGGTCTCTAGAGCTGCAGTGCCCATTATATGGGGTTTCCACCATCCCTTTACTGAGTTCCTGGGTCTCTAGAGCTGCAGTGCCCATTATGAGAAGTTCATCATTCCTGCACTGAGGTCCTGGGTGTGTACACCCACTGTGTCCATTATGAGGGGTTCCCGCCATCCTAGTGCTGAGTTCCTGTGTCTGTACACCTGTTGTGCCCATTATGAGGGGTTCCAGCCATCTCTACTCTGAGTATTCAGATTTGAACAGCTGCTTTGCCCATTATGAAGGGTTTCCACCACCCCTGATCTGCGTTCCTGTCTCTGCACACCTGCTGTGCCCATTACGAAGGGCTCCCACAATCTATGCATATCAGAGTTCCCAAATCTACATATCTGCTGTGCCCAATATGATGTTTCCCACCATGCCCGTTATATTTTTTCTATACTTTATATTATAAAGAATGGAACAAGATGAATGGGAGTTGGCTGGGACCCCTAAAACTCAAAAGTGGTTGGGAAACAAAACCAGTAACTACTGAGGGAGACCACACCTTTAGATTCCTCAGGAGACCACACCTTTAGATTCCCCCAGGAGACCACACCTTTAGATTCCTCAGGAGACCACACCTTTAGATTCCCCCAGGAGACCACACCTTTAGATTCCTCAGGAGACCACACCTTTAGATTCCCCCAGGAGACCTCACCTTTAGATTTCCCCAGGAGACCTCATCTTTAGATTTCCCCAGGAGACCTCACCTTTAGATTCCCCCAGGAGACCTCACCTTTAGGTTCCCCCAGGAGACCTCACCTTTAGATTTCCCCAGGAGACCTCACCTTTAGATTTCCCCAGGAGACCTCACCTTTAGATTCCCCCAGGAGAACTCACCTTTAGATTCCCTCAGGAGACCTCACCTTTAGATTCCCCCAGGAGACCTCACCTTTAGATTCCTACAGGAGACCACACCTTTATATTTCTCAGGAGACCAAACCTTTAGATTCCCCCAGGAGACCTCACCTTTAGATTTCGCCAGGAGACCTCACCTTTAGATTCCCCCAGGAGACCTCACCTTTAGATTCCCCCAGGAGACCTCACCTTTAGATTCCTACAGGAGACCTCACCTTTATATTCCCCCAGGAGACCAAACCTTTATATTCCTCAGGAGACCAAACCTTTAGATTCCCCCAGGAGACCTCACCTTTAGATTTCGCCAGGAGACCTCACCTTTAGATTCCCCCAGGAGACCTCACCTTTAGATTTCGCCAGGAGACCTCACCTTTAGATTCCCCCAGGAGACCTCATCTTTAGATTCCCCCAGGAGACCTCACCTTTAGTTTCCCCCAGGAGACCTCACCTTTAGATTCCCCCAGGAGACCTCACCTTTAGATTTCGCCAGGAGACCTCACCTTTAGATTCCCCCAGGAGACCTCACCTTTAGATTTCGCCAGGAGACCTCACCTTTAGATTCCCCCAGGAGACCTCATCTTTAGATTCCCCCAGGAGACCTCACCTTTAGTTTCCCCCAGGAGACCTCACCTTTAGATTCCCCCAGGAGACCTCACCTTTAGATTCCCCCAGGAGACCTCACCTTTAGATTCCCCCAGGTGACCACACCTTTAGATTCCCTCAGGAGATATGAGAAGACAGAGGGGGATTTAGCCCACCATACTCCACTTAAAACTGTAATACAATTTGCACGTGGACAGATACTGTAACAAGTAAACCCAGAACTGAGCACATGAAGCCTTTGTGGCCCCTCCAATATATGTGTAACCCCCCCTCCCCAATAAACAGTCGACCATTTTCTCACCAAAATTTGTCATTTTATTTCAGTCCAAGATCCCAAAAACAGAAAATAAAATAAAAAAGTGCCATTATGTAACCAGTTCAGCGTCAGGACCCAAAAAGGCGATAAGGCGTTTCCTGTGCCTTCACTGAATGTATATGCGCACACATATATGTATATCTCCCACCGTCTGGACTTGCAGCACACCAGCGGCTCATCAGACTCCCAATGACTGTAGGACGTCCATCGGATATCACCCTCGTCCACACAACGCCACAGACGGCCGCGGCTCGTATACACATATGTGTCTATATATACACGTATCTGTGTATGCACCTTTCAGTGCATATAATATATATTTATATATTTATATGTTCCATATTTCCCTTTAATGATAGAACAATCTATATAATATAAATCTCATTAAGGTCAGTGGGGGAGGGGTAGGGGGGGTTCTCGGTAATGAAACATACACATATAAAGCCCAAAATAACTCTGTATCTTTTTCGGGCTCCAAGGACACCATCTTCCGATGAAGAGCTTTTCCAAAAAAAATGAGGATTTGTATACTCCCCTCTGTAGTGGGATAAGGGTTCAACACGATGCAAATTTCCTTTTATTCCAAAGACTATATGGCCAAACACTTGTAGAGCCCTAACAATGACCCCTTTACAAGCATGTTGAGTATTCCATTTCATTGGACGTTAATATGGAATTGGCTATAACAGCTTCCACTCTTCTGGGCTTTCCATAAGAATTTGGAGTACGTTTGTGGGGATTATTGCCCATTTAAGTAACCATGTGGGCCTCCATGGGGATTCCCATTGGGGGTGTAACCATGAACACAGCCCATGTAAAATTCCAAAGACTTCTAAATCAATGGGCAGCACAGGAAGAGTACCTGTGAGTGTACCCAGGTAGACTACCCAGAATTTGATGCCCCATCCCCAAACATTTATGTGGCCAAAGTAATGTTGCTTTACACAGGCAGTCCAAGGGTAGGATCACGAGCTAGAACAAATATACACTACATGGCCAAACATTTGTGGACACCTGACCATCACACTTATATAAAATTGTTGGATATCCTATTCCAAAATAGGAGATATCCTATTCCAAATTGGAGTTGCCCCACCTTTCCAGCTAAAAGATCTTCTATGCTTTCTATGAAGGCTTTCTATAAGATTTTGGAGTGTGTCTGGCAAAAATTGTGCCCATTTGTGAGGTCAGGTACTGATTTTGAATGGGAAGACCTGGTTTACATTCAACTGGGTCCACACTTCTGGGAAGGCATGCTACAAAATTTTCGAGTGTGTCTGGGGGAATTTGTATCCTATCAGCCAAAAAAAAGGTCATGTACTAATGTTGGATGAGAAGACTTGACTCACCATTGGGGTTCCAATTCATTCCAAAGGTGTTCAGTAGTGTTGAGGTCAGGGTACTGTGCAGGGATACTCAAGTTCCTCCACACCAAACTTATCATACCATGTCTTTATGGAAATGGGTCTACACTTCTGCAAATGCTTTGCACAACATTTTGGAGTGTGTCTTTGGGAATATGTGTCCTATCAGCCAATGTTGTGTACTAATATTGGATGAGAAGACTTAGCTCACCATTGGGATCCCAATTCATCCCAAAGGTGTTCAGTAGGATTGAGGTTAAGGCTCTGTGCGGAACACTTAAGTTCCTCCACACCAAACTGCTCAAACATTTATTTATGGAGATGTTCGAACAGTTTGGTGTGGAGGAACTCAAGTGTTCTGCACAGAGCCTTAACCTCAACCTTACTGAACACCTTTGGAATAAATTGGAACCCCAATGGTGAGCCAAGTCTTCTAACCCAACATAAGTACAAACTCTTGGCTGGTAGGACACAAATTCCCACAGACAATCAGCCAAGAGTTTGTACTAATGTTGGGTGAGACTTGGCTCACCAATGGGGGTTCCAATTTATTCCAAAGATGTTCAGTAAGGTTGAGGTTAAGGCTCTGTGCAGAACATTCAAGTTCCTCCACACCAAACTGGTCAAACCACGTCTTTATGAAGACATTGAATAAGAAGACCTGGCTCACCATTGGAGTTCCGAATCAACCCAAAGGTGTTCAGAAAGGTTAAAGTCAAGGCTCTGTGCATAACACTCAAGTTCCTCCACACCAAACTGGTCAAACCATGTCTTTATGGAGATGTTAAATAAGAAGACCTGGCTCACCATTTAGGTTCCAATTCACCCCAAAGGTGTTCAAAAGACTTGAGTTCAACCACACCAAACTGCTCAAACATTTCTTTATGGAGATCTTTGAACAGTTTGGTGTGGAGGAACTCAAGTACTTTGCACCGAGCCTTAACCTCAACCTTACTGAACACCTTTGGAATAAATTGGAACCCCAATGGTGAGCCAAGTTTTCTCACCCAACATTAGTACAAATAAGATGTTAAATAGGAAGACCTGGCTCACCATTTAGGTTTCAATTCACCCCAAAGGTGTTCAAAAGAGTTGAGGTGAAGGCTCTATGTAGGACACTTGAGTTCCTCCACACCAAACTCATCATGTCACAACATTTTGGAGTGTCTGTGGGAATTTGTGTCCTATCAGCCAATATTGTGTACTAATGTTGGGTAAGAAAACTTGGCTCTCCATTGGGATCCTAATTCATTCCAAAGGTGTTCAGTAGGATTGAAGTCAAGGCTCTGTGCAGAAAACTTGAGTTCCTCCTTACCAAACTGGTCAAACATGTCTTTATGTAGGTGTTGGATGAGAAGACCTTGCTCGCCATTTAGGTTCCAATTCTTCCCATAGGTGATCAGAAGAGTTGAGGTGAAGGCTCTATGTAGGACACTTGAGTTCCTTCACACCAAACTCATCATATATAATTTTCATGTAGCTGGGTCGACACTTCTTGGAAGGCTTTCCACAAAATTTTGGAGTGTGTCTGTGGGAATTTGTGTTTTATCAGCCAAGGTTGTGTACTAATGTTGGGTGAGAAGACTTGGCTCGCCATTTAGGTTCCAATTCTTCCCAAAGGTGTTCAGAAGAGTTGAGGTGAAGGCTCTATGTAGGACACTTGAGTTCCTTCACACCAAACTTATCATATATAATCTTCATGTAGCTGGGTCGACACTTCTGGGAAGGCTATCCACAAAATTTTGGAGTGTGTCTGTGGGAATTTGTGTCCTATCAGCCAAGGTTGTGTACTAATGTTGGGTGAGAAGACTTGGCTCGCCATTTAGGTTCCAATTCTTCCCAAAGGTGTTCAAAAGATTTGAGGTGAAGGCTCTATGTAGGACACTTAAGTTCCTTCACACCAAACTCATCATATATAATCTTCATGTAGCTGGGTCTACACTTCTGGGAAGGCTTTCCACAAAATTATGGGGTGTGTCTGTGGGAATTTGTGTCCTATCAGCCAAGGTTGTGTACTAATGTTGGGTGAGAAGACTAGGCTCACCATTGGAGTCCCAATTCATCCCAAAGGTGTTCAGTAGGGTTGTCTAAAAAGGACCCTTCATTGGAAAAACCTCTGATATTTGGATTGGGTTGGATCTACTGTACATACTTTTGACCACATAGTGTATATTGTTTTCCAGTCCCATGGGAAGGTAAACCACTGATCAGGCTATATATACTCTATATACACAAGCCAGCAAAATTTGGCTATTATTTCCTTCCTTTTTTTATTTTAGCGGATCGCACTGACCTTTTTATTATTTTTTTTTAATGTTTTTTCCATCCAGTTTATAAGATGTGAGAAAGCATCATACTGTGAAAGAAACTACAGAAAAAAAGATTGGCACTTTAGGAACGATCTTTGAGTAGCCTCCTACATTGACTACGGTGGTGAAAAATTTATCAAACCTCTTTTTTTTAATAGTTAAAATCCATTAAGAAAATGGATTTTGTCATAGTAATAACGCGGCAAGGAAAAACATTGAAATGACGGAGGAACCAGAAATAGCTTCAGCTT
This sequence comes from Rana kukunoris, assembly GCA_029574335.1. Classification (NCBI taxonomy): domain Eukaryota; kingdom Metazoa; phylum Chordata; class Amphibia; order Anura; family Ranidae; genus Rana; species Rana kukunoris. The sequence continues at coordinate 536,789,469 of CM056051.1, forward strand.
TTTATAAAGAAGTGGAGGATAGGTAAAAAAAAAAAAAAGAGGCATGCGTGTAATACTGTTATCCCATCAGAGGGGAGTCACGACCCTCGTCAATATGTATTATCTGTAAAAAAAACAAACAAAAAAAACAGAGATCCTGTGATTGGTTGACCCTGTGCCCTATTAAATAATGCGGTCTCCCTGTTTGGGACCAATCGTTCCTGTCTAATCTTCTTGTAAACATCGAAGCCTGCTGCCAATGATTCCCGTAAACTCCTGTCTCCTTGTGATCTGATCCCGATGTCCGTGCCGGGATAGCTGGTTTCCATGTGCTTCTGATCGCTAGCCCCTGTGGGATGGGGGCTCAGCCAGGTTCTGTGAAGGAAGAGCTGGAAAAAGGGGTGTGGGGGAGAGAGAGAGAGAAAGAGGGGGACTATAGGTAATGAGAAGAAGAACAGAAGTGGGTGCGGGTAAACGGCTGTTGTTCTTTTTTTTTTGCGAGGGAGAGGGGTACACATAAAGAATGAAGGGCTTGCTCGGGGTTAATCGAGAGTGAGAAGAAGCAAGAGTACGTGATGGCAATGGTCGTAATATACGAAACGTAATATAGGAAAATAGAGAGCAAAGATCCGTCGTATAAGACACTCCCTCACTATTATTTTGGCACACATACAGTTCCCTTCCCCCCTTTGATCTACCCAGAGGGGTCATGGGGACTATGGCAGTGGAGAGGCGATACACCTATTACCATTTGAGCACCCCCTTTGAGATAGGAGCAGGCCCACCTTGCCGAAGCGGTGGAAGGGGATCATTGGCACTGTGTTTTGTATTTTTTTTAAGGGGGAGGGGCTTAATTTTGGCCTCTCATGCATTCACCCCCTCCCCTGTACATTCACCCCCTGCCCCCTTTCTCCATTGCAGGGGATAGCTCTTTTGTTCCCCTCTTCTGGTGACGGCAATTTTTTTTTTCAGCTGTTCGAGAGCATTTGAGTCCTAGAAGGTTCAGTGCATTGAACGCACCTGACACAGGCTATCTGTGTGAGGCCCGCACCTGGCGTAACATCCCCCATCCATTGGATATTGTCCGTGAATAAAAATAAAGCAGGTGTACAAGTTGAGTCAGTTGGAGGCTTCGGCCTAGTCACATAGGCCTCTTTTCCTCCTTTAGCAACTCTCCCCCCAACAGGGGGGTATAATTTATTGGATCAAAATTTCATATCTTTCCCTACATCCCATTAAATAACTGCCCCATCATATTTTTTTGTTTTTTCGACCCTGTTTCCCCCATGACATAGGCAGAAGTTGAAGTCCAGGTGTCACAGTCCTGAATGTTGATCTTGGGAGCAGTTTCTAAAGCCTGAGGAGGAGAAGGGGCATGGGGATACTGGGTAGTTCTTTTCCGGCCCCCTCATAATAAACAAGTTATTTCATCTACCCCCATCCCCTGCCATAAGGCAAAATCCAGCTCAGGCTTGGTAGGCCCAGATAGCCAATGTTGCTGTTCGCGAGAGGAAGGGGGAGACGGGGCAATGAATGGGTAGAGGGAGAGATGCCTGGTACCACTATACCCTTGTGGTTGAATGCGGGTGGGGCAGGGTATTGTTGTGAGCAGTGGTGGGGAATGTATTAAAGGGATGTAAAGAGGGTAGACCCGAGATGGTGCTTGGAGCCATGACAGAGCCAGGAGGTGGAGGTGGCGGTGGAAGTGGAGCGTCCTCAGGGGCCCTTCTTAACGCCAGTGTATAATCGGGAGGGCAAGCTGGGCGCAGTATATCATGTGGCCTTAGAGGTTCAAGATCAGGAGCTCCTCCAGCCCTCTTTATCTGAAGGGACATCAGTTCTTCTTCTGGTCCATGATGTGCCAGGTCATTGCCGGGAGCTCCTCCTCGCCCGGGACTGTGTCGCCTTTGTCGAAGTTCATGACGCCTATCCCTCTTGTAATAAAGGGCAGCAAATGCCAGGATGTTGAGGAAGAGGAGAGAAGCTCCGACGGCTACGGTCACACTCAACTCAGTTGAATAGTCACGGGTGTCCCCAGGGAAAGGGGGGTATCGAGGTCGTTCCACCGGTCCACCAGTCGAATCATAGTCTTCAGGTGGAAGTGTGGCATGCGGTCGCCGGGTGGTACTGCCGCCAGTTATCCTGGTACCAGTCGGCCAGCGGGTGCTGTAGGGGGGCAATTTCGTGGTGGTTGAGGGATGCTGAACCGTGTTCAGGTTGTGAAGATGAGGAACTAATTCCAACCAGAAGGCAACCTTATTGGCACGGTAATTATCCCGCACCCGAGGCTTTAGGCCAATGTGTAGGTACTGCTTCTCTTTAGGGTTAAACTTTGTCCATACCACTTCCTCAAAGCGGTTGGGTTTCGTGTGGATGAACTTGGTGTCCTGAGGGACCGGGTGGTTAGGATCCCTAAAAATAAAGAGAAGACAAGAGATAAGAAACACAGTTTTGGTTCATACCACACAAGAGAACAAACATTACAATTTATTTCTTGGTGTTAAAGGATACAGAATGTATAGCCAAACTTTTAGGCCTCGTACACACGATGAGATATGTCCGCTCAAACTTGTCCGACGGACAGTTTAGAGCGGACATGTCTCATCGGATTTCGGTCCGATGGCGTGTACACACCATCGGATCAAAATCCCCGCCGGCGGGGGGGCGGCGGTTGGGGTGGATGGGCATGCCCTCCTCCCCTCCCGCCGCCCCCCCTCTACTCCGCCACCCCCTCCTCCGCCCCCCTCGCGCTTCCCCCCTCTCCCTGGGGTGTCTTCGGGCGCCCCCGGGGGGGCCCCATGGGATGTGGGGGTGTGGCTGTTGAGATGTTGCACCCCGGCCCCTGCTGCGCTTCCCAGCCCTTGGGCCGTGCCTGCATACGGGGGAACTGCGCCAAGGGGCTTCCCCCTACGGCCAGGGGTACAGAGGGATCTAGTTGCCATTTTTTGTGTCCCTGCCCTGGTTGCATCCACTGAGTCCTTGCCAAAATTTGCCCCGCAGAGGTCTCACCCATGCCTTAACCAAACCTTTACTCGCTCTGAGGTGGCAAACCTACCCCGGCTACTTCACCCACTCTCTTGCCGCTTCCGGGCAAGGCTCCGGTCAACCCACAAGCGGTACCGTGCGCCGGTTTCCGCGTCCCGGCGCGGAGGCCCCTCACGGCCGCACCCTACCGATTATCCCTGTTAGAATAGGGGGAGGGACTGGGTCCCACCCGCCTAAATCGGTCTAACTCCCTATACTCCCCTACAGAAGGGAAAAACAGGGAACCCCCCCCCTGATACTCCCTATTTTTCCAGGAGCAGGCCCCTCCCATGTCGGACACCTGTGGTGCCGTAACCCAGATTAAAGCTCTCCCAAGCCCCGATCCCTCCCTCACCACTACAGCACCAATCCCCTCACCCTCCTCATCCCCGTACCGCCACAGCTCGGATACCCGTGCTCGCCCCATGTCCAGACATACGACCGAACGGGCCCCCATAATGCCGGACACACTGACGGGTGCAGGCAATACCACGCTGAAGGTGGTCTCCCTTAATGCACGGGGGCTAAATCTCCCCGAAAAGCGATCTCAGCTCCTCTTGGCCCTACACAGAGCTAAAGCGGATATAGCGTTTGTGCAGGAAACGCACTTCAAGTCCGGGGCGGTGCCCAAACTGCACAACTTTCATTACCCAAATGCCCACCACGCCACTAATCCACGCGCTAAAACGAAAGGGGTCTCCATACCGATCGCTAGACATTGCCCCCTCAAAGTGATAGAAGAAATCGTGGACCCTGAGGGTAGGCATTTATTTCTCAAGGGCTCCTATCTAGACCGCACCCTCACGCTTGCCGCCGTCTACGCACCTAATTTGCGTCAAGTAGCATTCTTTAAAACCGTATCAGCCCTACTGACACCCTTTAAGGCGGGGACACTGGTACTGGGGGGCGATTTTAATGTACCTCTATGCCCCGCACAAGACACGTCCTCCGGCACCTCGTCCACCCCATTCTCAGCTCTCAGGAGGATCAAACTACTCCTCCAAGAACTCCTTCTACATGACACCTGGCGTACCCTACACCCAACGGGAAAGGACTTCACATTCTACTCGGCTCCCCATGCCCGCTACTCCCGACTTGACTATCTGTTTGTGACCCAGGAAGACCTCCCCCTACTAACATCCGCGACTGTGGAACCCATGTGGCTGTCGGCTCATAACCCGATCTCGGCCACACTATCGCTTCCCCTTCGTCGCTCTGGAACACGGGTGTGGAGGTTGGACCCGTCCCTATTGACTGATCCAACGCTTGCTACCGACCTTGAATCACACCTGGAATCATTCTTTCGGGAAAACAAACCGGAGGACACGGCCCCTATGGTCAACTGGGAAGCCCACAAATGTGTTGTGAGAGACCTCCTATTGGCCGCCGCCGCCCGACGCAATAAGGAACGACGCAAACAATACGACGATCTCGTGGGGAGAATCAAACGACTAGAATCCGCGCACAAACGTTCACAAGCCCTCGCGACGCTCCAAGACTTGACTCAGGCGAGAGCCGAGCTCCTAGAGGTTATCGGCAGGAAGATCAGACGTTCCTACGCCCTGACCAAAAAGTCGTTTTACGAACACGGCGACAAAGCGAGCAAATTGCTAGCTGCGGCCCTGCAAGCCAAAAAGTCTAGAACGACCGTCCATTCGCTGACGGATGACAAAGGCGCAAAAATACGCTCCACACCAGACATAGCTAAGCTCTTTGTTAAATATTACACTGACCTGTACAACCTGCCGTCTCCGACCACGCCGGCCGCACAACTCACCAGACAAGGCATGATCGACGACTTTTTGAGCCAGTACGGCCCCGTCGGCCTGTCGGAATCGGTTAGGTCGGAACTTGACAAGCCCCTCGACAGCGCTGAAGTGGGTCTGGCCCTGAAACAACTAAAACCCGGCAAGAGTCCGGGTCCAGATGGTCTAACTTCCGGATACTACAAGTTGTACGCCAAAATTCTCACACCTTTCTTCCTCTCAGCCTTCAATTCCCTTCCTGACACCTCCGCCCCACTTCGGGACCTTCTAACTGCGCACATTGTGGTTCTCCCCAAACCCGACAAAGACCCGAACCTTGTGACTAACTACAGACCCATCTCACTACTCAATGTAGACCTTAAGTGGTTCGCCAAGACGATCGCGAATAGACTACTACCGCACATGCCCTCCCTGATAGACCCTGACCAAGCAGGATTTATCCCCGCGACAATACCCTCGACAATACCCTCACGGCTATCAACGTCCACCATTGGCTCACCTCTCGCGGCTCTCCCGGGTTTTTCCTCTCACTCGACCCGGAGAAGGCGTTCGACAGAGTGGCATGGGACTTCATGCAAGCTACTCTCAAGGCCATAAACATACCCCCGCTCATGTTGAGCTTTATCTCCGCACTTTACGCGGGCCCGACGGCGAGGGTGAGAGTGAACAATCACCTGTCGGATGCCTTCTCCATCGCAAACGGGACCCGCCAGGGGTGCCCCCTCTCCCCCCTGCTATTTGTCCTCACCCTAGAGCCTTTCCTGAGGCGTCTCAGATCTAACCCAACAATCAAGGGGGTAGACATCGGGAGCCACACGTACAAAATTGCCGCGTTCGTGGACGATATTCTGCTTTTCCTCAAGGACCCCCTCACGACCGTCCCCAACCTGCTCAAAGACTTTGCAGATTTCAAAACACTGTCTAACTTCCAAATTAATTTGTCCAAATCGTAATCGTATGCCCTGAACGTCTCGCTGCCACAGACCTTGCGCAACCTATGTCAAACTAACTTCCCCTTCACGTGGAACGATAAAGCCATCACATACCTAGGGATCCAACTCCCCACTTCCCTCTCCGACCTGTACTCCCTTAACTACATGTCACTACTACAAACGGTGATTAGGGATTTACAGGGATGGTCCCCCAAACGTCTATCATGGTTCGGGAGGGTCGCGGTAATCAAAATGAACGTCTTGCCCCGACTGCTCTACGCTATGCAAACTGTCCCCATCAGGCTCCCCCCTGCTTTCTTCTCGTCCTACAGGGCGGCCTGCGCGAAATTTGTATGGCACGATGCCCGCCCGCGCTTGAGCTACGCCAGGCTCACAGTCCCCAAACCGAAAGGTGGCCTGGGCTTGCCAGACATCCGCAGATACAACATGGCTTGTGGCCTTTCCAGGATAGTGGACTGGACAGCTAGTGAGGGACGGAAACACTGGGTGAAGTTAGAACAAACATTCTCTCCCCTACCGTTATCCCATCTACCATGGGTATCACAAAACAACATACCACAGAGCTGCAAATTACACCCTCTAATTCTCCCCTCCTTGCAAGCCTTTCGGGTGGCCTGCACTAAGCATGAATTGTCGGACCGAATTGGTCCCATGACCCCCCTTAGGCTGAACCCCGACTTTCCACCGGGCATGCACCCCGCTTTCCTCTCTGACTGTTGGCCCCACGCGACCATTAGGGCGGGACACCTCTTCTCACAGGGTAGACTCATGCTTCAGTCCGAACTAGCCAACTACGTTAACAGGAATGAATTCCCATTCTGGACATACATACAACTGCGACACTTCATTGACAAGACGGCCCCAAGAGCCCACTGGTCCAGACCTTGCTCCCCTTTCGAAAACCTCTGCTCAAAGGGGGAACCACAAAGACATATTGTTTCGATAGTCTACGGTTTGCTATTTACTACACACTCCTCCAAACTCCACTGGGCTAATCAACAGTGGGAACGGGACCTAGCGATAAGCCTCACGGACAGTGAGTGGGAAGCCATCTACCGGCTGGCCCACAAGGGTTCAATCAATGTTCAGGTACAGGAGAATGCTTACAAGCTTCTCTCCAGATGGTACAAAACCCCGCTCAAGTTGCACAAAATTAACCCTGCCCTCCCAAAGACCTGCTGGAGGTGCCATCTGGAAACTGGCTCTTTCCTCCACATTTGGTGGTCCTGCCCCAAACTCCTGCCCTACTGGGAAGAGGTACACAGGCTCATAGCACAAATCTCGACTGACCACTTAGAATTCACGCCGGCCCAGTTTCTACTCCACCATGCCCAGGCTCTCCCGAGGGGCTACTGCCGCTCCCTGGCCATGCACATGGTAAACGCGGCACGGATGTGCATCCCGATCAAATGGCTCTCTCCACACCCCCCCTCCCTGACTGACTGGTTCGCCCGTCTCCACAAAACGATGGAGATGGAGGAACTCATCCACAACTCTAATGACAGCCCCGCAAAATTCACCGAGACTTGGGCCTGCTGGATCCATTTCACCACGACCGACGATTACAAAAACATTAGACCCTGACGACTGTGCCCGGACTTCCTCATCTCCCTACACCTTGCCGAGCTGTGGCGGAATATCTGTACCCCTCACCCCCCCCCCCCCTGCTCTCCAACCTGGAACACTATCCTCCCCTCCCCTTCCATCCCTTCTATCCCACAAACCGCAAGCACAAACCCTATACTGGCAGGTCTTGCCGTCCTGCAAAATGGAGGGATGGTTCGCTTCCATACGCTATTACCAACGGCTTCCCCTTATTGCTTCCGGAATGCCTCCATGCTACTCCCTTCTACACTGTTCACACAGATCAGGGGGAGAGCCCCTGGACACTGTGTAGCTTGCCTTTCGACATACCTGTAGGCGAACTGATTATTGCTTCTGACACTGTTTACCATGCACCATATTGTTTGTTTGTAGCATAGCGGCTGCGACCGCGACTTTACTATTTCGACTGTTATTAATGATGTAAAGTATATCTTGTACTGTATCACTTTCCCAATAAAAACTACTTGGGAAAAAAAAAAAAATCCCCGCCGGCAGACAGCGTGGTGACGCGGCGGTGACGTTGACGCCGCCACGTCACCGCTACGTCACCGCACCAGGAAGTAAACACTTCCGCGCGCATGCGTCGGATCCATTCACAGGATACGACGCATGTGCGGGAAGATATGTCCGCTGGTTTGCCGTACTAACCAGCGGACATATCCGACGGACAGGTTTGTAGCGGACAAATTTCAAAGCATGCTTTGAAATTTGTCCGATGGACAAACCTGTCCGCTAGCCCGTACACACGATCGGATTTGTCTGCTGAAACGGTCCATCGGACCGTTTTCAGCGGACAAATTTGATCGTGTGTACGCGGCCTTATTCTTTTGGTTTCGGAGGGCTTGTGGGAGGATTAGAACCCACGTCAGGTTTTTATTGATGTCTGTGACTCCACAGTTGAAATTCTAATAGGCACCTAAAAAGGTGAACAGCGGACGCTATGCTAGGGACGTTCGCTGTTCACTCAGCTCTGTGTTAGAAAAGCGAAGGAATTTGTTTTGCTAACACTGAAGCGCCTCTCAGCCAATCAGGTTGCCGGGTCTGTTACCGGTCACCTGATTGGCTCAAACATCAGGCACTGTGATTGGACGCCTAAAAGAGAATGGAAGAAGACGTGCAGGAGACCGCCGCTGACCCGCTGCGAGACAGGTAAGTGCAGATCAGCATCTGATGGGGCACAGTAGCGGCAATTGATGGGCACACTGGCAGCATCTGATGGGGCACAGTAGTGGCAATAGATGGGCACACTGGCAGCATCTGATGGGGTACAGTAGCGGCAATTGTTGGGCACACTGGCAGCATATGATGGGGCATGGTAGCTGCAATTGATGGGCACACTGGCTGCATCTGATTGGGCACAGTAGCAGCAATAGATGGGCACACTGGCAGCATCTGATAGGGCACAGTAGAGGCAATTGATGGGCACACTGGCAGCATCTGATGGGGCACAATAGCGGAAAATTATGGGCAAATTGGCAGCATTTGATGGGGCACACTGGTGACAATTGATGGGCACAGTGTCAGCAATTTATGGGTACAGTCAGTGCCAATCCTGACCTTCCTGGGGCCCTAAGCAAAATTACATGTCACATTAAAGTTGAGAAGGGGGGGGGGGGGCGTTGCCGACAGTGACATGTCACATTAAAGATTAAAGTTGAGAAGCGGGCGGAGGGGGTGTTCTGCTGTTGGCAATGATATCTTACATTAAAGTGAGAAGCGGGGGGTGCTGACTTCTTTTCTCTTCTACCATGCAGCCAACGAGTTGAGAAGCGGGCTGAGGGGCTGAAAATGACTTCTCACCAGGCGGGGCCTCTAGTAATTTGGGGGGCCTTCCGCAGCTTTGCGGGGCCCTAAGCGGCTTGCATACTGAGCCCATAGGGCAGATTGGCCCTGGGTACAGTAGCGGCAATTAATGGGCACACTGGCAGCATTTGATGGGGCACAGTAGTGGCAATTGGTGGGCACACTTGCAGCATTTGATGGGGCACAGTAGCAGCAATTGATAGGCAGACTGGCAGCATTTGATGGGGCACAGTAGTGGCAATTGATGGGGCACACTGGTGGCAATTTATGGGCACAGTGTCAGCAATTTATGGGTACAGTGTCTGCGTTTGATGGCACAGTAGCTGCGTTTGGCACAGTAGCTGCATTTGATGGCACAGTAGCTGCGTTAGATGGCACAGTAGCTGCGTTTGATGGCACAGTAGCTGCGTTTGATGGCACAGTGGCTGCATTTGATGGCACAGTAGCTGCGTTTGATGACACAGAAGCTGCGTTTGATGGCACAGTAGCTGCGTTTGATGGCACAGTAGCTGCGTTTGATGACACAGTAGCTGCGTTTGATGACACAGTAGCTGCGTTTGGCACAGTAGCTGCGTTTGATGGCACAGTAGCTGCGTTTGATGGCAAAGTGGCTGCATTTGATGGCACAGTAGCTGCGTTTGATGACACAGTAGCTGCGTTTGATGGCACAGTAGCTGCGTTTGATGGCACAGTAGCTGCGTTTGATGACACAGTAGCTGCGTTTGGCACAGTAGCTGCGTTTGGCACAGTAGCTGCGTTTGATGGCACAGTATCTGCGTTTGGCACAGTAGCTGCGTTTGGCACAGTTGCTGCGTTTGATGACACAGTAGCTGCGTTTGGCACAGTAGCTGCGTTTGGCACAGTAGCTGCGTTTGATGGCACAGTATCTGCGTTTGGCACAGTAGCTGCGTTTGGCACAGTAGCTGCGTTTGATGGCACAGTAGCTGCGTTTGATGGGCACAGTGGCTGCAATTGATGTTTTTTTTATCAGTTTGTTTGCGCCCACCAAAAAAAATTGAGCACCAGTCACTACTGGTTTGTCCTGGTGAATATTGTCACCGAGGCAGAAGGTGATGGGAATTCCAAAACTTGCTAGTTGACACCAGAACAGGGGGAGGTAAATCTTCCAATGGAGACACTTGTTCTAGTGACCACGCTCTCAAAGAGGAATTTCACTCAACTTCCTATGTCATCTCCAGGACATGAAGTGCAGAGACATTTCCCTAACTGGGGACAAAGGCTATCCAAAACTAAAGGGACAGACCAAAATACACTAATCCACTAATGTTTGTGGACACCTGACCATCAACATCTATATGAGCTTGTTGGACTTATTCCAAACCTTTGGCCATTAATATATTGTGTATAACATATATATCAATATAACAATACAGTGGAACCTCGGTTTACGAGTGACGTGGTTAACGAGCATCTTGAAAGAAGAGCAACTTTTTTCTTTTTATTCTGACTCGGTTTGCAAGTATTGTCTCGCCAAACAAGCAGAATTCACGCTAACGGGGCCTGCAGTACTGCATTTGGCCTGAGGTGCAGGGGGTGCCGGAGCCGAGCAGAGCCCAGCGGAGCCGCTTGGAAATACTCAGATCCCAGGTGTTTCCGAGCCTTTCCGAGGTCAGCCTAGCCTAAGCACAGTACAGGCAGCTCACACGAGGGGTGCACGTGCACATAGTAGCCAGAGGGGGCAGTAAAGCGCTCGATGTCTGAGTTCAATGACCCAGAGCAGCAGAAGCGGTGAGATCGTTTCTATAGTGTACAACACGGCTCCCCTTCACCCGTCCTGCCTTCTTCTGGTTCGGACGGGCCCCCTCAGCCCACAGGGGCCGCCTTGCATCAGCTGTACCCCCCTGATGGCTACCCTAGGTACTACTGGAGAGAGTCGCTTGGAAGTTGGAAGGAGGCAACCAGCTTTGTTTGGGCCTTGTGAGTTCAGATGGTTCTGAGAGATCGTAGAGACTTTGGGCTGCTGCCACCCCAACCACAGGTATAGAGGGGTCACCTGCTGGTGTTCTGAGCTTAGTTCATTCATTCCTCTATAAAGGAACTCTGCTCAGTTAACTACTGATGTTACAAAGCCTAAGTCTACTGTTTTTTTTTTTTTGTGAGCACAGACTTTACTACAACTTGTCCAGAAAGAGATTACTTAGTCCTCAAGTTGTACATACTAAATGTAATCGAGTATAAGCCGACCGAATATAAGCCGGGGGACCTAATTTTACCATTAAAACATGGAAACCTTGTTGACTCGAGTATAAGCCTAGGATGAGAAATGCAGCAGCTACTGTAAGTGGAAAAGAGGGTCAACAATGCCTGTTTGCAGCTTCCCTGTGCCCATTTGCACGCCTCACTGTGCCCATTGCAGCCTGACCTCACTGTGCCCATTGCAGCCTGACCTTACTGTGCCCATTGCAGCCTGACTTCACTATGCCTATTGCATGCCTCACCTCATTGCAGCCTGACCTTACTGTTCCCATGGCAGCCTGAACTTTATTGTGCCCATGGCAACCTGACCTCACTGTGTCCATTGCAGCCTGACCTCACTGTGCCCATTGCAGCCTCATCTCACTGTGCCCATTGCATGCTTCACCTCACTGTGCCCATTGCAGCCTGACTTCACTGTGCCCATTGCAGCCTCACCTCACTGTACCCATTGCATGCCTCACCCCACTGTGCCCATTGCAGCCTGACCTCACTGTGCCCATTGCAGCCTCACCTTATTGTGCTCATTGCAGGCTGACCTCACTGTGCCCATTGCAGCCTCACCTTATTGTGCTCATTGCAGGCTGACCTCACCGTGCCCATTGCAGGCTGACCTCACTGTGCCCATTGCAGGCTGACCTCACTTTGCCCATTGCAGGCTGACCTCACTGTGCCCATTGCAGGCTGACCTCACTTTGCCCATTGCAGGCTGACCTCACTGTGCCCATTGCAGCACAGTCTGAATATGCATGTCACAGACTCAGGTACACAGACTCGAGTATAAGCCGAGGGGGGCATTTTCAGCCTAAAATAAAAGGGCCGAAAAACTTGGCTTATACTCGAGTATATACGGTAGTTCATGCTCTTGGAGTATCCCTTTCAATTCCCTCAACCCTATCCAGTGGCGGTGCGTCCATAGAGGGCGCCGGAGCGCTGCCCCCTCTCGCTGTCGCACAGCTACTGATTACAATACATAGATTCATGCATTGCATGAATCTATGTATTGTTGCCGGCTTGCCGCTGTCGCCGACTATTCAGATGGCCGGCCGGATGGTGAGTGCCGGCCATCTGAATAACGGCAGCTGGTTGTCTGTGTGGAAGTGCCTATCAGAGTCAGCGGCTCAGGCTGTATTCGGCTTCCGAATACTTATCTAAGGGACTACGGGGGTGCATTCCTTGGATAAGACTGATAGACGTCTCAGCCAATCAGGTTCACCGGTTCTGGTTACCGGTAACCTGATTGGCTGAAGCGTCATCGAGGGCGGGAGAAGACATCGAGGGACGTGGGAGGAGGATGGCTGACCCCAAAAAGGTGACAATTGATGGCACAGTGGCTGCGTTTGATGGAATGGCACAGTGGTGACAATTGATGGCACAGTGGCTGCGTTTGATGGAATGGCACAGTGGTGACAATTGATGGCACAGTGGCTGCGTTTGATGGCATGGCACAGTGGCTGCGTTTGATGGCATGGCACAGTGGCTGCGTTTGATGGCATGACACAATGGTGACAATTGATGGGCACAGTGGCGACAATTTAAGGGCACAGCGGCGACAATTAAAGGGTACAGTGGCACAGTGGTGACAGCTGATGGGCACAGTGGTGACAGCTGATGGGCACAGTGGCGACAATTGATGGGCACAGTGACTGTGTTTGATGGCATGACACAGTGGTGACAATTGATGGCACAGTGGCTGTGTTTGATGGCATGGCACAGTGGTGACAATTGATGGCACAGTGGCTGTGTTTGATGGCATGGCACAGTGGTGACAATTGATGGCACAGTGGCTGCATTTGATGGGCACAGTGAGGCTGCAATTGTTTTTTTTTTCTCGTTTTGCGCCCCCCCCCCCCAAACATTTTAAGCACCAGCCGCCACTGGCCCTATGCAAGTGTTTCAAAATTAAATACAACAAAAAAAAAACAGCTTTAGACTGGTCACTGAAGAAACGAGTGAATGAGCATGTGTGCCTGGCTGTGGGGCGAAACTCTTAGGGGGGGGGGGGGGCCGGGGCAATATTCCTGCGGCTCCTACGGGAACCACGCTACACTTTTGTACCCCGAGCTGTAGATAAAGTCAATATTAGCAGAGGTTTCCTAAGCCTGGAAAGGTTTTCCGAGTGTTCCTTTGTGTTAAAAAGATTGAGAAAGTCCGATGTAAGCTGTGCTTAGCCCCATTTTGGTATGCCGCCCTCTTCTATAGAACGCACCACACAGATAATAGGCAGATATGACTCTCTGCAGAATATTTCATGTTTGGACGGAGCTTGGCAGCTCCCCATATTGCAGCGTCTCCCAGATCTTGCCTCGGCTCTATGCCACCATCACAATCTTTGCAGAAGCGACATAACATCTGAGAGTTGTGCTATCCTCCTACACTGCCAGAACATTTCTTTTAACTAAAACGACTATAAATGTCGGTTTCATCTCCTCCGTTGGCCCGCGGACTCGCAATACCTTCACCCACCCTTCTATGTTCTCTCAGAATGCATTATGATAGAGCCGGAGTCCAATCAGAAGACTATAGATCGAGCTGGAATTGTGATATGGCCCATGCCCAGTGGTGGCCAGGGATGGACTGGCCATTGGGACTACAGTGAGTTTCCCAGTGGGCCGATGGCTCAGTGGGCCGGCTTCAGTGACAGCGGACTGCCGCCCCTCTCCGCTCCTCTGTCTCTCCCTCCCCGCAGTGTTCACCTCCTCTCCCTCCTCGCAGCGCTCACCCCCTCTCCCTCCCCGCAGTGCTCACCTCCTCTCCCTCCCCGCAGTGCTCACCTCCTCTCCCTCCCCGCAGTGCTCACCTATTCTCCCTTCCCGCAGTGCTCACCTCCTCTCCCTCCCCGCAGTGCTCACCTCCTCTCCCTCCCCGCAGTGCTCACCTCCTTTCCCCCCCCGCAGTGCTCACCTCCTCTCCCTCCTCGCAGTGCTCACCTCCTCTCCCTCCCCGCAGTGCTCACCTCCTCTCCCTCCCCGCAGTGCTCACCTCCTCTCCCTCCCCGCAGTGCTCACCTCCTTTCCCCCCGCAGTTCTCACCTCCTCTCCCTCCTCGCAGTGCTCACCTCCTCTCCCTCCCCGCAGTGCTCACCTCCTTTTCCCCCCGCAGTGCTCACCTCCTCTCCCTCCCCGCAGTGCAGACCTCCTTTCCCCCCCGCAGTGCTCACCTCCTCTCCCTCCCCGCAGTGCTCACCTCCTTTCCCCCCCGCAGTGCTCACCTCCTCTCCCTCCTCACAGCGCTCACCTCCTTTCCCCCCCGCAGTGCTCACCTCCTCTCCCTCCCCGCAGTGCTCACCTCCTCTCCCTCCCCGCAGTGCTCACCTCCTTTCCCCCCCGCAGTGCTCACCTCCTCTCCCTCCCCGCAGTGCTCACCTCCTCTCCCTCCCCGCAGTGCTCACCTCCTCTCCCTCCCCGTAGTGCTCACCTCCTCTCCCTCCCCGCAGTGCTCACCTCCTCTACCTCCCCGCAGTGCTCACCTCCTCTCTCTCCCCGCAGTGCTCACCTCCTCTCCCTCCCCGCAGTGCTCACCTCCTCTCCCTCCCCGCAGTGCTCACCTCCTTTCCCCCCGCAGTTCTCACCTCCTCTCCCTCCTCGCAGTGCTCACCTCCTCTCCCTCCCCGCAGCGCTCACCTGGGGGCAACAGAGAAGCAGGGGGGGGGACCAGAGGAGCAGGGGGGATGACAGAGGAGCATAGAGGAGGGGACACACAGCTGACTCAACAGCTATGGCCTGGGAGTTTCTCACTTCTGCCTAATCTTGTCCCATAAGGGGGGGCACCGAACTGATTCTTTGCCCCGGGTAAAATAATGTCTAGCTTCCCCTCTGGTACTGCCTATAAGAGTACCAGTAACAGCCATTATACTCTAATAAAGTAGAACGGCTAGTGGCTAGTGAAGGGGGAGAGGGGGCTTGGGTGGCTGGGGGTGGGGGGTGTGGGAGTTATCCGGCCGCCATGGGAGAGACCTGTCAAAGTGGGTCATTCTGGATGAAGTCCAGGGCCAAATTTTTGTCCCAGTCCAGCCCTGGTGGTGGCTGGTGTTTTTTTTTTTGGGGGGGGGGGGGCAGTAAACAAACACACCCCCCCCCGGCGGCACCTAAACCCACCCCCATGCACACTTGCTCTTTTGCTGTCTGTCACTTTCCCCATCTATGTGGTAGGCAGTGGGCATCGGGCATCGGCTCCTGTGTCCTCTACTCCTCCTCTCTTTCACAGGCGTCCAATAGGATTGCCTGTCCCTTCAGCCAATTGAGTGATGGGTCTCAATACCCGCTTCCTGATTGGCCAGGAGGAGGATCAGTGTTCTAATAGCGAATATTCATTCGCTATCGAATCACATCTGGGTGAATTTGGAGAACATTCTCTGCTCCCCGAGCCCACCCTATTTTGAAGCCTATTAGAGCCTCTGGCTCCAATAAGGTGCCTAAAAAAACACCCAAAAAACACCCAATTAATGGATGGGCCGCCCCTGTCCATGCCACATATACCAAGTTTGCTTGCTCAGTTGTGTTAAACTAAACTAGTGATTAGGAACTAAGAGTAGGCTACCGTACATAAGTAGAATATATCAGTGACTAGTTATACAGGTTTATAGCATTGTATATTGGTATCAGTGGGAGGAATAGTGTCCCATCATTGGTGTCAGTGGGTGGAATAGTGTCCCATCATTGGTATCAGTGGAAGCAATAGTAATCCATCGTTGGTATCAGTGGGAGGAATAGTGTCCCATTATTGGTGTCAGTGGGAGCAATAGTAATCCATCGTTGGTATCAGTGGGAGGAATAGTGTCCCATCATTGGTATTAGTAGGAGAAATAGTGTCCCCAACATTGGAATCAGTAGGAGAAATAGTGTCCCATCACTGGTATTAGTAGGAGAAATAGTGTCCCCATCATTGGAATCAGTAGAAGAAATAGTGTCCCATCACTGGTATCAGTGGGAGGAATAGTGTCCCATTATTGGTGTCAGTGGGAGCAATAGTAATCCATTGTTGGTATCAGTGGGAGGAATAGTGCCCAATCATTGGTATTAGAAGGAGAAATAGTGTCCCCATCATTGGAGTCAGTAGGAGAAATAGTGTCCCATCATTGATATCAGTGGGGGGAATAGTGTCCCATCATTGGTGTCAGTGGGAGGAATAGTGATCCCTCATTGGTGTCAGTGGGAGGAATAGTGTCCCATCATTGGTATCAGTGGAAGCAATAGTAATCCATGGTTGGTGTCAGTGGGAGGAATAGTGATCCATCATTGGTATCAGTGGGAGGAATAGTGTCCCATTATTGGTGTCAGTGGGAGCAATAGTAATCCATCGTTGGTATTAGTGGGAGGAATAGTGTCCCATTATTGGTGTCAGTGGGACGAATAGTGCCCAATCATTGGTATTAGAAGGAGAAATAGTGTCCCCATCATTGGAATCAGTAGGAGAAATAGTGTCCCATCATTGATATCAGTGGGGGGAATAGTGTCCCATCATTGGTGTCAGTGGGAGGAATAGTGTCCCATCATTGGTGTCAGTGGGAGGAATATTGTCCCAACATTGGTATAAGTGGGAGGAATAGTGATCCATCTTTGGTGTCAGTGGGAGGAATAGTGTCCCATAATTGGTGTCAGTGGGAGGAATAGTGTCCCATCATTGATATCAGTGGGGGGAATAGTGTCCCATCATTGGTGTCAGTGGGAGGAAAAGTGTCCCATCATTTGTGTCAGTGGGGGAATAGTGATCCATCATTGGTATCAGTTGGAGGAATAATGATCCATCGTTGGTGTCAGTGGGAAATTAAGAAATTATGCCCCATTTTTAATATGTGAGTGGGCGAAATAGTACCCCAAGGGCCGGATAAAGGCAAACAAAGGGCGGCATCTGGTCCCCAGGCCACATTATGGAGACCATTGGTGTAAACCATAGAAAGCCATGTGATCCATCAATTTAGCGACCATTTATTATCATGTGCAACTAAATCCCCCAACAGTATGGATCTAAATATGTGCAGGAAAAAAAAATTGTTGATCCCGCCTTAGTGGGACAATAATGGGAGTAGGCCAACGAGGTTCTTCTCGTACTCAACTGCAGCAGAGAAAAAATCAGGACAGCCGGGCCATTAGTATTCTGTGAAGACAAGCTAAGCATTGGCAGGAAACATCCTTCGGCCATGACAGGTTTCCTTTAAAGGAAGCCAGCCCTAAAAGATACAAATTTGTTTTTGGGCTTTGTCCGCCATTTTTTTGGAGACACTGCCCTGAAATAAGCATGCAGCATACAAAGTCAGTCACTGAGAAAGTAATGAAGCCAGAGGATCAGCTGTATAGTAATGACATATTCTCCCAAGTAGCTCCTGAGCCATACTGAGTACCCTCAACCTTGAGAGTTAGTGACCCCACTGAGGGTGAGCACCCACCCAAACAAGGATGAGTATCTCCACACTAAGTATTAGTACCCCCCTCCACCAATTGAGACTGAGTAGCTCTGTGACAGACTCCTCAGGGACATCCCTGGACCATCTTATGTCTAAAACCATCCTATGTCCACTAGGGGCATAGGATGACTGAGAAATGATATCTTGGACTACCTGAGATGGGATTATTATGTAATTATTATCCATAATATATTCCAGGATATCTGTAAAGAACTATTTACTGTTTGTTGATTCTGAACTTAACTGGTTAATTGTAAGAGTGACTCATTCATAATGTTGGGACACATACTGTTAGATGCTAATATCCTCACCTCCAGCCATCTGTCTGGTCTCTGTGCTAATTGACCCTGCTATTGTGTGAAGATGTCCTGTTTTTACACTTATGATAATGTGTATTGTATAGCAGGTGAGCGACAAGACGTGACGTCTACCTATGAGTCGCCTAGTCTGGGTAAATGATTAGTTAACCACTTAAGGACCGCCTCCTGCAGATTTACGTCGGCAGAATGGCACGGCTGGGCACATCAACGTATATATACGTTGGTTTTAGTACCCAGCCGTGGGTCGCGGGCGCGCGCCCGCGGGCGCGCGCCCGCGACCCGGTCCGAAGCTCCAGGACCGGGACCGCGGGATTCGCGGACCCGATCGCCGCTGCAGTGCGGCGATCCGTCCCTGGAGCGGAAGAACGGGGAGAGCCGTGTGTACACACGGCTTCCCCGTGCTTCTCTGTGGCCGGAGCATCGATCGCGTCATCCCTGTAATAGGGGACGCGATCGATGACGTCACACCTACAGCCACACCCCCCTACAGTAGTAAACACACACATTAGGTACACATTCCCTACAGCGCCACCTGTGGTTAACTCCCAAACTGCAACTGTCATTTCCACAGTAAACAATGCAATTTAAATGCATTTTTTGCTGTGAAAATGACAATTGTCCCAAAAATGTGTAAAAATTGTCCGAAGTGTCCGCCATATTGTCGCAGTCACGAAAAAAATCGCTGATCGCCGCTATTAGTAGTAAAAAAAAAAATAATTAATAAAAATGCAATAAAACTATCCCTTATTTTGTAAACGCTATAAATTTTGCGAAAACCAACCGATAAACGCTTATTGCAATTTTTTTTACCAAAAATATGTAGAAGAATACGTATCGGCCTAAACTGAGGAAAAAAAATGTGTTTTTATATATTTTTGGGGGATATTTATTATAGGAAAAAGTAAAAAATATTGCATTTTTTTTTAAATTGTCGCTCTATTTTTGTTTATAGCGCAAAAAATAAAAACCGCAGAGGTGATCAAATACCACCAAAAGAAAGCTCTATTTGTGGGAAAAAAAGGACGCAAATTTTGTTTGGGAGCCACGTCGCACGACCGCGCAATTGTCTGTTAAAGCGACGCAGTGCCGAATCGCAAAAACCCCTTGGGTCATTTGCCAGCGTATTGGTCCGGGTCTTAAGTGGTTAATTAGCTCATGTTAATTTATGTTCTGGTTACCTCCTCTTTAAACTGTATATAAGGTTGTATTCATTGTTTTATAAAACACTCCAGGTTCAGCACACAAACAAGTCTTGTCTCGTTGTGTGCTTGTGAGCAGCTGGAATATCTGATATCTATATCCAGACTGATAGGAAGTGGTATATGACGGAAGCACTCAAGCGGAGTGTGTGACGTTCCGTTACAAGCCCCACCAGTGATAATGAGCACCGGTAAGGATTAATACCTCCCACACTGAATATTGGTAACCTCACTATTGATGATTAATGCCCACCCCAACAAAGGCTGAGTACTCCCACTACTTATGATAAGTACCCTCAACAGAGGTTAAATATCACTACCAGTAAGGATTACTGACCACCCCCCCTTCCCACTAAGGATGAGTACTCCTACCACTGAGCATTAGTACCGTCCCCCAGCCGTGCCGATCGTTTTAATTGGGGGGGCACAGTATTAGGTTGGGGGGGGGGGTCTGTGGCCCCACCCTGCTGAGACGTCTGCCCCCAAATAAGGCTGAGTACCCCCCACATTGAGGCTTAGTATGCTTTTTACTGAGGCTGAGTAACCTCCACCACTGAGAGAAAGCATTCACCAAAATGAACATTAGTAACTGAGTACTCCCAGATTAGTACTCCCCGGCCAAGGCTTAGTAGCCCCACACTGAGGATTTGTAGGCCTTCCCAACTATGGCTAAGTACCCCTATAGTGAAAATTAGTACCCCCCCAACAGAGGTTAAATACCCCTACCAGTAAGGATTACTGACCCCCCTTCCCACTGAGGATTAGTACTCCTACCACTGAGCATTAGTACCCTCCCCCAGCTGTGCCGATCATTTTAATTGGGGTGGCACATGGGGGGCCCAGTATGATGTTGGGGGGGTCAGGGCCCCCTGTGGCCCCACTCTGCTGACACTTCTGCCCCCAAATAAGGCTGAGTACCCTTCACATTGTTAGTGTTAGTATGCTTTTTACTGAGACTGAGTAACCTCCACCACTGAGAGTAACCATTCCCCAAAATGAACATGTACTCCCAGATAAGTACTCCCCAGCCAAGGCTTAGTAGGCCCACACTGAGGATTTGTAGCACTTGCCAACTATGGCTAAGTACCACTATAGTGAAAATGAGTGAACCCTCAATAGAGGCTGAGTACTAGCCATACTAAGGAGGATTAGTAATCTCCCAAATGCAGTTATTTTCTACAAAAAATACTAGTATTTACCACATGGAAGGTTAGTACCCTTTTAATCGAGTTTGAGTACCCCCCATCTACACACACACTGAGGATATGTGTTCCCCACACTGAGGATTAGTACCCCCAAACTAGGGCTGAGTACTTCCCTATCTGAAGATTAGGGTACCCCTCAACTAATGCTAGGTAACCCCACAGTGAGGACTAATCTCCTACCCCCATCCAAGCTGAAGCAGAGTACTGATAGCCCTTCATTTTGTAGCCTGATCTGCACCACATAATGCCTCTCTATAATATTTCTTTCCCACACTTGAATGGCTCCAACTCTTTACGAAGTCTCACCAAGCTCTATATAAATCTCTGCAATTTGGCCCATACAAGTGTGAAGAGCGGGGGGATAGCTTGTGATCCTCATCTTACAGTGTATGGAGAACAAGAGGTAACTTGTGGACCTCATCCTTCAATGTGTGGAGAGAAAGGGGTAACATGTGGATCTCATCTTTCATTACGTGGAGACCAAGGGGTTACTTGTAGACCTCACCTTTTAGTGTGTGGAGAGCGAGGGGTAACGTGTGGACCTCATCTTTCATTGTGTGAAGGGTTAGGACTCTGAGTAAATTGTGGACCTCATCTTTCAATGTGTGGAGATCAAGGGGTAACTTGTAGATCTCATCTTTCAATGTGTGGAGAGAAAGGGGTTATTTGTAGATCTCATCTTTCATTATGTGGAGGCCCAGGGGTAACTTGTGGACCTTATCTTTCAATGTGTGAAGGGTTAGTACTCTGAGTACATTGTGGACCTCATCTTTCAATGTGTTGAGAGAAAGGGGTAACTTGCAGATCTCATCTTTCATTGTGTTTAGACCAAGAGGTAACTTGTAGACCTCATCTTTCAATGTGTGAAAGGGTTAGGACTCTGAGTACATTGTGGACCTCATCTTTCAATGTGTGAAAGGTTAGGACTCTGAGTACATTGTGGACCTCATCTTTCATTGTGTGGAGACCAAGGGGTAACTTGTAGACCTCACCTTTTAATGTGTGGAGAGCAAGGGGTAACTTGTGGACCTCATCTTTCAATGTGTGAAGGGTTAGGATTCTGAGTAAATTATGGACCTCATTTTCAAAGGATGCATGCAACAGATGGAAGGTAGGTGATTAATGTGAAGCTACCAAAGAAAATAACTCTCACCCAGTCTTAGCAAAGTTGGTCCAATAGGTCATGACCACTGCACTCAGCATAACATCGTTCTTGGAAAAGTTGCAGGGGAACAGGTCTGTAGCCCCCACCATGGGCACACCAAAGACATAAGGAACTTCATCACCGTGGGCTGCCTCGCCCCATTCTGGCCTCCCCTCTGCCTGGCAGCGGTGGTAAAACGCATAGAAGAAAACAGGCGATTCATATTCAGCGTGAAAGCGAGCTGTTGCCACAGCTGGTGCCACCCACTGATGGTCTGTAAAAAGAGCTAGCAAAGTCTTCCTCCTCATGTCGCCATTGTCACGATCGGCCCAGTCAGTGTACATGAATTTGATGGTCTCGCGTAGCACGTCTTTTCCATCTGGGTAGCCGTAGAGGTTGTCCACAAAATTGGACACTGTGAAGTCAAAGTAGCTGGCGGATATTCCATCCTCACTCTCCAATGTGTCTTCTACAAATTTAAGGCCCTCTCCTTGGTTCACCCCCATCAGTATATCATAGTTTAGAAACTCTCCTTGCTCCATCAAAATCTCTGGATCATCTGGAACTACATCTCCGTCCACAACGGGACCGAAGGCAATGTGGTATCGAGCCGGCTGGATATCCTGGTCCACCAGGTCTCGGTACGGCTTCCGCCTGAGGCAGCTCACCATCTCATTATTGTCGGGGTAGTCGCACCCCACCTTGGCCGCCAACATACGAGTGTACTTCAGGGGTTCATAGTTGACGGACCAGCTAGCTATGGCCGTACCGCTCTGCGCGATGGCTTTCTGGAAGAGACCTATCGATGGAAAGAGAAGGAATATTAAAAAACAAAAACCAGTGGGAGTAAAAAATCAAGTGAAACTGCAGCCAAAATTGATTTTTTAGTTTTGGGTAAATTAGCAACTCTTAGGTAACAATTTCTCTCATGTTTTCACTCCAATCTTTATGCCCCTTTATTATCCACAGTACCATGGTGGCCACACAGTAGGTGAAAGAGACACTTGCCTGACGAAGAGGTCCTGCGTAGCCTAGAAAAGTTGCACTTTCTGTGATGCCTCTTTTGCAATACATTTTTGGACGTAATCTACGATCCATGGTGTGCTGGCGAATATGTTTATGTGGTTGACATTTCCAGTGCCCAGCTGGTGATCGCTTCAGCACCCACTCTTTTCCTATGAGTTGTTTTTCCAGGAACGTGTGCGATTGGAATATTGACTATCGACCCCTGCCTAAACCTGACTAATGTCTTGTCTGTCACCTTCCTTGACCCATGCCTGGATCGGACTACTTTTGTCTGCCACCTGCCTCGACCCCCGCATGGACATGACTACTTTCTTATTTGCTGCCTGGCACGACCCCTGCCTGGACAACTAGATTTTCTAGCCCATCTCTACTATAAGGAGCTCTAGTGAAGACCAACTGGGACTTAGATTCCACGCCTTGAGTGACCCTGTGTCACGCGCCAAGGGACACCTTAACACAGGTTAAGTTTCTAGGATCACTAAGCTCATCTTTAGGCTAAAATGCATGAGTAGAGGGAGGTCCCAAATGGGATTTCCACTTAAAGCGGATGGCCCCTTAAAAAAAAATATTAAAAGCCAGCAGCTACAAATACTGCAGCTGCTGACTTTTAATATTAGGACACTTACCTGTCCTGGAGTCCAGCGGCGTCCGCAGCAGAGGACGAGCGATCGCTCGTCACCCTGCTGCTCCCCCCTCCATCCACGGTGAGGCAACCAGGAAGTGAAGAGCTCCGGCTTCACTGCCCGGTTCCCTACGGCGCATGCGTGAGTCGCGCTGCGCCCGCAGATTGGCTCCCGCTGTGTGCTGGGAGCCGAGAGTTCCCAGCACACAACGGGAAAAATCCGTCTTTTGCCCGGGACTGCGGGCCGGAAGTGGGTGCAAATACCTGTCTTTAGACAGGTATCTGCACCCCCCTCCCCCCTGAAAGGTGTCAAATGTGACACCGGAGGGGGGGAGGGTTCCGATCAGTGGAACTTCACTTTAAGGTGGAGATAGTTACATAGTTACATAGTTAGTCAGGTTGAAAAAAGACACAAGTCCATCCAGTTCAACCATAAAAAATAAATAAAAATAAAACAAAGTAAAACACAGTACATCCTCCCATACACCCAACTCCATACCCACAGTTGATCCAGAGGAAGGCAAAAAACCCCAGCAGAGCGATGATCCAATTTGCTACCGGAGGGGAAAAAATTCCTTCCTGATCCCCCGAAAGGCAATCGGGTTTACCCCGGATCAACTTTACCTACAAAACTTAGTACTCAGTTATATTATGTGCATTTAGGAAAGAATCCAGGCCTCTCTTAAAGCAATCTACTGAGCTGGCCAGAACCACCTCTGGAGGGAGTCTGTTCCACATTTTCACAGCTCTTACTGTGAAGAAACCTTTCCGTATTTGGAGGTGAAATCTCTTTTCCTCCAGACGTAAAGAGTGCCCCCTTGTCCTCAGTGTTGACCTTAAAGTGAATAACTCAACACCAAGTTCACTATATGGACCTCTTATGTATTTGTACATGTTGATCATATCCCCCCTTATTCTCCTCTTCTCACGAGTGAATAAATTCAGTTCCTCTAATCTTCCCTCATAGCTGAGCTCCTCCATGCCTCTTATCAGTTTGGTTGCCCTTCTCTGCACTTTCTCCAGTTCTCCGAGATCCGCTTTAACTCGTCTGAATTTAAAAAAATTCTGAAATCATCAGGATGCAGTCTGATGATTAAAAGGGTATTTAAGCTCCAGCCCTTGAAGTGGGTGGTGTTTGCATTATTTCTGGCTGCCAAAGTGCTAAAGAGCTTTAACACTTACCTGCATATTCTATTTGTTGCTGACTCAGATTGATCTGACAAGAGAGTAGTCAGAGTACTACTCTACTTGCTACTCTACTTGCTTCGACCCTTGCCTGGACTTGACTATTCTCTTGCTTGCCGCCTTCCTTGACCCCTGCCTGGACCTGACTACTCTCTTGTCTGCTGCCTTTTTTGACCCACCCTGGATCTGACTACTCTCTTCCCTGTCCCCTTTCTCAACCCTTGCCTGGGCCTGACTATTCTCTTGCCGCATGACAAGACTCCTTATCTGGACCTGACTACTTTTTTTGCCTACCTCATTCCTTGACCCCTACCTAGACCTGAATACTGTCTTGCTTGCCAACTTCCTTGACCCCTGTCTGGATCTGACTACTCTTTGTCTATCACCTTTCTTGACCCCTGCCTGGACCTGACTACTCTCTTGTCTGGTGCCTTCTTTGACCCCTCTTGGATATGACTACTCTCTTCCCTGCCCCCTTCCTTGACCCCTGCCTGGACCTGACTACTCTCTTGTCTGCTGCCTTTTTTGACCCACCCTGGATCTGACTACTCTCTTCCCTGTCCCCTTTCTCAACCCTTGCCTGGGCCTGACTATTCTCTTGCCGCATGACAAGACTCCTTATCTGGACCTGACTACTTTTTTTGCCTACCTCATTCCTTGACCCCTACCTAGACCTGAATACTGTCTTGCTTGCCAACTTCCTTGACCCCTGTCTGGATCTGACTACTCTTTGTCTATCACCTTTCTTGACCCCTGCCTGGACCTGACTACTCTCTTGTCTGGTGCCTTCTTTGACCCCTCTTGGATATGACTACTCTCTTCCCTGCCCCCTTCCTTGACCCCTGCCTGGACCTGACTACTCTCTTGTCTGCTGCCTTTTTTGACCCACCCTGGATCTGACTACTCTCTTCCCTGTCCCCTTTCTCAACCCTTGCCTGGGCCTGACTATTCTCTTGCCGCATGACAAGACTCCTTATCTGGACCTGACTACTTTTTTTGCCTACCTCATTCCTTGACCCCTACCTAGACCTGAATACTGTCTTGCTTGCCAACTTCCTTGACCCCTGTCTGGATCTGACTACTCTTTGTCTATCACCTTTCTTGACCCCTGCCTGGACCTGACTACTCTCTTGTCTGGTGCCTTCTTTGACCCCTCTTGGATATGACTACTCTCTTCCCTGCCCCCTTCCTTGACCCCTGCCTGGACCTGACTACTCTCTTGTCTGCTGCCTTTTTTGACCCACCCTGGATCTGACTACTCTCTTCCCTGTCCCCTTTCTCAACCCTTGCCTGGGCCTGACTATTCTCTTGCCGCATGACAAGACTCCTTATCTGGACCTGACTACTTTTTTTGCCTACCTCATTCCTTGACCCCTACCTAGACCTGAATACTGTCTTGCTTGCCAACTTCCTTGACCCCTGTCTGGACCTGACTACTCTCTTGTCTATCGCCTTCCTTGACCCCTGCCTGGACCTGACTACTCTCTTGTCTGGTGCCTTCTTTGACCCCTCCTGGATATGACTACTCTCTTCCCTGCCCCCTTTCTTAACCCTTGCCTGGGCCTGACTATTCTCTTGCCGCATGAAAATACTCCTTATCTGGACCTGACTACTTTTTTTGCCTTTCTCCTTCCTTGACCCCTACCTAGACCTGAATACTGTCTTGATTGCCAACTTCCTTGACCGCTGTCTGGATCTAACTACTCTCTTGTCTATCGCCTTCCTTGACCCCTGTCTGGACCTGACTACTCTCTTGTCTATCACCTTTCTTGACCCCTTCCTCGACCCTTGCCTGGACCTGACTATTCTCTTGCCGCATTACATGACTCCTTGTCTGGACTTGATTACTTTTTTTTGCCTACCTCCTTCCTTGACCTCTGTCTAGACCTGAATACTGTCTTGCTTGCCAACTTCCTTGACCCCTGTCTGGACCTGACTACTCTCTTGTCTGCTGCCTTTTTTTTGACCCACCCTGGATCTAACTACTCTCTTCCCTGCCCCCTTCCTCAACCCTTGCCTGGGCCTGACTATTCTCTTGCCGCATGACAAGACTCCTTATCTGGACCTGACTACTTTTTTTCCTGCCTCCTTCCTTGACCCATACCTAGACCTGAATACTGTCTTGCTTGCCACCCTCCTTGACCCCTGTCTGGACCTGACTACTCTCTTGTCTATCGCCTGCCTTGACGCCTGCCTGGACCTGACTACTCTCTTGTCTGGTGCCTTCTTTGATCCATCCTGGATATGACTACTCTCTTCCCTGCCCCCTTCCTCAACCCTTGCCTGGGCCTGACTATTCTCTTGCCGCATGAAAATACTTTTTTTTTTTCATAACTGAGGGATAGTAAACTCTGTTTATTCCTATTCAATCATTCTGTGCAGTTTAGGCTCCAAAAATTGAGAATGAGGGCTTTATCCTCTCCGTTTCAAAGGTGAAACATCAGAGGCCTGTTTAGATCCCTGATATTTCACCAAAGCCCCCCCAATAGGGTCCTAAAAAAAAAAATTGTAAAAAAATAAATAATATTAACCTAAAGAAATAGTTCAAGAAAAAAAAAATGTTCAAAAATGATAAATAAAAAAAAAAAAAAAAAAAAAACTATTGACACCAATGGAGTGAAGCGGGCTAAATATAACTAAAAAAACATTAGAGAACCCATGGTTGTCAATATTTGTAATTTGGTTAAAAACAGACAAATGGCCTGCTCAGTCTAAAATGCCGGGGCCGGTTTCTTGTCCTAGTTCGGACCTGCTTCTCACTGCCGCCGGTGTTCCCCACACACCGTGCTGACGGCGTGCTACAGGATTGGGACGATGTTAGCTGGAGAATTGTTTTTAAACATTTTGAAGTTTTATTTTTTGCGGGGTGTGGGTGCAAGTAGCTGGTTTTGCCTGGGGGAAAATATAGTCTCGCATCAGCCGTGCCTGGAGTAAGGGCTAAACTTAAAGTGGTTTTTAAGCCACTACTATAAAATCCTCTCGCCCCCTCTGTAACATAACAATATGTGTGCCTGTGTTATATAAAAAAAATGCCGGAGAGGAGCTGCGGTGGCTCAACGTGATTGGCACTGCGCTGACAAGCCATTCACCTCTGCAGCCAAGGGTTCGGATCCCGGTCTCGGCTACATGTGAATTGAGTTTGGTGGTCTCAGCCCGGCTCCCGGTGGGTGTGCTATGCAAGGTACGCCGGTGCTTAGTACGCCCACCCCCCCCCCCCACAAAAAAACACCACACTTGCACGCACACAAAATTGGTTTAAAAACACATGCACTTTGGCCATGCGGTCTCTTAAAATAAAGAGAGGCGAAGGACCTACGGGGCTGGCTGGGTGGGCTAGGCCCCCTCACTCCCTCATAGGGGGAGTCCCTCTGCCCCATTGGGGTCCCGTTGGGCCCCAGTTGGGCTCCCAAGAGGAGCAGGTAGGGCGGGGTGAGTGGGAGGCCCCCCTTCACACCCGCCATTGCCACCAGGGGCATGGAGAAGGATGGCGATTGCCTCCGGGGGGAGGGTCTGCCTACTCCCAACTCCTGCAGTCCGGCTCCTCTCTCTCGAGTTCACGCACAAAAATACACTTTAAGAAAAAAAAAAAAAAATGCCGATCTATACATTATAACAGAAACGCTCCTGGCGCTTACGTGACTCCTTGGCTCTCTCTCCTCTGCCCGGCTAAAATCTCCAGCGGGCGGGGCCAAGCACTCCCAATGATGTCAGCTGGGGAGGAGGGGAAGAGAGGAGAGAGAGAGCTGAGGAGTCACGTGAGCGCCGGGAGATGCTGTGATATAGGTACAGATCAGCATATTTTTTTACAGTATATAACACAGGCACTGGAGCAAATAACGTTATGTTGCAGAGCCAAGCTGAGGATTACGGGGGCACGTAAACGGACCACGGTGTCAGGGCTCAGCAGCAATTATAAACCGTGGTCAGTTTACAGAGGGGAGGGTATAGCCAGGCAGGATCAGCCAGGTTTTTTAGGTGATATGGGGGGCCAAATTACACAGCACAAGCACTGTGCTGTATAACATGCTTTAAGAGAACAGGATTTGTTTTTTGTTTAACAAACCACATACCAAGGGGGACATGCAGGTCAACGATAAGTCTACTGACCTTCAGAGTGGTGGGATAGGATGAGAAGGCTGACGCAGGACGCTCCTGCTCCCGACCCAAAGATGGTAATTCTCTCCGGGTCTCCTCCAAAATGGCCGATGTTCTCTTCCAGCCATCGCAATGCTTGAATCTGGTCCAAAAGGCCGTAATTACCTTTTGCCGCCTGCTCCCCCGTACTCAGGAACCCTGCAGGGTAATGAAGACACAATAAGTAAAGAAAACTGGTAAAAGTATGAAGATGTAGAGCAGTCTTTCTCAACCTTTTTAACACTGAAGAACCCTTGAAATTAATTTCCGATCTCAGGGAACTCATGGTAATAATTACTCTATTTGAAGCTCATGGTACATTAGCGTAAATAGTGAGTTGTAGAATGTAGAAGATATAGAAAACAATAATGAATGCAACACACTTGGCATATTTGACACCAGGGGCTGATCTATACCACAAAATTATTTTTAGTAATAATATTGAAATGAATAATAACATTGGGCGGAAAATAAATGTAGGAAATCGTAGTATTCCCTCAAACGGTGACCAGTAAAGACTGGAAGTTAGTGGCCCCTTGCACTACTTGTAGGCAGGTTGCCTGCGGTGATTGTTAATGCTAGTTAGATAATCGTGGCTGACCAGGTTGGGGAGAGGAAGTGTTAACTCTGTTGTGTTCTGCTGCTAACATTTTGCGGGCTTTTGGGGTCCAGCCTCCTTTCCTGTGATATATATATATGTAGCGCCTGGTTACTTCTAAGAGCCGGTGCTAATTTAAATTTAGAGAGGGTCAGAGAGTTAGTTAGCTCTGACCAGGCTGATTTGTTTAAATTTGGGTCTCTGTCTCAGCTTGGCTGTGCTGTGGGCTCATTCTGTCGCTTCCGGGGTGCTGATTCCACCCCAGGACGACAGGTGGCAGCAGTGGAGTCGAGGTTTGGGTGCTTTTCCCCAGCAGCCTATCAGGAGGGGTTTTCTTCGCTGTGCATGCTGGGGGAGGGTGTTTATGGGGCAGACGCCATTGATCTGGGTCTTCTTCCGGTGTGGCGCCCACCTTTAGGCTGACCACATCACGGCTCCCCGGCGAAATGGCCTTCCAGACCGGGGTGCGCGTACCACGCAGTGTTCCTGGTTCCCGGACCACATTGGTCTGGAACATTTGAGCTGTGGCTGGGCCCCAGTGATCGACTGGGTCCCTAATCCTAAGAAGATCCCAAGCGTTGTTCCTTTGAGAGGAAGCTGTTTGGTGGGGAGTCCGCCTGAGAAGAGCCAAAAAAGGCTGGCAATCCAATAGGTTCTCGACCATCCACCGGGGATCAAGGTAACCAGGTACTGAAAGGATCGACGTTGGTCACCTATCAGTCGGTAACCTAACTACTAACTACCAGAAGGAGATCCAGGTGCAAAGTCTATTAAGAAGGATTATCTCCGCTATCTCAATTCTAAGGTGGGTCTGTGGCAGAGACTTTTCCCTTAAGTTCCGAGTGACAATCTGGCTGCCAGGTCAGTGAGAGAGATCTGTCCAGGTACACTAAACCCACTCTGGCTGGAGTGGGGAAGAAGAAAGCTACTATAAGCATTAGTCTTAAGTTACTCAAGGGGTGCACATGGGGTCTGAGTCTGCAACAGGGCAGGATTCAGGGGGGGCATTAGGGAAATTGCCCCCCCAGAAATTAGCTGTGGGTAAGTCAGCGGGTGAGTGTGTTGGCGGCACGGTGGGTAAGCCGGGGGGCTCACACTGACTGTATGAGCGGACGGGCAGCTGGGCGGCTTAACCGGGCAGGTGAGAGACCGGACGCAGCTGGGCGGGCACGTGAGAGAGCGGACGTGCAGCTGGGAGGCTCGTGGGTAAGCTGGCCAATCAGTGGGTGGAGGAGCAGAGAGATGACTCACTTCCCTGCGCCCGCCCTGCATCCCTGCAGTTCTGCCCTCACTCACTGTGCAGGCAGCCATGGGCAGCAGAGAGATTACATCATCTCTCTGCTGCCTGACTCTGGGACACAGGAAGTGACATTCCCCACCTTAGCAGGAAAGTGACAATCCGCAACTTGTGGCAGGTGACGTGGCAAGAGGACAATCCGCAACTTGTGGCAGGTGACATGGCAACTGGACAATCTGCAATTTGTGGCAGGCGACGTGGCAAGTGGACAATCCCCAACTTGTGGCAGGTGACGTGGCAAGTGGACAATTTGCAACCTGTGGTAGATGACAATCCACAACTTGTGGCAGGTGATGTGGCAAGTGGACAATCTGCAATTTGTGACAGGCGACGTGGCAACTGGACAATCTGCAAATTGTGGCAGTTAACGTGGCAAGTGGACAATTTGCAACCTGTGGTAGGTGACAATCCACAACTTGTGGCAGGTCACACACACTTGGGGCTCCCACTGATTCTGCATTGTGGCAAGTTGAACTATTTCATTTTCTATAACAAGGTAATAATAGAAATAATGCTCTACAATCATCCTGACACAATAACAAGCAAGGTCCTAGGATGATTGAAGCGTTAACACCAGCCATTTCCCCAATAATAAATTGCCCGGAAAAAAAAAACGTATTTTCTGGCAGTGCCCCTCCCGAAACTAGGCTCTGTATCCGCCCCTGGTCTGCAACAGCCTGCGACATCACACGAGAGCTTCTAGTGACATCTCAGCAACAAGAGTCATTGGCGGGGGTACCCTGATGGATGACAGGTTCTCCGGGAGGTCCGGTGTTTTAGCTCCCTCCCTTCGCTGTCTTTCTCCATTGGTCCCTGGGAGTGGACTAGCGTAACAAAGACTCACAGCCTGGCCACTCAGTATGGAACCCAAAGTGTTATGTGAGTGCGCATGAGGTCTGTGCTATGTGCTTGGTGGGACCACATTCTGCTACTAGAAGAGAGGTGACCGAGTATGCTTACTGGTGGAGTGGGCATAGTCTCTTCATGTCCCTTCTAATGCACCACATACACCTATATAAGTGTGGAGTATACAGGACCACATCCTTGGAATGGACTTTACATGACACTGCACGCATCTGAGATGACTGCCTTAATCTTTGAGTCTTCACATGACCGCAGCCCTTGTTGGGTCCTAACAATGATGAGCAGGCCTTTGGGCAAGGTGTATACCCAATGTCACACTACATAACCCTTCTCGTCGCTTGGCACAGCCCAGAATAACCCACTGTGAGCTTTCTATGTGACCCATACACTTTCCACCAACCAAGTTAATTGAGAACACATGGAGGAGAAGTCACCCCCCCCCCCAATTACATACTGGCCAAAGAAGAATTGACTTCCTTGACTCGTGGTTAGTGAAATTTTCCCTTACGTGGTGGTCGTTGGAGAAAGGCCTCTTTATATAGGTGTGCAGGAGGTCAATGGAGAAGGGCCTTGTTAAATAGGTGATCATTGGTCCTTTCCAATATGGGTGGCCGGTCCTCTCTATCAGGCGTCCACTCAGCCACTCACGCCTGTTGTTTCAGCCAATCAGGTGACAGGTTATCATACCCGAGCACCTGATTGGCTTAGAGGCGGGTCAGTGTTAGGAAAACAATTTATTTGCTTTCCTAACACAACACTGAGGGGCCTAACACAACACGACAAGGGGCCAGACACCTGAATAGGGGGGCGGCAGCGGCGACCATAGATAGATTCATGCAATGCATGAATCTATCTATGGTTAGAGAGTGGTGACAGGAGAGAGGGGGCGGCGCTCCTGCGCCCTTTATATCGGTGTATAAGTAGTCAGCCGGGGAAGAGTCTTCCTATATAGATGTAGATGTGATAAGAACAGAAGGTCCTTTCTTATAGAGAAAGGCCTTATTATATAGGTGGTCAGTGGAATAGGTCCTTCTTACAATATATAGGTGTGTAATTGGTCAGTGGAGAAGGGCTTTATTCTGTAGTTTTATAGACGGTAAGTTAAATAGGTCATTCTTATATATGTGTATAGTTGGAGAAGGACCCCTGTATAGTTGGATAGGACCTAATGTATAAGGGGTGCTGGGGTGTACTGGAGGCTGCTGGGGGATCTATTGTTGCTGGAGGAGATCTATTTTTACAGGGGGGGTCTATTGTTGCTGGGGAGGTTAGTTGTCACTGGCAGGGGATCTATTGTTGCGGGGGGGGGGGGGGGTCTTATGCTACTGGGAGACAATTGTTTCTGGGAGACATCAACTGTTGAGGGAGGGGTCTATTGTTGCTAGCTGTTCAGAGTCTATTGTTGCTGGGGGAGATCCATTTTTCCTGGCTACAGGAGATCTATTTTACTTCCTATCATATACAAATTACTTAGCACCTTAGAGGTGGGTAGGGAGTGGAACCAAGAAATGGTGCTCTGAGGTAGGTAAGGGGTGGAACCAATGAATGCTGCTCAGAGGTGGGTAGGGAGTGGAACCAAGGAATGGTGTTCCGAGGTGGGTAGGGGTGGAACAAAGAATGGTGCTCAGAGGTGGGTAGGGGGTGGAACCAAGGAATGGTGCTTGTGGGTAGGGGTGGAACCAAGGAATGGTGCTCGTGGGTAGGGGTGGAACCAAGCAATGGTGCTCGGAGGTGGGTAGTGGTTGGAACCAAGGAATGGTGCTTATGGGTAGGGGTGGAACTAAGGAATGGTGCTCAAAGGTGGGTAAGGGGTGGATCCAAGGAATGGTGCTCGTGGGTAGGGGTGAAACCAAGGAATGGTGCTCGGAGGTGGGTAGTGGGTCGAACCATGGAATGGTACCTGTGGGTAGGGGTGGAACTAAGGAATGGTGCTCAGAGGGGGGTGGAACCAAGGAATGGTGCTTGTGGGTAGGGAGTGGAACCAAGGAATGGTGCTCGGAGGTGGGTAGGGGGTGGAACCAAGGAATGGTGCTTGTGGGTAGGGGTGGAACCAAGGAATGGTGCTTGTGGGTAGGGGTGGAACCAAGGAATGGTGCTCGGAGGTGGGTAGTGGTTGGAACCAAGGAATGGTGCTTATGGGTAGGGGTGGAACTAAGGAATGGTGCTCAAAGGTGGGTAAGGGGTGGATCCAAGGAATGGTGCTCGTGGGTAGGGGTGGAACCAAGGAATGGTGCTCGGAGGTAGGTAGTGGGTCGAACCAAGGAATGGTAATGGTGGGTAGGGGTGGAACTAAGGAATGGTGCTCAGAGGGGGGTAGGGGGTGGAACCAAGGAATGGTGCTTGTGGGTAGGGAGTGGAACCAAGGAATGGTGCTCGGAGGTGGGTAGGGGGTGGAACCAAGGAATGGTGCTTGTGGGTAGGGGTGGAACCAAGGAATGGTGCTTGTGGGTAGGGGTGGAACCAAGGAATGGTGCTCGGAGGTGGGTAGTGGTTGGAACCAAGGAATGGTGCTTATGGGTAGGGGTGGAACTAAGGAATGGTGCTCAAAGGTGGGTAAGGGGTGGATCCAAGGAATGGTGCTCGTGGGTAGGGGTGGAACCAAGGAATGGTGCTCGGAGGTAGGTAGTGGGTCGAACCAAGGAATGGTAATGGTGGGTAGGGGTGGAACTAAGGAGTGGTGCTCAGAGGTGTGTAGGGGGTGGAACCAAGGAATGGTGCTTGTGGGTAGGGAGTGGAACCAAGGAATAGTGCTCGGAGGTGGGTAGTGGGTGGAACCAAGGAATGGTGCTCGTGGGTAGGGAGTGGAACCAAGCAATGGTGCTCGAAGGTGGGTAGGGGGTGGACACAACAGGTGACTCAGAAGTAGGGAGGACCTGCACCTATTCTGAGAAAAAAAGTAGTCAACTGGGAAGAGTCTTCTTATATACCTGTATATGTACAGTATATGTGGTAAGAATGGAAGGGCCTTCTTATATGGATGTCAGTGGAGAAAGGCCTTCTTCTGTAGATATATAGGTGGTTAGTGGAGAAGGGCCTTCTTAAATTGGTTTTCATTAGGAAGAATGTTCCCCCTGACAGATAGATAGAAAAGATTATGGATGGAATTGGAGGGGCAGAAACTTCTTGTTGCTTGAGGAATCTCTAGCAATATCTGGAGGAACCATAAGGTTTCCATAGAACCCTGACTGAGAAAGGCTGATTTCTAGGATTCTTTTTCCAAGGGCGGTATGGGACATCTTTTGTAAATCAGGCAATGCTGGTTTTACCCTCATTATGGGAAAGGTGAGTACTGTAAAAAGTTTCTATGGTGGCTAAAGAATAGTATAGAGACAGTTGGTCCTTGGAAATTAGCCACTTGCCGACCGCCGCACGACGATGTAAGTCGACACAATGGCACGGGCAGGCAAATGGGCGTACCTGTACGTCCCTTTAAACAAGGTATTCCCCTGCCTAGTGAACAGTTAGAATCACTCCCTAGGACACACTTAATCCCTTCACCGCCACCTAGTGGTTAACCCCTCCCCTGCCAGTGTCATTTTCACAGTAATTAGAGTGTTTTTATAGCACTGATCGCTGTATAACTGCTTAAGAACCGCCTTCTGCACATATACGTCGGCAGAATGGCACGGCTGGGCACATCAACGTATATTTACGTCAGTAAATAGTACCCAGCCGCCGGTCACGGGCGCGCGGTCCGAAGCTCCGTGAGCGGGGCCGCGGGACTCGTGGACCCGATCGCCGCTGGAGTGCGGCGATCGGTCCCCGGAGCTGAAGAACGGGGAGAGCCGTGTGTAAACACGGCTTCCCCGTGCTTCACTGTGGCCGCAGCATAGATCGTGTCATCCCTTTTATAGGGGGGACACGATCGATGATGTCACACCTACAGCCACACCCCCCTACAGTTGTAAACACACACAGGGAACACATAACCCCTTCAGCGCCCCCTGTGGTTAACTCCCAAACTGCAATTGTCATTTTCACAGTAAACAATGCAATTTAAATGCATTTTTTGCTGTGAAAATGACAATTGTCCCAAAAATTTGTCAAAATTGTCCGAAGTGTCCGCCATAATGTCGCAGTCACGAAAAAAATCGCTGATCGCCGCCATTAGTAGTAAAAAAAATTTTTTTATATAAAAATGCAACAAAACTATCCCCTATTTTGTAAACGCTAAAAAAAATTGCGAAAAACAACCAATAAACGCTTATTGCGATTTTTTTTTTTTACCAAAAATAGGTAGAAGAATACGTATCGGCCTAAACTGAGGGAAAAAAAAATGTTATATATATTTTGGGGGGATATTTATTATAGCAAAAAGTAAAAAATATTGAATTTTTTTTTAAATTGTCGCTATATTTTTGTTTATAGCGCAAAAAATAAAAACCGCAGAGGTGATCAAATACCACCAAAAGAAAGCTCTATTTGTGGGGAAAAAAGGACACCAATTTTGTTTGGGAGCCACGTCGCACGACCGCGCAATTGTCAGTTGTCTAGTCTTTGGCCTGCCAAATGGTCCGGCGGTTGAAGTGGTTAGGTACCATTCTTGGGCTCCCCCTCACCCCGCACCTTGTGGATCTGGTCTGCCCCGTTCTGCAACAACATAGCTAGAGGTATTGAAGGCCACAGGGGAACTGTACCATCTCACTTACTAACTGCTACGTTGGCGATAACTGATCTGATACGGGTTTACTGAGTATTTCTGAGAATTTCTGATGATTTTAGTTGTTAATGAGAGTTTGTCTGAGTTTCTCTACTAATTGGCTGGTGTAACCTTTTCATGAAACATTGGGCTGCCTTAGACGGGGTGTTCAGCGAGAGTTCTAATTGCCTTTCTGGAATGGGAATCGGCTCTTCTGAAATTATTGTTTTTTAATGCGGATATTCTGCAAGCTGCTGGTATAGGTTATCCAAACCATCTGCTTTAAAGGGAATGTACGGTATAGGCATTGAAATAATATTTTTTTAGCTATACGCTACATAGCCAAGCATTGGCGGTGTCGTCCATAAAGTGCATGAATCTATCTATGGTCACCGCTGTTTGAGGTGTCCAGCCCCTTTTTGGCGCAGGACACCTGAATTACAGTGGCAGGGGCATACATGTGCACCCCAAAACTCAAACACACGGTACTGATCACTAACTGGCCCGGGGACAGTGTCCTCAATCCGGAGACAAAACCGGGGACAGACTTGGCCTGGGGACAGTGTACTAAATCCGGAGACAAAACCGGGGACAGACTTGGTCTGGGGAGGGTGTACCCAATCCGGAGACAAAACCGGGGACAGACTTGGCCTGTGGACAGTGTACCCAATCCGGAGACAAAACCGGGGACAGACTTGGCCTGTGGACAGTGTCCTCAATCCGGAGACCAAACCGGGGACAGACTTGGCCTGGGGACAGTGTACCCAATCTGGAGACAAAACCGGGGATAGACTTGGCCTGGGGGGAGTGTACCCAATCCGGAGACAAAACTGGGGAGACTTGGCCTGGGGGGAGTGTACCCAATCCGGAGATAAAACCGGGGACAGACTTGGCCTGGGGAGAGTGTACCCAATCCAGAGACAAAAACGGGGACAGACTTGGCCTGGGGACAGTGTACCCAATCCGGAGACAAAACCGGGGACAGACTTGGCCTGGGGAGAGTGTACCCAATCCGGAGACAAAACCGGGGACAGACTTGGCCTGGGGACAGTGTCCTCAATCCGGAGACAAAACCAGGGACAGACTTGGCCTGGGGGAAGTGTACCCAATCCGGAGACAAAACCGGGGACAGACTTGGCCTGTGGACAGTGTACCCAATCCGGAGACAAAACCGGGGACAGACTTGGCCTGGGGAGAGTGTACCCAATCCGGAGACAAAACCGGGGACAGACTTGGCCTGGGGACAGTGTCCTCAATCCGGAGACAAAACCAGGGACAGACTTGGCCTGGGGGAAGTGTACCCAATCCGGAGACAAAACCGGGGACAGACTTGGCCTGGGGGGAGTGTACCCAATCCGGAGACAAAACTGGGGACAGACTTGGCCTGGGGGGAGTGTACCCAATCCGGAGACAAAACCGGGGACACACTTGGCCTGGGGGGAGTGTACCCAATCCGGAGACAAAACCGGGGACAGACTTGGCCTGGGGGGAGTGTACCCAATCCGGAGACAGAACCGGGGACAGACTTGGCCTGGGGGGAATGTACCCAATCCGGAGACAAAACCGGGGACAGACTTGGCCTGGGGACAGTGTACCCAATCCGGAGACAAAACCGGGGACAGACTTGGCCTGGGGAGAATGTACCCAATCCGGAGACAAAACCGGGGACAGACTTGGCCTGGGGGGAATGTACCCAATCCGGAGACAAAACCAGGGACAGACTTGGCCTGTGGACAGTGTACCCAATCCGGAGACAAAACCGGGGACAGACTTGGCCTGGGGAGAGTGTACCCAATCCGGAGACAAAACCGGGGACAGACTTGGCCTGGGGGGAGTGTACCCAATCCGGAGACAGAACCGGGGACAGACTTGGCCTGGGGGGAATGTACCCAATCCGGAGACAAAACCGGGGACAGACTTGGCCTGGGGGGTGTGTACCCAATCCGGAGACAAAACCGGGGACAGACTTGGCCTGGGGGGTGTGTACCCAATCCAGAGACAAAACCGGGGACAGACTTGGCCTGGGGACAGTGTACCCAATCCGGAGACAAAACCGGGGACAGACTTGGCCTGTGGACCGTGTACCCAATCCGGAGACAAAACCGGGGACAGACTTGGCCTGGGGAGAGTGTACCCAATCCGGAGACAAAACCGGGGACAGACTTGGCCTGGGGACAGTGTCCTCAATCCGAAAACAAAACCAGGGACAGACTTGGCCTGGGGGGAGTGTACCCAATCCGGAGACAAAACCGGGGACAGACTTGGCCTGGGGGGTGTGTACCCAATCCGGAGACAAAACCGGGGACAGACTTGGCCTGGGGGGAATGTACCCAATCCGGAGACAAAACCGGGAACAGACTTGGCCTGGGGGGAGTGTACCCAATCTGGAGACAGAACCGGGGACAGACTTGGCCTGGGGGGAGTGTACCCAATCTGGAGACAGAACCGGGGACAGACTTGGCCTGGGGGGAGTGTACCCAATCCGGAGACAAAACCGGGGACAGACTTGGCCTGGGGGGAGTGTACCCAATCTGGAGACAGAACCCGGGGACAGACTTGGCCTGGGGGGGAGTGTACCCAATCCGGAGACAGAACCGGGGACAGACTTGGCCTGGGGGGAGTGTACCCAATCCGGAGACAAAACCGGGAACAGACTTGGCCTGGGGGGGAGTGTACCCAATCCGGAGACAGAACCGGGGACAGACTTGGCCCGGGGACAGTGTACCCAATCCGGAGACAAAACCGGGGACAGACTTGGCCCGGGGACAGTGCCCTCAATCCGGGGACTTTGGATGATTTTTGTAACACAAAGCATAGCAATTACAAAAGAATTTTACAGTGATGATTTCCAAAACGTTTGTGTTTTTTCTTTATTTATTTTTTATATGACACAAAATAAAATGAGAAAGAGGTTTTTATGTGAATGGTTAAAAAAATAAGAATCAGGAAGAAAATGAGCTAGGGGTGGAAAGGGGAGGAATGACCAATACGGGCTTATTAAGGTTAACTTAAGGTCAACAGGAGCTTAAATAGGAATAATTTATTATAAAAAAAAGAATAATAATTTTACTTGCTAGATTTGCTGGAAGTGGCAGCAGCATGAACAGATCAAAGCTGCATTCATCTGAATCTGCACATAAAATAACTCATCAAAATCCACTGTAACAGTAACATTGTTACAATGGATTTATGAATGAGGCCTGCAAACAGGTTTCATCCATACCGGGGACATTGTCAGCGCTCCTACGGCACAAATAAAACCAGCGATTACACCGAACAAAGTATGTCCAAAATATGTCCAAGTGGCATATTATTTAATAATAATTTATTCCTATTTAACGTCTTATTAACCTTTAATAAGACCGCATTGGTCTTCTCTCCCCTTTTCACCCAAACTATTAATTTTCTTCCTGATATTTATTTTTTTAACCATTCACATCACAACTTCTTTTTCAGCATCGCTCATTTTTTTTTTTTTTTAGTTTCATTTAAAAATAAAAAATAAATAAAAAAACACATATCATCTTTAAGTCACCGAATTGATAAAATTCAGTGTTTGGTCATTTTATTTACTGTATATATTTTTTTCTTTAGCCATTTACATCACGCCTTATTTCTCAGCATTTCTCAATTTTTTTTTAATTTAATAAAAAATTAAAAAATTAAAAAAAAACACATATCATCTTTAAGTCACCGAATTGATAAAATTCAGTGTTTGGTCATTTTATTTACTGTATATATTTTTTTCTTTAGCCATTTACATCACGCCTTATTTCTCAGCATTTCTCAATTTTTTTTTAATTTAATAAAAAATTAAAAAATTAAAAAAAAACACATATCATCTTTAAGTCACCGAATTGATAAAATTCAGTGTTTGGTCATTTTATTT
Source organism: Rana kukunoris (assembly GCA_029574335.1). Taxonomy (NCBI): domain Eukaryota; kingdom Metazoa; phylum Chordata; class Amphibia; order Anura; family Ranidae; genus Rana; species Rana kukunoris. The sequence goes on from CM056051.1 coordinate 536,829,338, forward strand.
ACTGTATATATTTTTTTCTTTAGCCATTTACATCACGCCTTATTTCTCAGCGTTGCTCATTTTTTTTTTTAATTTAATAAAAAAAAATAAAAAAAAACACATATCATTTTAAGTCACCAAACTGATTTAATTCGGTGTTTGGTAATTTTATTTACTGTATATATTTTTTTCTTTAACCATTCACATCACAACTTATTTTTCAGCGTTGCTCATTTTTTTTTTTTAGTTTCATTTAAAAATAAAATAAAAATAAAATAACACATATTATCTTAAGTCACCAAATTTATAAAATTCCATGTTTGGTAATTTTATTTACTGTATGTATTTTCTTCTTTAACCATTCACATCACACCTTATTTCTCAGCATTGCTCAATTTTTTTTAAAATTTAATAAAAAATAAATAAATAAAAAAAAAACGCATATCATCTTTAAGTCACCAAATTGATAAAATTCCATGTTTGGTAATTTTATTTACTGTATGTATTTTTTTCTTTAGCCATTCACATCACACCTTATTTCTCAGCAATGTTCAATTTTTTTTAAATTGAATAAAAAAAAAAAAAAACACATATCATTTTAAGTCACCAAACTGATTTAATTCGGTGTTTTGTAATTTTCTTTACTGTATGTATTTTTTTCTTTAACCATTCACATCACACCTTATTTCTCAGCATTGCTCGATTTTTTTTTAATTTAATAAAAAAAAAAAAAAAAACACATATCATTTTAAGTCACCAAACTGATTTAATTCAGCGTTTGGTAATTTTATTGCTCAATTTTATATATTTTTTTCTTTAACCATTCACATCACAACTTGTTTCTCAGCATTGCTAAATTTTTTTAGTTTAATAAAAAAAAAAAACACATAGGCCCGGATTCAGAAAGAACTTACGCCGACGTATCTACTAATACGCCGCGTAAGTCCACAGATGCGCCGTCTTATCTATGCGCCGTACTCACAAAACTAGATACGCCTGAAAATAGGCTTCTTCCGACCAACCTAACTTTCCTACGCCGGCGTATCGCGGGCGCATAGTTACGCTGGACGCATTCGGCGTTCCCATTTTAAATATGCAAATGAGTAAGATACGCCGATTCACGAACGTAGATGCGCCCAGCGCATTGATATACACTGGGGTAGATTCATATAGAGATACGACGGCGTATCTGTGAGATCCGACGCTCGGGTCTATGCGGCTGATTCCTCGAATCAGGTTCCGCATAGATCTGCCTTAGATCCGACAGGTGTAAGTGACTTACACCGTCGGATCTTAGGCTGCAATCTCCCGCTGGCCGCTAGGTGGCGCTTCTATTACTATAGGCGACGAATATGCAAATGAGGAGAACCGCCGATTCAGAAACGAACTCCCGGCGGTCGCTTTTTTTTACGTCGTTTGCGCTTGGCTTTTTCCGGCGGATAGTTACCCCTGCTATATGAGGGGTAAGTGCGGCGTATCCTATGTTAAGTATGGCCGTCGTTCCCGCGAGTCGAGTTTTGAATTTCTTACGTCGTTTACGTAAGTCGTTAGCGAATACGGCCATACGTAATTTGCGTTAACGTCAAAACCAACCCTTGGGACGTCATTTGGAGCAATGCGCGCTGGGAAATTTAGCCGGCGGCGCATGCGCAGTTAAATCGGCGCGGGGACCAGCCTGATTTAAATAATACACTCCCCCTAGCCGCGGAATTTGAATTCCGCCGGGGGGTTTACGAGCCGCCGGCGCCACTTTAGAGGCAAGTGCTTTGTGAATACGGCACTTGCCTCAAAAACCGGCGCTGGCGGATTGTAAATAAGATCTATGTGAATCTACCCCACGGTTTACGTAAAGCTTACGTCCGGCGTAAAGTTACCCCTCATACAGCAGGCGCAGGTAATGCAAAAGTATGGGCCAGGGAACGACGCCGTCGAATTTTACGTCGCGCTACGCCGTTTACGTAGTACTACGTGAATAGGGCTGTGCGTAGGTTACGTTCACGTCGTAGGCAGTGTTCGGCGTATCTTAGGCAGCTATTTCGACGTAACTGTAGCCTAAAAAAATTGGGCCAGATTCAGATACACTTAATATTGCGCTGCGTAATCGAAATACTCTACGCTGCCGTATTTTACCAGGCTCTACACCGAATCCTGGTAGATTTTTGCCCGTACGCTACGGCGGCGTAGTCTATTTCTCGCCGCGTAATCGAAATACGCGATTAGGGGGCGTGAAGCATTTAAATTAGGCGCGTCCCCGCGGCGATCGAACTGCGCATGCTCCGTTCAGAAATTTCCCGCCGTGCATTGCGCGAAATCACGTCGTTACGTCATTCGTTGTTTGAGTAGCGTCGTTTACGAACATTCCTATTCCCGGACGACTTACGTAAAAAATAATAAAAGACGTCGGAAAACGTTGATATTCGACGCGGGAACGACGGCCATACTTAACATGGGCTGTCTAATATTACAGCAGCAAAAAGCTGGTATCGTTTTACGCAAATAAAAGATGACTAAAGGTGCCGTAAGAGATTGCGATTGAAGATCGTAATTTCGGGGATCGCCGGCAAAAGCTCATTAGCATACCCCGACGCGGAAAACGACGGGAAGTCCACCCAGCGGCCGCAATTTTATTGCAGCGTAGATCCGAAGGCGTACGAACACGTAATCCAGTCGAATTGAAGCCCGCAGCCGTCTATTCATGGTTTGAGGTTTTCGACTAGCTAAAAAACGCGCGTAATTTGAAATGACTCCAGTCTAACACCAGTTACACAGGAGTTACGGCTCTCTGAATCTGGCCCACTATATATATATATATATATTTTTATTATTAGAAGTTTCTTTAACACTCATTTTATCAGGGAACATTATGAATTAGGCATGTGCAAAAGTGAAAAATTCGTTTTGTTTCGTTTCGTTTCAATTCGTCATTTAATAAATTTCGTTAAGTTAGGTTTGTTACATGTGTTGAATTCGTTTTCGGAATTCGTTCGTTTTCGACCGAATTTCGAAAAATACGGTCGGAAATCGAAAATATTTCGACCGTTTTTCGAATTCGTTCGTTTTTTCGACCGAATTTCGAAAAAAACGGTCGAAATCGAAAATATTTCAACCAGATTAGAAAACAAATAGTCTCTTTTCGAATAGAATTTTTTTCGAATTAAATTCGAAAATATTTTTTTTTTTTTTTTTCGAATTCCGATCGAATTTAGTCCGCGGGTATTCGATTCGGAATTCGAAAAAAAAAATCGATTTCGAAAACGGTCGAAATTTTTCGCTATTATAGCAATTCGGAAATTCGTATGCATCCGAATGTCCGAATAATGGAAAATTCGTCCGAATTTCGATTCGGAACGAAACGAAATGCACATGCCTATTATGAATGTCCGATATCTCTCACATATGATGGAAAGGTTTTGAAGTGGACCTACCAAGGACTCCCAGCCGGTAGTTCATAGTGACCACGATGACGTTGCCGTAGGCGGCCAGCACGCTGCCATCGAACATGTTCCCCGTCCCTTCCATGTAAGATCCCCCATGGATGAACATCATGACGGGTTTCTTGCCGCTGTCCCGGATATCTGCAGGGGAAGAGAGACACTTCAGAGGGTCACATGATCAATCGAAGATGTAAAAGTCATAGGAATTTGAGCGAACCTAAAGAGAAACATGGAGGCTGCCAGTGCCGGCCTCATCTTTTTGAAAATGCCAGTTACCTGGCTGACCCTCATGGACCTCAGGTATGGACTTCTATCTTTACTCTGATTCTGCTAATCTGCTTATATGGACAAGCAGGGAGTCCGAAGAGCCAGGACAGAAGCATTTCCAGAAGGAGCTTCCTTCTGTGCTTCTCGTAGCCTCACCTAAGCATTGGGTCAGATGATCTCTGCTTAAATGGCATGTCAAGGAATAAGAATAAAAACACAATTAATACAACTCATGCACACCCCCCCCCCCCCCAATGTTTTATCCCTTTGAACACTTTGCAAGTACAGAAAAATACTTGTTGATGTGCCAGAACCAATAGCATGCTCCGATCTTCTTCTTTTTTTTTGACACGACAACTCAGCTCTGAATTCCTAAGCAGGTGGTGTCAGCCCTGCCTACATCCATTCTGGTTGGTTACAAAAGAGCATAGATCGTTCATAGAATGAACCATGAAGCCTTACACTACAAAAGGTCTAGTAGCACATTATAAAGCTTCATCTTACTAGAGCCTTTTAAGATAGCTATTAGGCAGGGACGTACAGTCATGGAAGGCAGGTGAGGTAGAGCCTCACTTGCCATGAACATTAAAAAAAAATCAAGCTTCGAGGGCCCTAGTTTGGCAACCTGAGGTCACAGACACCCCACATTTGGGGGGTAGATAGCCCACCTCTGGTAAATTTGGGGCTCCTACGACCTATGGTTCCAGAAATACGGGGTCCTTGTGCAGCACGCCAGAAGCTACATATAGAGCGGCCAGTTTAAATACAAGCTGACACACTCTGTTTGCAGCAGACTCCAAATTTGGGGGGTAGGTAGCCTAAGTCCTATCCCACCTCTGGTAAATTTGGGGCTCCAACGACCTATGGTTCCAGAGATACGGGGCTCCTTGTGCAGCCTGTCAGAAGCTACATATAGAGCGGCCAGTTTAAATAAAAGCTGACACACTCTGTTTTCAGCAGACCCCAGATTTGGTTGGTAGGTAGCCTAAGTCCTATCCCACCTCTGGTATATTTGGGGCTCCTACGACCTATGGTTCCAGAGATACGGGGCTCTGTGCGCAGCCTGTCAGAAGCTACATACAGAGCGGCCAGTTTAAATACAAGCTGACACACTCTGTTTGCAGCAGACCCCAAATTTGGGGGGTAGGTAGCCTAAGTCCTAGGCCACCTCTGGTAAATTTGGGGCTCCTACTACCTATGGTTACAGAAATACGGGGCTCCTTGTGCAGCACGTCAGAAGCTACATATAGAGCGGCCAGTTTAAATACAAGCTGACACACTCTGTTTGCAGCAGACCCCAAATTTGGGGGGTAGGTAGCCTAAGCCACGAACATTATAAAAAAATCAAGCTTCGAGGGTCCTAGCTTGGCGACCTGAGGTCACAGAGACCCCACATTTGGGGGGTAGGTAGTCTAAGTCCTATCCCACCTTTGGTAAAGTTGGGGCTCCTACGACCTATGGTTCCAGAAATACGGGGCTCCTTGCGCAGACTGTCAGAAGCTATATACAGAGCAGCCAGTTTAAATACAAGCTGACACACTCTGTTTGTAGCAGACCCCAAATTTGGGGGGTAGTTAGCCTAAGCCACTAACATAAAAAAAAATCAAGCTTCGAGGGCCCTAGCTTGGCGACGTGAGGTCACAGAGACCCCACATTTGGGGAGTAGGTAGCCTAAGTCCTATCCCACCTCTGGTAAATTTGGGGCTCCTAAGACCTATGGTTCCAGAGATACGGGGCTCCTTGTGCAGCCTGTCAGAAGCTACATATAGAGCGGCCAGTTTAAATACAAGCTGACACACTCTGTTTGCAGCAGACCCCAAATTTCGGGGGTAGGTAGCCTAAGTCCTATCCCACCTCTGGTAAATTTGGGGCTCCTACGACCTATGGTTCCAGAGATACGGGGCTCCTTGTGCAGCCTGTCAGAAGCTACATATAGAGCGGCCAGTTTAAATACAAGCTGACACACTCTGTTTGCAGCAGACCCCAAATTTGGGGGGTAGGTAGCCTAAGTCCTATCCCACCTCTGGTAAATGTGGGGCTCCTACGACCTATGGTTCCCGAGATACGGGGCTCTGTGCACAGCCTGTCAGAAGCTACATACAGAGCGGCCAGTTTAAATACAAGCTGACACACTCTGTTTGCAGCAGACCCCAAATTTGGGGGGTAGGTAGCCAAAGTCCTATCCCACCTCTGGTAAATGTGGGGCTCCTACGACCTATGGTTACAGAAATATGGGGCTCCTTGTGCAGCACGTCAGAAGCTACATATAGAGCGGCCAGTTTAAATACAAGCTGACACACTCTGTTTGTAGCAGACCCCAAATTTGGGGGGTAGGTAGCCTAAGCCACGAACATAAAAAAAAAATCAAGCTTCGAGGGCCCTAGCTTGGCGACCTGAGGTCACAGAGACCCCACATTTGGGGAGTAGGTAGCCTAAGTCCTATCCCACCTCTGGTATATTTGGGGCTCCTACGACCTATGGTTCCCGAGATACGGGGCTCTGTGCGCAGCCTGTCAGAAGCTACATTTAGAGCGGTCAGTTTAAATACAAGCTGACACACTCTGTTTGCAGCAGACCCCAAATTTGGGGGGTAGGTAGCCTAAGTCCTATCCCACCTCTGGTATATTTGGGGCTCCTACGACCTATGGTTCCCGAGATACGGGGCTCTGTGCGCAGCCTGTCAGAAGCTACATACAGAGCGGCCAGTTTAAATACAAGCTGACACACTCTGTTTGCAGCAGACCCCAAATTTGGGGGGTAGGTAGCCTAAGTCCTATCCCACCTCTGGTAAATGTGGGGCTCCTACGACCTATGGTTCCAGAAATACGGGGCTCCACGCACAGACTGTCAGAAGCTACATACAGAGCGGCCAGTTTAAAAACAAGCTGACACACTCTGTTTGTAGCAGACCCCAAATTTGGGGGGTAGGTAGCCTAAGCCATGAACATTAAAAAAAAATCAAGCTTCGAGGGCCCTAGCTTGGCGACCTGAGGTCACAGAGACCCCACATTTGGGGAGTAGGTAGCCTAAGTCCTATCCCAGCTCTGGTAAATTTGGGGCTCCTACGACCTATGGTTCCAGAGATACGGGGCTCTGTGCGCAGCCTGTCAAAAGCAACATACAGAGTAACTACAAGGAAAAAACATGTTCCATATTCGATTTCTGCATCGAATATGCAAATGAGCATGATACGCCGATTCCCGAACGTATTTGCGTGCCGTCGTCGTAGTTTACGTAGTTTGTGTGAGCGTAAGGTTACCCCTGCTATATGAGGGGTAACCTTGCGTAGGTCCGGCGTACACCATGTTAGGTATGGACGTCGGGACAGCGTCATGTTTTACCGTTGTTTAGTTATTTTACGTAACTCGTTGCGAATAGGGCTGTATGTTAATTATGTTGCCGTCGAAATCATGCATGCTCAGTTCGTTCGGCGCGGGGGCGCGCTTAATTGAAATACAACACGCCCACCTCCTTCCTACTTTGAATTAAGCGGCCTTACCCCGGCCCATTTACGCTACGCCGCCCTCTGGCCCTCTGTTTGCAGCAGACCCCAAGTTTGGGGGGTAGGTAGCCTAAGTCCTATCCCACCTCTGGTAAATTTGGGGCTCCTACAACCTATGGTTCCAGAGATACGGGGCTCTGTGCGCAGCCTGTCAAAAGCTACATACAGAGTAACTACAAGGAAAAAACATGGGTATAAGATTTTTTTGTATACTATGAAAGCTGACGTTACGCCGAGTAAATAGATACCTAACATGTCACGCTATAAAATTGCGCACACTCGTGGAATGGCGCCAAACTTTGGTACTTAAAAATCTCCATAGGCGACGCTTACATTTTTTTTTACAGATTACAGGTTTAGAGTTACAGAGGAGGACTAGTGCTAGAATTCTTGCTCTCTCTCTAACGATCCCGGGATATGTAACCTGTGTGTATCTGGCTCAGATATTAGCCAGTGCCTTACCAGCCACTCACCTCACCACACGTCCCTGCTATTAGGCCTTTTGTGTCCATGTAGAAACTTGTAGTCACAAAGACTGGCATAAACCAAATGAGCCTTGCCCTACTAAGACCTGGCAGCACATTAGAAAGTCCCACCTTGCTAGAGCTTTTTTTTAATGAGCCGTTGCAGAACCAGAGCCAAGCATATTCCTGTAACACTGTGCACTGTTACTGTAATGCAAATTTGTATTTGACCACTAGATGTCAGTGTTTAACATTGCTATTCATCACAGTATTAATACGGGAGTGTTAGCGGCAGAGTTGTTTTCCTTTTCACTGAAGCTGAAACTGAACTACAAAGTCCAGAAGCACTCACCCAAGGGCAGGAGCATATAAAAGTAAAATCCTAGGGACACACGGAGGGGAGTCGGAGAGAGACTTTGCGGGTGTAAGGAGGTGTGTGAGAGCCATTCCTCCTCCTGAGACTGGACCTGGTTAGACCGGGAAGCCGCAACTGCCCCGTACACACAGGCCCAGATTCACAAAGCACTTACGCCGACGTAAGTGCAAATGTGCGCCCGTAAGTGCAAATTTGCGCCGGCCTATCTGTGCGCCGGACTCACAAACTGACGTACGCCTAAAAACTGGCCACCCTACGCCGACATAGCTTACTTACCCCTGCGTAGTGTGGGCGCACTTTTTGTCTGGACGCATGTTGATCCCATTGATTAGGCATTCAAATATGCAAATGAGGGAAATACGGCGATTCACGAACGTACGTGCGCCCGACGCATGCTGCGCGAGGTGCGCGTAAATTGTACGTCCGGCGTCAAGTTATTCCCCATAGATGAGGCGCAACTCGGCACAGACATGCAAAGGCCTGCCCCACTGAACACAGGCCAGCGTATTGGGCGTTCGTTACGTTCACGGCATACGTGGTGATCCGGCGTAGCTTAGGCAGTTGTGCCGGCGTAGTTGTGAGCATGCACATAAGGGTGCAGTTTCATGCGTCCACGTCACGGCGCTTGCACAGTTCGTGATACCCCGGGCGAAAAACACTGCACCATGCTCGGAGTATCATTTGCATGGGGTCACGCCCACTTCCACTTCCACCTTCGAAAAATACGCCACGCCGACGTTGGGAGCAATAGCTTGCTGAATACAGTGCATGCCTCTCCGCGCTGCGCCGACGTGGCGTACTGTGTGCGCTAAGCCGGCATAAATGTGCGCCCACTCTCTGTGAATCTGGGCCACAGTCGGATTTTCCGACAGAAAAAGTCTGATGGGAGCACTTTGTCAGGAATTCCGACCGAAATAGATTGAAAGGGAAGTACTATGTTCCTTTCTTTGCCCCTCTTCTCTTAAAGTGACTCTTGTTCTATAACCCCCCCCCCCCCCCATATCGGAAAGTGAACCTCCCCCAATTATTCGCTGCATATTAAGGAGAACTCTGCAAATCACTTAGTTGCCAAAAGGGGATTTATCCTGTATCGTCACTTCTTAAAGGGATTGCATCTTTCACTGCGCACCAACTTAAGGGCCCCAACTAAGCCAGCAGAAGAATCGACTGTGTGTCTGGGATTGGATTGCTTATTGTTATATAAGTTCTTTCAAGTTCAATGACACTCTTCAGCATAGGCCTTTGCAAGTAGCACATGTGCCAAAGCCCTTTAAGTGTTGCAGTCCACCACTCAAAACTGTTCCCCAGATACTCCCCACAGGATAAGTTAACCCTTGCTAGGCAGAATTTCATAGCTACTATAAGCCATCTAATGTCAAGCCATCTAAGGACGGAGTTTGCCGCCCAAGATCAATTTTTTTTTTTTATTCATTTCCATTTTCCCAAGTTCAACTTTACTATTTAAAGCAGCGGTCTCAAACCGGCGGCCCACCAGCTGTTGCGGAACTACAAGTCCCATCATGCCCCTGCCTGGTGTCATGCTTGTAACTGTCAGCCTTGCAATGCCTCATGGGAATTGTAGTTTTGGAGGGCCACCACATTCCTTTCTTTGCCCCTCTTCTCTTAACCATTTCAGCCCCCAGGGGATTCGGCTGCCAAATGACCACGTCCTTTTCCCCCCCACAAATTGAGCTTTCTTTTGGTGGTATTTGATCACCTCTGCGGTTTAAATTTTTTTGCGCTATAAACAAAAATAGAGCGACAATTTTTTGCGTTTTACTTTTTTGCTATAATAAATATCCCCAAAAAATCCATAAAAAAGGGCCAGATTCAGGATGGCGAGCGGTTCTTTGCGGCGGCGTAACTTTTCTTATTTACGTTTCACCGCCTCAACTTTACGCGCAAGTGCTGTATTCACAAAGCACTTGCGTGTAAAGTTGTGGCGGCGTAGCGTAAATTGACCGGCCTAATTCAAATTCGGCGGGTGGGGGGCGTCATGTATTTAAATTAGGCGCGATCCCGCGCCGAACGTACTGCGCATGCGCCGGCCGGCAATGTATCCCAGTGCGCGTGCTTCAAATCACGTTGCATATTGTCAATAAAAATGACGTGAACGTAACTTACGCCCAGCCCCATTCTGAATCGGCTTACGCAAACGGCGTAAACATTTTCAAATTTCCCGTGGTCACGACGTCCATACTTAACATAGGATGCGCCTGCTTTTTGGTGCTTTATCTTTACGCTGGGAAAACCCCTTACGTAAACGGCGTAAAGTCACGGCGTACGTTCGTGAATTGGCGTATCTCGCTGATTTACATATTCTCGGCGTAAATCAGCGGGAACGCCCCTGGCGGCCATTTTAAAATTGCAGTTAAGATCCGACGGCGTAATACAATTACGCCTGTCGGATCTTTGCTGCAAACCGGCGTATCTTGTTTTCTGAATACAGAAAACACATACGCAGACGCTGGGGTAGATTCACATAGAGATACGACGGTGTATCTACTGATACACCGTCGTATCTGTGAGATCCGACGCTCGGATCTATGCGGCTGATTCCTCGAATCAGGTTCCGCATAGATCTCCCTTAGAGCCGACTGGTGTAAGTGAGTTACACTGTCGGATCTTAGGCTGCAATCTCCCGCCGTCCGCTAGGTGGCGCTTCTGTTATTATGCGCGACGAATATGCAAATGAGGAGAACCGCCGATTCAGAAACGAACACCCGGCCGTCGCTTTTTTTTTACGTCGTTTGCATTCAGCTTTTTCCGGCGGATCGTTACCCCTGCTATATGCGGGGTAAGTGCGGCGTATCCTATGTTAAGTATGGCCGTCGTTCCCGCGTCGAGTTTTGATTTTTTTACGTCGTTTACGTAAGTCGTTCGGGAATAGGGCGATACGTTAATTGCGTTAACGTCGAAAACAATGACATCCTTGCGACGTCATTTGAAGCAATGCACGCTGGGAAATTTAGCCGGCGGCGCATGCGCAGTACGATCGGCGCGGGGACGCGCATGATTTAAATAGTAAACTCCCCCTAGCCGCGGAATTTGCATTCCGCCGGGGGATTTACGATCCGCCAGGGCAACTTACGAGGCAAGTGCTTTCTGAATAGAGCACTTGCCTCAAAAACTGGCGCAGGCGGATCGTAAAAAAGATAGATCACGCGGATCAAAAGATCACGCTGATCTATGTGAATCTACCCCGCTAAGTCAGAGTTATGCCGGCTTATCACTGATACGCCGGCATAACTCTACCTGAATCTGGCCCTAAAAATTTTCACAGTTTAGGCCGATACGTATTCTTCTACATATTTTTGGAAAAAAACAAAAATCACAATAAGCGTATAGTGCTTGGTTTGTGCAAAAGTTATAGGGCCAGATTCTCAGAGGCGCTACGACGGAGTATCTCAGATACCCCGTCGTATCGCCGTTTTTTTTGGCTCGTATCTATGCGCGTGATGCTTAGCATCACTTTGGCATAGATACGCTTGAACATCCGACAAGTGTAATACCATTACACTTGTGGATCGTAGTTGTAATGACAACTCCGGCCACTAGGTGGCCTTTACGTTGTTTTCTCATTTGCCTATGCAAATGAGGCTACTACGCCGATTCCCGATCGCTTTTACGCCGCCCCGTCGTCGCGTACGTCGTTTTCGTTCACGCAAGGTTAACCCTGCTTCTCTGAGGAGTAACCTTACGAAGTACCGTCGGATGCCATGTTAAGTATGGCGTCGGGTCAGCGTCGGCTTTTTCCGTCGCTTACGGCGTTTTACTAACTCGTTCGCAAATAGGGCATTGCGTAGTGACGATCACGTCGTTTTGACGTCGGTTTTAACGACGCTTTCCGACGTGAGCTGGAGCATGCGCACTGGGCTTTTTCCCCGGCCGGCGCATGCGCAGTTCGTTCGACGCGGGGGCGCGCTTCATTTAAATAGAAGCCGCCCCCTTTGAATTACGCGGGCTTACGCTGGGCCATTTTCGCTACGCCAACGCAAACTACGGAGCAAATGCTTAGAGAATACGGCACTTGCTCTAGTACGATGCGGCGGCGTAGTGTAAATGCGTTACGCTACGCCGGCGAATTTGTATGAGAATCTGGCCCATAGCGTCTACAAAATAGGGGATAGTTTTATGGCATTTTTATTAATACTTTTTTTTTTTTACTAGTAATGGGACCATTCCCATTTACACAGCAAACAGTGCTATAAAGATGCACTTTTGTTTACTGTTAAAATGACACTGGCAGCGAAGGGGTTAACCGCTAGGGGGCGCTGAAGGGGTTCAGTGTGTCCTAAGGAGTGCTTCTAACTGTTAGGCGGCGTACACACGAGGGGATATGTCCGCTGAAAACGGTCCGATGGACCGTTTCAGCAGACATCTCCGCTCGTGTGTATGGGCTAGCGGACAGATTTCTCCACCCGACAGATTTCAAAGCATGCTTTGAAATCTATCCGGTGGGAATCTGTCCGCCCGACATGTCTGCTGGTTAGTACACTTACCAGCAGACATGTCGTCCCCCACCGCCGCCGCGCCACCGCCGAATGGATTCGGCGCATGCGTGGAAGTGTTTAACTTCCTGGTGCGGTGACGTGGCGGTGACGTGGCGGCGTCAACGTCACCGCCGCGTCACCGCCACGTCACCGCGCCGTCCGGCGGCGGGGAATTTGATCCGATGGTGTGTACACGCCATCGGATCAAACTCCCGATCGGACATATCCGATGGAAATGGTCCGCGGACCGTTTTCATCGGATATGTCCGATCGTGTGTACGAGGCCTTAGAGGGAGGAGCTGTTTAAATGTGACTGGCAGGGAAGGGGTTAACCACTAGGGGGCGAGCAAGAGGTGAAGTGTGTCCTAGGGAGTGATTCTAACTGTGGGGGCTGGGCTTACTGTGACACAACACCAATAGTTCCTCCCGATGAGAGGGAGCAGTAGATCTCTGTCCTGTCACTAGCCAGAACAGGGAGATGCTAGATTTTTTCATTCCACAGACAGAGAGACACAAGGCCAGAGTTCAGTTCTATGGAAGCAAAGGGGGCAAAATAGGTATGTCATACAGTTATATAAATGTTCCTATTGTAGATAATGTGATTAGAACTGTATACTGAACAGGCGGCGGTCGGCAAGCGGTTAAAGTGACTTTTGTTCTATACCCCCCCCCATCCGGGTCAATCCAACCGGGCCCTACCCTACCCACTGCATAGGTACAGTATCAGCCTCACCTTGTTAGAGCCATTTTAGTGAGTCGTGAGCTTTTTCTCTTCTTTGTAAAGCCTTGTAGTAACAGAGCCAGGCATAAAGCAAATGAGCCCTGTCCCACTTAGGCCTAATTAAAACCAAAGCCTTGCATGACTAAGGTCTGGCATAACATTATGAAGACTCTCCTTGCTAGAACCTTTTTTTAGTGAGCTAATAAGCCATTTCTTTCTATCCAGAGCCTTGTAGTAATGGAACCTGACATAATCTATTAGGACCTGTCTTGCTAAGGCCAATGGGTAATTAAAGTCTTTTTCTCATTTCAGAGACTACCAGTAAACAATAAAGCCTTGCCCTACTAAGATAGGGTGACCAGACATCCCCGGTTCAGGGGGCAGGCCCCGGATTGAGTACACTGTCCCCGGAGCCAGTCTGTCCCCAGATTTGTCCCCGGATTGCAGTGGCATGGAGGGGGGGGGGGGCATCTGGTACTCTCGCCCTGGGTGCAACATTTTGGGGGGGGGGGGGGGGCGCAAAATCATTACTGTGCTCCTCCAAGTGTGTTGTATTGGTCCCCCGCCCAGGGACTCCTGTAGTCCAGCCTGTTACCCATGATCCCTCTGGTGCGGCGATTGGAGAAGCTCTTGGCAGTGGATACTGAGGAGCGGCTGGGTGTCTGGAACAGTACCTGGTGCTTGGGAGAGCCCTGCTCTGATAGATTATCATGGAGGCCATGGACAGGTGAGCACAATCAACCGATCTACACTGTGGGATGGGGGGGGGGGTGTGAGTAGCGCAGTAATCAGGTAGATCAGAGTGGTGGTCAGTGTAGGAATCAGGTAGGTTAGTGTAGTGGTCAGTGTAGGAATTAGGTAGGTCAGTGTAGGGAACAAGTAGGTCAGTGTAGTGGTCAGTATAGGAATCAGGTAGGTCAGTGTAGTGGTCAGTATAGGAATCAGGTAGGTCAGTGTAGGAATCAGGTAGGTTAGTGTAGTGGATCATGTAGGAATCAGGTAGGTCAGTATAGGGATCAGGTAGGTTAGTGTAGTGGTCAGTGTAGGAATCAGGTAGGTCAGTGTCATGGATAGTGTAGGGAACAGGTAGGTCAGTGTAGTGGTCAGTGTAGGAATCAGGTAGGTCAGTGTAGTGGTCAGTGTATGAATCAGGTAGGTCAGTGTAGGAATCAGGTAGGTCAGTGTAGTGGTCAGTATAGGAATCAGGTAGGTCAGTGTAGTGGTTAGTATAGGAATGAGGTAGGTCAGTATAGGATTTAGGTAGGTCAGTGTAGTGGTCAGTATGGGAATCAGGTAGTTAAGTGGAGTGGTCAGTTTTGGAATCAGGTAGGTTAGTGTAGTGGTCAGTGTAGGAATCAGGTAGGTCAGTGTAGTGGTCAGTATGGGAATCAGGTAGGTCAGTGTAGTGGATAGTGTAGGAATCAGGTAGGTCAGTGTAGTGGTCAGCGTAGGAATCAGGTAGGTTAGCATAGTGGTCAGTGTAGGAATCAGGTAGGTCAGTGTAGTGGACAGTATAGGAATCAGGTAGGTCAGTGTAGTGGACAGTATAGGAATCAGGTAGGTAAGTGTAGTGGTCAGTGTAGGAATCAGATAGGTGAGTGTAGGAATCAGGTAGGTCAGTGTAGTGGTCAGGTGGGTCGGTGTGGGAATCAGGTTGGTCAGTGTAGTGGTCAGTATGGGAATCAGGTAGGTTAATGTAGTGGTCAGTATAGGAATCAGGTGGGTCAGTGTAGGGATCAGGTAGGTCAGTGTAGTGGTCAGTGTAGGAATCAGGTAGGTCAGTGTAGTGGTCAGTGTAGGAATCAGGTAGGTCAATGTAGGGAACAGGTAGGTCAGTGTAGTGGACAGTGTAGGAATCAGGTAGGTCAGTATAGTGGACAGTATAGGAATCAGGTAGGTCAGTGTAGTGGTCAGTGTAGGAATCAGGTAGGTCCGTGTAGTGGTCAGTGTAGAAATCAGGTAGGTCAGTGTAGTGGTCAGTGTTAGAATCAGGTGGGTCAGTGTAGTGGACAGTATAGGAATCAGGAAGGTCAGTGTAGTGGTCAGTGTAGGAATCAGGTAGGTCAGTGTAGTGGACAGTATAGGAATCAGGAAGGTCAGTGTAGTGGTCAGTGTAGGAATCAGGTAGGTCAGTGTAGTGTAAGGTGACCAGATTTTTAAAATGAAATCCGGGGACATATTTTTTGTTTACTAGTAATGGCAACAATCAGCGAATCTCTGCCCATTGCCGCCCGCCTCACAGCCTCTCAAGTTTTACTCTTCGTCCCCCGGCTACTACTGGATGGGGAGCGGAGGAAGATCACTCCCCCAGGGAAGGCAAGGAGATAAGCAGATGGCTGGCCAATATTTGTGCCAAGGCAGAAGAACATGTGGGCGGAGCTAAATGGGCATGCGCCTGAAACTGAAGAAATATTCCCTCCACTCCGACCAGCACATGATCATCAGAAAGGGGCACAGATAATGGGAAATACAACCCCCCTATGCTTTTTTATTTTAATTCTGCACTGACTGTCATTGAAGTTGCCCTGCCCCCTATTAAATCCAATCTGGGGACAAAACCAGGGACAGATTTGGTCCAGGGACAGTGTCCTCAATCAGGGGACTGTCCCCTGAAACTGGGGATGTCTGGTCACCCTAGTGTAGTGGTCAGTGTAGGAATCAGGTAGGTCAGTGTAGTGGTCAGTGTAGGAATCAGGAAGGTCAGTGTAGTGGTCAGTGTAGGAATCAGGAAGGTCAGTGTAGTGGTCAGTATAGGAATCGGGTAGGTCAGTGTAGTGGTCAGTGTAGGAATCAGGTAGGTCAGTGTAGTGGTCAGTGTAGGAATCAGGAAGGTCAGTGTAGTGGTCAGTGTAGGAATCAGGTAGGTCAGTGTAGTGGTCAGTGTAGGAATCAGGTAGGTCAGTGTAGTGGTCAGTGTAGGAATCAGGTAGGTCAGTGTAGTGGTCAGTGTAGGAATCAGGAAGGTCAGTGTAGTGGTCAGTGTAGGAATCAGGTAGGTCAGTGTAGTGGTCAGTGTAGGAATCAGGTAGGTCAGTGTAGTGGTCAGTGTAGGAATCAGGTAGGTCAGTGTAGTGGTCAGTGTAGGAATCAGGTAGGTCAGTGTAGTGGTCAGTGTAGGAATCAGGAAGGTCAGTGTAGTGGTCAGTGTAGGGCTGGTATTAATGTATACAAGCCTCACCTTGCAAGAGCCTTTTTAGCGAGCTCTTAGGCCGCGTACACACGAGGGGATATGTCCGCTGAAAACGGTCCGATGGACCGTTTCAGCAGACATCTCCGCTCGTGTGTATGGGCTAGCGGACAGATTTGTCCACCCGACAGATTTCAAAGCAAGCTTTGAAATCTATCCGGTGGGAATCTGTCCGCCCGACATGTCTGCTGGTTAGTACACTTACCAGCAGACATGTCGGCTCCCACCACCGCCGCGCCGCTGCCGAATGGATTCGGCGCATGCGCGGAAGTGTTTTACTTCCTGGTGCGGTGACGTGGCGGTGACGCGGCGGCGTCAACGTCACCGCCGCGTCACCACTACGTCACCGCGCCGTCCGGAGGCGGGGAATTTGATCCGATGGTGTGTACACGCCATCGGATCAAACTCCCGATCGGACATATCCGATGGAAATGGTCCGCGGACCGTTTTCATCGGATATATCCGATCGTGTGTACGCCGCCTTAGGCCTTGTCTTTCATCCAGAGCCTTGTAGTAAAGGAACCTGGCATGAGTCAAATAAGACTTGTATGGAAAAGGCCTGATAGGTAAATAAAGCTTTCTTCTCATTCTAGAGCCTAGGAGTGAATTATAAAGCCTTGTCCTACTAAGGCCTGGTAGAAATGTATAAAAGGCTTCACTTTTGCAAGAGCCTTTAGTGGTCAGTGTAGGGCTGGTATTAACGTATACAAGCCTCACCTTGCAAGAGCCTTTTTAGCGAGCTCTTATGCCGCGTACACACGGTCGTTTTTTGCGATGAAAAAAAACGACGTTTTCTGTGAAGTAAAAAACGACGTTTTTGAAACGTCACTTTTCAAAGACAATGTTGCATACACACCGTCGCTTTTTCACAAAAAGCGAGGTTACGTTCACCACTCTTTTTCATTGAAGCTCGCTTCATAACTAGCTTCTGGGCATGCGCGGGTTGAATGACATTTTTGCTACACACGGTGACTTTTTGTGAAACAAAAACGACGTTTTGAAAAACGACACAAAAAATTCAAGCATGTTGGAATTTTTTTTTTGTCGTTTTTTTTTAAGACAAAAAACGACGTTTTGCCCACACACGGTCAATTTAAATGACGTTTTAAAAAACTTCGTTTTTTTTTTCATCGCAAAAAACGACCGTGTGTACGCGGCATTAGGCCTTGTCTTTCACCCAGAGTAGGGTGACCAGACATCCCCAGTTTCAGGGGACAGTCCCCTGATTGAGGACTCTGTCCCCGGACCAAGTCTGTCCCTGGTTTTGTCCCCAGATTGGATTTAATAGGGGGCAGGGGCAATTTCAAAGTGCAGAATTAAAATAAAATAATTAGAATTACACCCCCCTGCTCTGCCGTGCCTACTAGCATAGGGGGGTTGTATTTTTCCCATTATCTGTGCCCCTTTCTGATGATCATGTGCTGGTCGGAGAGGAGGGAATATTTCTTCAGCTTTGCTCGCATGTTCTTCTGATTTGGCTCAAATCCTGGCCAGCCACCTGCTTATCCCCTTGCCTTCCCTGGCGGAGTGATCTTCCTCCGCTCCCCATCCAGTAGTAGCCAGGGGCCGAAGAGTAAGACTTGAGAGACTGTGAGGCGGGCAGCGACGGGCAGGGAGTCGCTGATTGTTGTCATTACTAGTAAAGAAAAAATATGTCCCCAGATTTCATTTTAAAAATCTGGTCACCTTAACCCAGAGCCTTGTAGTAAAGGAACCTGGCATCAGTCAAATACGACTTGTATGGAAAAGGCCTGATAGGTAAATAAAGCTTTCTTCTCATTCTAGAGCCTAGGAGTGAATTATAAAGCCTTGACCTACTAAGGCCTGATAGGTAAACAAAGCTTTCTTCTCATTCTAGGAGTGATCTATAAAGCCTTGTCCTACCAAGGCCTGGTAGAAATTTATAAAAGGCTTCATTTTTGCAAGAGCCTTTACAATAAGCTATTAGGCCTAATCTTTCTCTCCGAAGCCCTGTAGTAGTAGAGTCTTTCATTGAAAGTCTCAGGCCTCGTACACACGACCAAGGAACTCGTATATGAAACGTCGTTTTCTCGATGAGTTCCTTGTCAGGCTTGTCGAGAATCTTATAAATACTAAAACGATGAGCACCACCTAATTATCAGCCAAAGACACTGTCACCCAGATAGTCACTCCTCCTGTATGGAGGTCACCACCATAGCCTAAACATAAGCCTAAGAGAAAAAAAATATTAATCCTGCGGAAAACACCAAGGCAGGTGTCCCCACGGATAAAGTGGCTTTTAAGGCAGTGACGGACAATATATGGATGTAACCAATTGTTTTTAATAATAAAAAAGATTAAAGTTACTAGTACAGTAAGAGTCGGTTCACACCGGGGCGACACGACTTCCAGCACGACTTCCAGAAGCAACTTCAACACGACTTGAGCATGAACCACAGGGCGATCTGGGGCGATTTACAACACGACTTGAAGTCCTTTTCAGGTCAGGAGACATTCCAGTGGCCAATAAAACAACAATCCGCTCTGGGAGAGGGAAGGGTTTGCCTGAGAAATGTATGTTATCTTCCTGGAAAGTAGCTTCAATTAAAACGGTGATCAGACTTGGAAGCGACTTCCATTGAAATCAATGGGTACAAATCGCCTAGAAGTCTGATTGAAGTAGTACAGGAACCTCTTCTGAAGTCGGAGCGACCTCAGTAGTGTGTATTAAAGCGGAGTTCCACCCTGAAGGGCCCTTTCACACGTCCGTTCAGTTCGACCTTTTTTTGGACGTCCGTTAACGGACCTCAATGCTTCCCTATGGGTTAGCGTCCGTTAGCGGATGAGCATCCCGCTAACGTCCGTTAACATCCGTCTGCAGTAAGCTCCGTTTTTTTGGACGGAAGAAAACCCTATTTTTCTTCCGTCAAAAAAACGGAACGGATGAAAAACGGACGTTAGCGGATGATCCGTTTACCATCCGATCCGCTAACGTCTGTTTTTCATCAAAATATGTAAAAAAAAAAAAAAGTTCTAAAAAAAAAAAAAAAAAAACTGATGAAAAAAACTGATGAAAAACGGACGGAAAACGGAACGGAAACGGATGTAAACGGACGGAAAACTGATGAAAAAACGGATCAACTGAAGGGGGAAAAAACTGATCTAAAAAACTGAACGGACGTGTGAAAGAGCCCGAAAACCACTTTGTTTCATCCCATCCAGCATACTGGCGTCAGCGCCAGTATGCTGTTTTTTTTTTAATGCATGTACTTACTTTATAATAAATCATTTAATTTTGTGCGCACCGCGGTATGTCGCCGCTATAAGGCGTCACGCCTTCCAGAAACAGCCGATTAGCGTTCGGCTCTTCTCGGCGCCTGCGCACAGACCCAGGAGCTGACTGCGCAGGCGCCGTAAATAGCCGGTCCTAGTTCGGCTTTTTTCGGAGGGCGTGACGCGGCTATATACGGCGCCTGCGCAGTCAGCTCCTGGGTCTGTGCGCAGGCGCCGAGAAGAGCCGAACGCTAATCGGCTGTTTCCGGAAGGCGTGACGCCTTATAGCGGCGACATACCGCGGTGCGCACGAAATTAAATGATTTATTATAAAATAAGTACATGCATTAAAAAAAAAAAAAAAAAAAACAGCATACTGGCGCTGACGCTGGATGGGATGAAACCAAGTGGTTTTAAGGGTGGAACTCCACTTTAACACCGCTCCCATTCACTTACATTGCTTTTCTGGACAGCGCGACTTGGGATCCGACTTCAAGTCGGATCCCAAGTCGCCCCAGTGTGAACCGACTCTTAGTAGCAATGTATAGTATCAAAAAAGGTTCATGAAGGTAAACCAAAGTATAAGAATTACCAAACGGTAGTGGCCGGCCAGTGCTGCACCGGTGAAACTTGTTCACTGCATGGTGCAGACAAAAAATACATAAGACAAGACTGAGACAGACATAGACAACATATATCTGGAGCGGTCCGGGCGCCAATATGGAGCAGACCCGTTGGTGTTCCCCAGTGGTAAAATTGTTACCATAAATAAATGACTGTATGTAATAAAGTAAGGGGAATCATCAGCGGGGCATCCCCACGGGAGATAAATTATAAGGCTAGCTAATAACCCAAAATATTGAGCAATGTGCTGGGGTTGCAAAATTGAATCAGCAAATTATTGTATATGAGAAAGTGGACAAGTTCAAATAGAGGGAGTACCACTATCCAAGGTAGAATGTTATCCAGAGCTGAGGTATATATAAAGAGAGAGAAGGTTGTTATTTCCTATATAGACCAATATATGGTCAGGGATTCCCGTGTGCAGATTTGCTTGTCACAGTCCCAGTATATGTATGTCTACTGGTGCAGCACTGGCCGGCCACTACCGTTTGGTAATTCTTATTCTTTAGTTTACCTTCATGAACCTTTTTTGATACTATACATTGCTCCTAACTGTACTATTAACTTTAATCTTTTTTATTATTAAAAACAATTGGTTACATCCATATATCGTCCGCCACTGCCTTAATAGCCACTTTATCCGTGGGGACACCTGCCTTGGCGTTTTCCGCAGGATTAATATTTTTTCTCTTGTCGAGAATCTTGTCAAGCTTTCTTTGCGTACACACTGTCAAGACAAAATCTCGCCGTTCTCAAACGCGGTGACGTAAAACACGTACGACGGCACTATAAAGGGGAAGTTTGATTCCACTGGCGCCACCCTTCTGAGCATGTGCGGGTTTCTAAGCATACACACGAACGTGTTTCTCGTCGAAAACCAGCCCGACGACATACAGGACGAGGAAACTGAGACTCCCGACGAGGAACAAGAGAACTTGTTCTCTTTTATTTTCTCATCGAGTTCCACGACAGTTTTCTCGATGAAAAACATACACACGACCGTTTTCCTCGGCAAAAAAGCTCTGCCACCAAGTTTCTTGATGGATTCTGTCGAGGAAAACGGTTGTGTGTACGAGGCCTAATAGTTAATTTAACCCTTGTCATCAGGGCTGGACTAGTACAAAAATTTGTCCCTGGACTTCATCCAGACTGGCCCACTTTGACAGGTCTCTTCCATGGCAGCCGGACAACTCACTCAACCCCCCCTTCTGGCCACCCAAGCCCCCTCTCCCCCTTCACTAGCCACTAGCCGTTCTACTTTATTAGAGTAGAACGGCTGGTACTGGTACTCTTATAGGCAGTACCAGTGGGGAAGCTAGACATTATTTCACCTAGGGGCAAAGAATCAGTTCGGTGCCCCCCCTTATGGGACAAGATTAGGCAGGATTGAGAAACTCCCAGGCCAAAGCTGTTGAGTCGGCTGTCTGTCCCCTCCCCCATGCTTTTCTGTCATCCCCCCTGCTCCTCTGGTCCTCCCCCTGCTTCTCTGTTCCCCCCAGGTGAGTGCTGAGGGGACTGAGAGGAGGTGAGCCCTGCGGGAAGGGAGAGACAGAGGAGCGGAGGGGGGCGGCGGTCCGCTGTCACTGAAGCCGGCCCACTGAGCCATCGGCCCATGGGGAAACTGTAAAACTGTAGTCCCAATGGCCAGTCCATCCCTGCTTGTCATCCATCTACGCCCTGCCCCTGAATCATTAAGCCTCGGTCTGGTAGAAAATTATGAAGCCTCCCCTACGCTAGAGCCTTTTTTTAATGAGCTATTAAGTGTTTTCTTCCCTCTCTGGAGCCTTGTAGTAACACAGCCTGACGTAAAAAAGACGAAACCTGGTAGTTAATGAAAGCCTTGTCCTTGTACAAGCCTTGCCAGTGAACCATGAAACCTCTCCCCTACGGAGGCCTTATGCTCCCAGAGCCTTCCATTAAACATAAAGCTTTGCCCTACCTGGCAATAAATTATAAAGCTTTGTCCTCTTGGATCCTGCCAAAAAAAAAACCCCATAAAGACTTGGCCTCCTAAAACTTGGTAGTAAATTAAGGCCTCGTCCTCCCGGAGCCTCTGCCAGTGACCCATTAAGGCTCGGTTTCTTCCAGCTTCGTGGTGAACCATTAATCTTGTCCTGTTAGAGGACTCACAGGAAGACGTATAGTAGCGCTTTGATGAAAGCCTTTATCTCCTGGCCTGACTAAGCTTCTTCTTTTTTTTTGTTCATCTATTAGCCCCTGGCCTGATACGGCCTCTGAGTAATCTATTAAGTCATGGCCCGTTAGATCGTTTCCTATCCGGCTATTACGTATTGTTTTGCCAGAGCTCTATTATCTCCCGTGGCGGAAGCACAATGGATTGTGGGGATCGCGATTTCCCAGAGCCATCATTACCCTGCCGTTGTTACTATATATAGCACAGTGGTTACTATAAGAGCATTCTATGCTCAGGAACTACAAGTCCCAGCAAGCCGACCATCCTGGCAAAGCTGGGGACTGCATGGTTTTTGGATTGGTGACTGAAGTCAGATGATCGGCATGACAGCTAGACCACTAACATTTTTATGTCGACAATGGCAGTCCACATAATCCTATTATGACAAGTCTTTGGCCTTGGTCTTCAAACTTGCTCCCCATTGGCTGCCTTGTGGCCCTTGTCACTAGGGTGACCACATTTCCAAACTACCATTCAGGGACACCCCCCCCCCCCCTTCCCAAAAATCAGCTTGTGCTGTAACGAATCACAGCACAGTGATTGAACATTGATTTATGATTTCTCCAATCACAAGCAGTGGGCGGGGATTGTGCTCCTCCAGGCATTCCCAGCCAGGGCAAGTACTGTGAGTGAGTAGAGCGGTGTTGTGGCTGGCCTTTTTTAGGGGCATCAGATTGGCCCGGGGGTAGCTGTGTCAGTTTCTATCCGGGACACTGTATTGTCCTGGAATGAAGTTGCCGGGGACAGACCTGCAAAATGCGGGACTGTCCCGGTCAATCCGGGACACGTGGTCACCCTACTTGTCACATTGATAAAATCATGGGCCCTGGGCAAAAAGCTCCAGTATGGTGCATTGTGTCGGATCACTTAACCTCTTTACATCACCTCCTGGTGGCCCTTTAAGTAGACTTTAATGCCCAGGGGCCCTGGGCTTAAAAGGCTTCTTTTATTTATCTTGGGTCTTTGACCTTCATATTGTGTCCCATTGGCTGCCCTGTGACCCTTGTCACATTATTACGTTCATGGACTCTGGGTAGCAGGCTTCTGCCTGATGCATTCTGTTCGATCACTCAATCCCTTTGCGCCATCACCTGGTGGACCTTTAAGTAAACTTTATTGCCCAGGTGCCCTTTTAAGTAGACTTAAAGGCTTCATTCATTTATCTTAGGTCTTTGGCCATGGCTGTTATACTTCTGTCCAATTGGCTGCCCTGCGACTCTTGTTATATTGATACATTCGTGGGCCCTTGGCAGCAGGCTCCTACCTCTGTCTGATCACTCAACCCCTTACCTTCACCCAGGGCTGGGCTGGAATAGAAATTTGGCCCTGGACTTCATCCAGACTGGCCCACTTTGACAGGTTTCTCCCATGGTGGCCGGACAACTCCTGCACCCCTGGCCACCCAAGCCCCCTCTCCCCCTTCACTAGCCACTAGCCGTTCTACTTTATTAGAGTAGAGCGGCTGGTACTTGTACTCTTATAGGCAGTACCAGTGGGGAAGCTAGATATTATTTAACCCGGGGCAAGGAATCAGTTCGGTGCCCCCCTTATGGGACAAGATTGACTCAACAGAAGTGAGAAACTCCCAGGCCATAGCTGTTGAGTCAGCTGTCTGTCCCCTCCCCCCATGCTCCTCTGTCGTCCACCCTGCTCCTCTGGTCCTCCCCCTGCTTCTTTGTTCCCCCAGGTGAGCGCTGTGGGGAGGTTGAGACAGAGGAGCAGAGGGGGGTGGCAGTCCACTGTCACTGAAGCCAGCCCACTGAGCCATCAGCCCACCGGGAAACTCCCCGTAATCCCAATGGCTAGTCCATCCCTGCCTTCACCTACTGGTGGACCTTTAAGAAGACTTTAATGCTGTAGACTTTAAGGGCTTCTTTCATTTAGCTTGGGTCTTTGGCTATGGCTTTCATACTTGCATCTGTTGGCTGCCCTGTGACCCTTGTAACGTTAATACGTTCATGGGCTCTTGCAGCAGGCTCCAAACTCTTAACGCTACCTCCTAGTGGCTCATTGGTAGACTTTATTGCCCAGGGGCCCTTTAAGTAGACATAAAGAGCTTCTTTCATTTATCTTGGGTCTTTGGCCTTGGCCTTCATACTTGTGTCTCATTGGCTGCCTTGTGATTCTTGAAACATTAATATGTTCATGGACCCTGGACAGCAGGCTTCTGTCTGGTGCATTCTATCTAATCACTTGACGTCCTAACGCCACCTCCCAGTGGTCCTTAAAGTAGGCTTTCTTGCCCGGGGTCCTTAAGTAGACATAAGGGGCTTCTTTCATTTATCTTGGTTCTTTGCCCTTGCCCCTCAAACATGTGTCTCATTGGCTGCCCTGTGACCCTTGCAACATTAATACATTTATGGAACCTGGGCAGCAGGCTTCTGCCTGGTGCATTTAGTCTGATCACTCAACCTCTAAGCGTCACCTCCTGGTGGACCTTCAAATAGACTTTATTGCTTAGGGGCTCTTAAATTATAAAAAAAAGGGCATTTTTAATTTATCTTGGGTCTATGGCCATGGCTTTCATACTTGCATCCTGTTGGCTGCCCTGTGACACTTGTCACATCCGTATTCATGGGCCCTTGTAGAAGGCTCTAACCTCTTAACGCTACCTCCTAGTGGCTCTTTAGGTAGACTTCATTGCCCAGGCTTCTGTCTGGTGCATTCTAATTAACCACTCGACCTCTTAACACCACCTTCCAGTGCCCCTAAAATAGACTTTCTTGCCTGGGGTCCTTTAAGGGCTTCTTTCATTTATCTTGGGTCTTTGGTCTTGCCCTTCATACTTGTGTCCCATTGGCTGCCCTGTGACCCTTGCCACATTAATACGTTCATGGGCCCTTGGCAGCAGGCTCCTACCTGGTGCATTCTGTCTGATCACTCAACCCCTTAACACCACCATTTGGTGGACCTTTAAGAAGACTTTAATGCTGTAGACTTAAAGGAATTTTTTCTTGGGTCTTTGGCCTTGGCCTTCATACTTGTGTCTCATTGGCTTCCCTGTGACCCTTGTCAATATGTTCATGGGGCATGGCCTCAGGCTCCTGCCTGGGGCATTCTGTCTGATCACTTAATGCCATTAAGACTTTAATGCTCAGGGGGCTCCGATTGGCTCTCACAGTGGTCACATGAGTGGAAGCTTGACATTTAAAGCCCACTTTCCACAAATGGAATATATTGCCGTTTACTGGTCCTTAGTTGAGGTGGCTGCATTAGTATTTAGATGTGAACTTCTGTCGAGTTTTGTTATTGTCTGTGTCTTTTTTGGCTTCCCCGCACGCCCTGTTCCCTGTGACACCAAAACAGGCAATGAGAGGATCCTGGTGTCACTAGACATAAAGACACAGCCAGCAATAAAGAAAAAAGTTCTTGATGTTCTGACCTATCCTCACTCTACTAAATAAGACAGATATCTCCCCAAATTTTCCTGGCTGCCTGCTGACTTACAGGATTGACAGCAGCAGTGTTATTAAGAAGAGAAGGGGCCCTCATAACTGCAGCAGCAGTGTTATTAAGAAGAGAAGGGGCCCTCATAACTGCAGCAGCAGTGTTATTAAGAAAAGAAGGGGCCCTCAAAACTGCAGCAGCAGTGTTATTAAGAAGAGAAGGGGCCCTCATAACTGCAGCAGCAGTGTTATTAAGAAGAGAAGGGGCCCTCATAACTGCAGCAGCAGTGTTATTAAGAAGAGAAGGGGCCCTCATAACTGCAGCAGCAGTGTTATTAAGAAGAGAAGGGGCCCTCATAACTGCAGCAGCAGTGTTATTAAGAAGAGAAGGGGCCCTCATAACTGCAGCAGCAGTGTTATTAAGAAGAGAAGGGGCCCTCATAACTGCTGGAGGGAGAACCAAACCTTCCACCATTTTTTTTTTTTGCATGCCAGTGCACATGTACCAGTAGCATTGCATTAAAATGCTTCATTCCCAGACAAAACCCCTGCACACGAACCCCCTAAACGTCCAATGAACAACTGTCTGAAATGTAATTCAGGTAGGCAACCAGATGGCCAATATGGGGGGGTCCTACAGTCTGATTCTTAGCGCTGCGAGGGAGAGAATTGAAGTGAGTAACAGAAACATTAGCTCACTAATTCTATTGGTTCAAAGAGTGAAAATTATCTTTATTGCAGGTGACTGGTTCTCTTTACATTATCTACTGATGTAGATACTCACAATTTAGTTGGTGCCAGCGGAATTGAGATTGTGCCAGGTACGGCAATTCCCTCAATAAATCGGTTGCCCTACGAGACCCTTGTCCAAGCATGCAGGCCAGTAAAGTTGAAAGGGGGGGATAAGTGTGCACCCCTCCCCCTCCTGAACCTTTCCAGGCCACATGCCCCCAATAAAATACCGGTTGCCTGGCTGTCATGCTGAGCCATCGGCTTCCAAACTGGTATACGTTCACAGATCAGGAGTTCTCTGTCCTGGCTCCTGCTTGTTAGCCAATGGATCAGCAGGACACCAGCACCGCGTCGGGACCCTTGGGGGTAAGACCGCGCTATATTAAGATACCTCTCAACTCAACTAAAGATACTTCTCAACACCGGCAGCCCCCATATGGACCAAACACATGGTGGTATCTCTTTTTTATCTGGTGCCAGGGCCGCCATCAGGGGGTACAGGCATTACACCTGTAAGGGGTCCGAATGCTCCCAGGGGCCCGGTCGCCCCCTTCCCAGCTCGCGGCTGAGAGCTGAGGGGAGAGGAGAAAACTTGCATTTCTGCAGTCTCCCCAAAACACTTTCAGTTTGCGGCAGAACCCCGATTCTCAAATCGCGGCAGAACCCCCCCTTTTTTAAAATTTGCGGCAGAACCTCCCCCCCGGCTCTTAATTCGCGGCAGGCACCCCCTGGTTCTCATTTCCCGCCAGCACCCCCTGGTTCTCATTTCGCGGCAGCACCCCGAGTTCTCAATCCGAGGCAGAACTCCGCCCCCCCAGTTCTCAAATCGCGGTAGAACCCCCCCGTTTTAAATTTGCAGCAGAACCTCCCCCCCCGGTTCTTAATTCACAGCAGGCACCACCCCCTGGTTCTCATTTCGAGGCAGAACCCCCCGATTGTCAAATTGCGGCAGCACCCCCGGTTCTCAATTCGAGGCAGAACCCCCCCCCCCACAGTTCTCTGCTCAAGGGGGCCCATGCCTAAAGCTGTGTGAGGGGCCCCAAAATTTCTGATGGCTGCCCTGTCTGAAGCTGACAGGCAGGCACCCCCTGGTTCTCATTTCGAGGCAGAACCCCCCGGTTCTCAAATCACGGCAGCACCCTGGCTCTCAATTCGAGGCAGAACCCCCCCAGTTCTCTGCTCAAGGGGGCCCATGCCTAAAGCCGTGTGAGGGGCCCCAAAATTTCTGATAGCTGCCCTGTCTGGTGCTAACAGGCAGGCAACCCCTGGTTCTCATTTCGAGACAGAACCTCCCCCCCCCCGGATCTCAAAGCACCCCCGTCTGGCGCTGTCACATAGTATCTTTGGATTTTTTTGCGGATGGATACATTGTATAAACCATTGCGCAATCCAAGAACGGCCTCCATGGCCAGAGCCGCTCCATTCCCACAATGCCCCATTCTAATGCCTGTACCGTGTCAGCGCCCCCCCCCCCCCGCACCACCATCCTGCAGAGCATCGCTTCCCAATCAGCCTGCGGGACCTTCATTCCCACCGAACGCCGCTCTCTCTTAACCCCTCCCCTGCCAGAGCCCCCACGAAAAAGGCTGCGCTCATTTTCTTCCATGGTAACCAAGGTCTAATTAATCATGCCGTAATTTGAGAGGATTAATTAGTCAGAAGCCTTAACGAGCCTGTGCGGGGAGGGCGCGTACAGCAGATGTCATTCTTGTAAAGATTCGTCTCTCATTACCATCATCAGCCCCAATCTTATCCCTCCACTTATTCCACCTTAATTTCCGCTCTCTTTAATGCCAACGTCTTTATCTAATTTTTCACTTGTCAAAAACTGGGGGGGGGGGGGGAATACTTCATCCCGCTTTGCTCACTCACAGGAAAAGATCCCGTTTCTTCCACTTTATCTGAGATTCGCCTGGAAGAAGAGATTTATGTGCGATATAGGCGGGCGGCTCCGGCCTCCAGACCCACCAATCTTATATGGCTCTGACATACGCCGCAGTGCTGTACAGAGAACACCGAGCCAGTCACACCATGCCGCGTACACACGACCGTTTTTTGACGTACAACGCGTACGACGGCACAATAAAGGGGAAGTTCCATTCGAACGGCGCCACCCTCTGGGCTGATTATGCAAAATTTCCCTTCTCATAACTTTCTTCTGAGCATGCGCGTTTTTTCCCTGTCGTTAAAGCGTACACACGGGCATTTTTTAACCACTTGCTTACTGGGCACATATACCCCCTTCCTGCCCAGGCGAAATTTCAGCACTGCGTTGCTTTAACTGACAATTGCGCGGTCGCGCGACGTGGTTTCCAAACGAAATTGGCGTCCTTTTTTCCCCACAAATAGAGCTTTCTTTTGGAGGTATTTTTGCGCTATAAACAAAAATAGAGTGTCAATTTTGAAAAAAAATGCAATATTTTTTACTTTTTGTTATAATAAAAATCCTCAAAAATATATAAAAAACGTTTTTTTCCCTCAGTTTAGGCCGATACGTATTCTTCTACATATTTTTGGTAAAAAAATAAGCGTTTAGCGGTTGGTTTGCGCAAAATTTATAGCGTCTACAAAATAGGGGATAGTTTTATTGCATTTTTATTAATCATTTTTTTATACTACTAATTGCTGCGATCAGCTTTTTTTTTTTGTGACTGCGACATTATGGCGGACACATCGGACAATTTTGACACATTTTTGGGACCGTTGTAATTTTCACAGCGAAAAGTGCTATAAAAATGCACTGAATACTGTGAAAATGACAATGGCAGTTTAGGAGTTAACCACTAGGGGGCGCTGTAGGTGTTAAGTGTGACCTCATATGTGTTTCTAACTGTAGGGGGGCGGGGCTGGACGTGTGACGTCAGTGATCGTCTTTCCCTATATCAGGGAACAGACGATCACTGACACCGCCACAATGAAGAAGGGTGAAGGTGTGTTTTTACACTCAGCTCTCCCCGTTCTTCAGCTCTGGTGACCGATCGCGGGACACCGGCGGCGATCGGGTCCGCGGGCCCCGCGGGGGCGGTCACGTAGCATCGGACCAGGTCGCGAGCGTGACACTGGCGACACGCTTGCGACCCCACGGCTGAGCACTTAAAGAGGACGTACAGGTGCGTGCTTGTGCCCAGCCGTGCCATTCTGCCAACGTATATCGGTGTGAAGGGGTCCTCAAGTGGTTAAAGTGTACACAGGGGCGTTTTTTAACGAGAAAAACAACGGCGTGAAAAGCAACATTTTTCTCATCGCAAAAAATGCTCTGGAGCCTACACACAATAGTTTTTACCGACTAATTAACCAGTTAACGCCCGCCGCATGTATATGTACGTCCACAGAATGGCATGTACAGGCAGATAGGCGTACATGTACGTCCCTGCCTTCTTGCGGGTCGGGGGTCCGATCGGGACCCTCCCCGCTACATGCGGCGGACGTCTTACCTCTGGCAGCGATCCGGGATGAGGGGGTGGCTGTTCGTTTTTGTCCGCCCCCTCGCGATCGCTCCCAGCGAATCAGCTTCCTCCCCGCCCTGCACTTCCTCTGCCTGTGTAATGTAAACACAGGCAGAGGAAGTGATGTCACCTCTCCTCTCGGCGGTATTTTCAATCCGATGAGAGGAGAGAAGACATCATAAGTAAGTTGCACAAACAGCACACTGACACCACACACATAGGCACATTAACCCCTTCCGATCGGCTTCTCAATTTGAGGCGGCAGCACCCCCCCCCCCCCCGTTCTCTGCTCCAGGGGGCCCATGCCTAAAGCTGTGTAAGGGGCCCCATAATTCCTGATGGCGGCCCTGACTATTATTATTATACATTCAAATAGCTCTGACATATACCGCAGTGCTGTACAGAGAACACTGAGCCAGTCACATCAGTCTCTGTACCAGAGGAGCTCACACTCTAATTCCCCCTCCCCCACAGTCACACACTATTATTATAAGACATTTATATAGCTCTGACATATACTGTAGTGCTGTACAGAGATCACTGAGCTCAGTCTCTGTAACAGAGGAGCTTACACTCTAATGCCCCCCCCCACAATCACACACTATTATTATTAGACATTTATATAACTCTGACATATACCGCAGTGCTGTACAGAGAATCTGGGCTGTCTTAATGAGAGGGCACACCTGGGCACTACCCAGGGGCCCCAGCTACATGGGGGGGGGGCTCCTTCACTTTCCTCAAAGCAGCTGGTCCTTGAGCCCATGCTGCCCCGAAATTGGGGGCCCCATGATGGCACAGAGTGTGATAGATACACAGGGGAGGCAGTCTGCCTCCTACCTACTTGATGTCTGTTTACCTGCACTGTCATCAATGTAGGGGCCCCAATGTATTACTTTGCCCAGGGGCCCATGATGCTATTAAGACAGCCCTGCAGAGAATACTGAGCCAGTCACATCAGTCTTTGTACCAGAAGAGCTTACACTTTAATGCCCCCCCCCCCCCCCCCGACAGTCACACACTATTATTATTATACATTTATATAGCTCTGACATATACCGCAGTGCTGTACAGAGAACACTGAGCCAGTCACTTCAGTCTCTGTACCAGAGGAGCTTACGATCTAATGCCCCCCCCCCCCCCTCCATCACATATAGCTCAGTTGAATGAAATGGGAGACTTCATGCTGGGTCAGCTGGGCAACAAAAGAAGCCATTTAATATTCAATCCACCAGATTCCAACCATAACTGAAATACTGGGATTACTAATGGATGACCGATGAATGATGTTTTTTTTTTTAACTAATGAAAGGCCCCTTTGATCCCCTATCGTTTCCCTTCTGTACTGGGAACACTCACCCCATCCAAAAGGAATTCATCCAATATACAGAGGGATAGGACAGTCTTCATGACAGAACAGTCCTCATGTGAACTGTACAAGGTCCTTTTTCTGCCCTTTGGGCAAAGGGAACCTAGATGTGAAGGTGACCACCTTAACCAGGTGATTGTGATGCCAACAGATCAGCTAACAATCTGCCCAGAAATCAGTGGTGTCGGGAGGAGGGGCTGAGGGGGGCTGGAGCCCCGAGTGGGTCCCCAAAAAGCCCCAGGTCTCGGGCATGGACAATTCTGTTATAACCCCCAAGCGCCGCCGCAGAGCGGGGACCAATCTGATCCCGAGAGCGGCCCAGTTTGGCCGAATGCGGCCAAGTGACATAGCGGGTCCCGCCTTCTGGAGCCTGCAGTGCCTATGATGGATGTCCAACTGGTCCAATGCCGGGACCGTGGGACGTGAGATGTCCATCATAGGCGCTGAAGGCTCCAGCTGGCGGAAATTACAATGCGGCCGCTGCGTCGCGTGACTGTAAAGAAGATCCCCGCTTGGGCGGGCAGCTTTCCTCTCCTGTCTTGTGTCCCCTCTCCTTCCCTTGAGTCTTGTCACAGTCTTGTCACAGGCCCTGCTCTCCTCTTTTGTGTCTCCTGTCCTGTCATCCTCTCCTGCCCTCGTGTCCTGTCCTGTCCTCCTCTCCTCTCCTGCCCTCCTGTCCTGTGTCCTGTCCTCCTCTCCTGCCCTCCTGTCCTCTGTCCTGCCCTGTCATCGCTCTGGCTCTGGGGACCGCGGGACCTGTGCTGTACATCATAGGTGCTGAAGGCTCCAGGAGGCGGGAATTACAATGCAGCCACTGCATCGCGTCACTGTGAAAAGATCCCCGCTCAGGCGGCTCTCCTCTCCTCTCCTGTCCTGTTCTCCTGTCCTTTCACAGACATTGCTCTCCTCTCCTGTGTCTCCTGTCCTGTACTTCTCTCCTCTTATGCTCTCCTGTCCTGTGTCCTGTTACAGGCACTGCTCTCCTGTCCTGTGTCCTGTCCTCCTCTCCTCTCCTGCCCTCATGTCCTCTGTCCTGTCCTGTGCTGTCATAGCTCTGGCTCTGGCTGGTGCTGCCTGGAGTGCCTGCTCAGCAGGCCCTGCTGTCTACCCTACTGTGATGGGCACGCCACACACTACAGATGAGCTGCAGGAGGAGGTCACGTCACCTGAAGTCTGGTCAGGTAGTTCAGGTGGGTCAGTGTGTGTTAGGCAGGTCAGTGTGTGTAAGGCAGGTCAGTGTGTGTCAGGTAGGTCAGTGTGTGTCAGGGTCAGTGTGTGTCAGGTATTTCAGGTAGGTCAGTGTGTGTCAGGGTCAGTGTGCGTCAGTGTAGGTCAGGTAGGTCAGTGTATCTCAGGTAGGTCAGGTAGGTCAATGCGCATCAGGTAGGTCAGTGTGTGTCAGGTAGGGTAGTGTGGGTCAGTGTAGGTCAGGTAGGTCAGTGTGTGTCAAGTAGGTCAGTGTATGTCAGGTAGGTCAGTGTGTGTCAGGGTCAGTGCATGTCAGGTAGGTCAGTGTGGGTCAGTGTATGTCAAGTAGGTCAATGCGTGTCAGGTAGGTCAGTGTGTGTCAAGTAGGTCAGTGTATGTCAGGTAGGTCACTGTGAGTCAGTGTATGTCAGGTAGGTCAGTGCATGTCAGGTAGGTCAGCGTTGGTCAGTGTGTGTCAGGGTCAGTGTGTGTCAAGTAGGTCAGTGTGGGTCAGGTAGGTCAGTGTGTCCGTGCCGGACTCTGACTTCGGGCTAAAACCCCTGCTCTTTTTTGCCACCTAGCAACGCCCCTGGCAGAAATCCAGATCTCGGAATGGTGTCTATCTCCATTCTATGCTCTACAGCAGGGGTCTCCAAACTTTTCAAACAAAGGGTCAGTTTTTTGTGCTTTAGACTTTAGGAGGGCCGTATTGTGGCCAGCGGGGGCAGAAAATGTCCCAGTGAGAATAAATATGGTCTCAGGGTTGGTGGTCAGTAGGAGGAGGAGTCGTGCCCCTATTAGTAGGAGGAAAAGTATCCCATCATTGGTATCAGAGGAAGTAATAGTGCCCTCTTGTTGGCTGTCAGTGGGGGAAATAGTGCCCGAAGGCCGGATAAAGGCTAGCAAATGAATGAATGAATGAATGAATGAAAAACTTATATAGCGCGGCACATGCGAACTAAATCGCCTCTGGGCCACATCTGGCCCTCGGGCCACAGTTTGAAGACTCCTGCTCTACAGAGTGACTGAGAATGACCGGCAGTAGGAACCACCTGATCCTTTTCCTGGCAAGACCTCCTTTCAACCGAAATTCTGCCGAAGGTAGCTGAATAATTACTAATATCTTTATCATGTTGAAAGATCTCCATGTACAGTAAGTTCATGAGCCCTTGTGATGTGGTCATATTCATGAGCGGTTGACCTCTTGGTGTCCTGATTAGGTGGTGGTCCAACATATTGGAACCATTGGCTTGTGTGTATCCAGCCTAATCCCGGTTGTTTGTTTACATACAATCTCTGGTTCTTTGCTCACATGACAGTACGGTGTTGTTACTCATCGGCCTGATTCATCCTTCAAGGTGATTCTTCCACCCTCCATCTTCCTCTGTTCATATGATCTCCGGGAAGTCGTCAGCTGCATCTGCTTTATGTCGGAGCCATATGTCTCAGCCTAGATACCTTGCTCATTATTTCACACCACCTCCACCCAAAACACGTCTATTTTTTCTCTCTCCCTCGTGTTTAACAACTCTACGATGTACCGTCACGAGAGATGAGCATGTCGTAATGGCCTGGTCCAAATCGACACTTAAAAGGTCATAAGCTTTTCACTTGGGCCTTTTTTTTTCATGAAAAGGTCCTAATTAACTTAGTCGGATCCAGACGGCTAGGCTGGAATTAAATGTTTGCCTCACCACTAAAGCTGAAAAGCACCCGCGTCGGAGATCAGGCTGAATTTTGTTCCCAAGCGGATAAGCCAGGCAAATTATTGGCAACTAAATTGGCCCCTAGACGTCTTGCCCCTCCACGTCCCCAAGATTCAGAAAGCAGATAGGACATTCACACTAAATCCTAAATCAGTCCTGCAGGAGTTTCATGCTTTTTTTTTTTTTAGTCGCCTTTGCTCAGATACGAACGATGGAGGCCGGCGCGATTTTGGCCACTTTATTGCTCACCTCCCATTTCTGGTACTCTTAGAGGAACACATGGAGATTATGAAGAAGGACATAACAACTGACGAAGTTCTGTCAGCTACCAAGCAAGCCCCGGCGGGCAAAGCAGCCCCGGCCTCGATGGCATTACATGGGGTATCGCTACATACATAAAGAAATCATCTCACTCTTGTGGCCTTACCTATTTCGGATGCTGGAGAAAATAAATTTTGGCCCCAAGTTCCTAGCCTCACTTCACTCCCTATATAGCAGGGGTCTCCAAACTTTTTACTTCGAGGGCCACATTTTACTGTATTCATATATTCGTGGGCCGAATTTTTTTTTATTTATAAATGAATCTGCAGCAGCAGAATAGAATAGAATTTGACAGGCTGCCGGCAGGAGAGCTGGATGGCGCAACTGTATCCTCAGATCAAACCTAAATGCCGTAACCTCATGCACAGGGATAAACTTCCAGTGTGCACAAGGCCTTACATCTGTGTTACCGTGACACACACACTGCCCATACATTTGGTCCCCATCAGAGTCTCCCAACACATTTGTGTCCCCATCGGCCTCTCCGCTGCACATTTGCCCCTTAGGTCCCCCTTCCATATTTGTGTCCCCATCAGAGAGCATTGCTCATTAATGTCCCCATCAGAGACCCCTGCACATTAATGTCCCTCAGACTCCCCACTCACATTAATGTCCCCATCAGAGACTCCCCACACACATTAATGTCCCCATCAGAGACCCCTGCACAATATTGTCCCCATCAGAGACCCCCACACACATTAATGCCCCCTGTATCGGCGTCATTGGGAGGAATTCTGCCGCATCATTGGTGTCATTGGGAGGAATTCTGCCGCATCATTGGTGTCATTGGGAGGAATTCTGCCCCATCATTGGCGTCATTGGGAGGAATTCTGCCCTATCAATGGGAGGAAATCTGCCCCAGCATTGGTGTCATTGGGAGGAATTTTGCCCCATCATTGGTGTAATTGGGAAGAATTCTGTCCCATCATTGGGAGGAATTCCTCCCAATCATTGGTGTCATTGGGAGTAATTCTGTCCCATCATTAGGGTCATTGGGAGGAATTATGGCCCATCATTGGTACCAATAAATAAAAAAAATCACCCCAAGGGCCAGATAAAATCAAGCAAAGGGCCACATCTGGCCCCCGGGCTGCAGTTTGGAGACCACTGCTATATAGTAAGCCCACAGCCCAGATTGTATTGCAAGGTCTGAACCACTCTCCAGTGCGTCTGGCATCAGACACTGGCCATAGCAATTCGTGAAGATCCAGATGTTATGGGGATAGCGACTGGGGGGCAGAAGCCACAAATGTGTGCTATTTGCCGACGACTTATTATTGCTCATCACCTCCCCTCATAGCATTCTCCCAAACTTGCTGTATTCATTAGACTGTTTTGGCAGTATTTCGGGGACAAAACAGAAGCTATGCACCTTAACTTGTCAGATGCGGTGCTGCAGAGCCTTTAAGCTCAATATCCTTTCTGTTGGCGACCTGCGTCACTGTCCTATCTAGGAATTAAACGAACGTCCAACATTTCGTCTTTGAACAAGGCCAATTATCTGACCTTGTTTAAAAAATTGTATGTGGTGACGTGGTCAGATGTGGCTCTGTTGGGGCTGGGGAGAATTACAACTGTTAAGTACACAGTATTACCCAAAATATTATATTATTTTAGGACTCTACCAATTTCTGTCCCACTTGAGGCAATCTGTCAGTTCCAAACAAAAAATTCCCATTTTATTTTAGGGGTTCCAAGGGTAGATTGACCTGTTTAATGGTGCATGCTCCTAAAGACTTGGGTGGTGTGGGGGGTTCTGGACTTCTGGAAATATTGTGTTGCAATGGTGTCAGCTCTGTTATATAGCCACTATCAAACTGACTGGGTATCCCTGGAGGCTCAGATTTCTTCCCCGCTGCCTATAGATTTGATACTGTGGGTCCCCTCTAAATGTCACAAAGCTATCTGTGACAAGAGTCACTTTGGGTGGGGGGTTTGTGGAACTCAGCTTACCTTGGAGAGCTCTGGAATCTCTGTGTCCAGTTTCCCCGGACCCTCTTATGTGTAAATCACCCTGTGTCTCTAAAAAGACCACGGGGTGAATGAGAACCCCACTATGATCTGTACTAGATGGACTCTCTTTATAGCTGCACTGGAAACTTGTATATATGTATATATTGTGTGTTGTCTCATGCTGTTGGACTACTTTGCTGAGATCGTTTGGGGTGTAGTTGTATTCCATTGTTTTATTGTCTCTGTCTGCCCTGGCTGTGGGGGGGAGGGATTTCTCCAACAGCTCTCATTGCTGATTGGACAGTTTATCCCACCCTGAATTCCAGGGAGGGGTTATGGTTCCAAGTGGGATTTTCTGTTGTGTCCATGTGTGATAATAAATACTGTATTTATTGGCGTATAACACTCAGTTTTTTACTCTGAAAATAGAGGGGTAAACTGTGACTGCGTGTTATACTGTGGAAAGTTTTTTTCCTGAAACTTCCCTCTTAAAGTTAGGATGTGTGTTATACGCCTGTGATTTTTATACACCGATAAATACGGTAAGTTTGTTGTTTGCCTCTCTACACTGTGTTGTGGCTGGTGACTGGGTGGGCTAAAGAGTCTTGGATAGTGCTGGACTGGTACTGGACAGAGGAAACATTTGCTGCTGACAGACTCATCTTGAGAACGGGGGTCCGTCACACTATCATTAGCCCAACGCTTTCGCACTCCTTAAGTCTGTGAGACTCGTCTTTTAAAAGATGAGCCTTGTTTTCTCCCCACAAGCCTGTAGCTCCCCTTTTTTATAAACCTTTATTTCCATCAGACATTTCTATTGGTGGTTGAATAAAGGACTTTACTGTCTAGGAATTTTTATTTTATTTTTTAAATACTTTATTTTTACCTCCTAGAACAAGTCCAGGTTCTCGTAACCATCATATATAGACAACAACACAACTGATATAATCACTAGTCATTAATTGATCATCCCAAAATAAGTCACATCCTTCATAGCACCCTCCATACACCCCTAAGGATGGCACCATGCCGATATTACTGCGAGCTGGGGGGCCACCCCCATTCGCTGTATCTGGAATTGCCCTATCCATTTACAATTTTCTAGGTTATAAACAAAAAAAAAATGGAAAACCTCAACCACATTTTAAAGGAGGAAAAAGGGAGAGGGAAGACTAAAGAATGGAGGTGCTCTGGATAACTAATGTATAACTAGTTATTAGCTATTTTAATTGTAATACCTATATCTGACCATCATGAGTTAAGCAGAATCAGACCTTCTTCAGAAGCAATAAACATGTTCCACTGTCTCCATATCTCAGAGTACTTTTCTTGTTGGTTTTGTGCTGAAAGTGTGAGATCTTCCATCTTATTTATCTCTTCTACTTTATGGAGCCAGCCTCCGATCGGTAACGTATTTTTTCACCTAAGTGGAATACATGCTTTGGCCGCGTTTACTAAATGTCGTAAAACAGATTTCCTGTATTATTTGACAGGGATATTCACAACATGTAGTAAGAAAAAGGCTGGGTCCTCCGGTTTTCTATAATCCGTAAATTTTTGTGAAATGTTCCGTATTTCCTTCCAATAAGATGTTATTTTTGGACATACTGTATGTAACATTGTACCTTCCCCCTCCATACTTCTCCAGCACCGGTCTGATGTTTCAGGATAAAATTTATATAGCCTCTGTGGGGTATAATACCATCTCGTTAATATTTTATAGTTTATCTCCTGAGTCTTAGTACAAATAGATGACCATAAGGGTGTGCACCCCTACTAATTTGTGGAAGATCTGGAGATGTCCCCCTCCGAAGGTTTTCCACTTTCAGCAAATTTGGTTGCATCTCAATGTTGTACAAATTATTTGTTTCTCTGACATCAAAACTCTCTTATCAGTTAGCATGGGGAAAGAACCTTAACATAACTCCGGGGTGGAGGACTGGAGGGCCTGGAACGCACGTATCCACAAAGGCATCATGAATGTAGTGTTGGTCATGGCCAGGTACAAGGTACACTAGATGGTGCTTAGTACCGGAACACTTTTTTTGAAATTTTCCAGACTCCTTGTCCTCTTGCTTTCCAGGGTTGTAGGATTGTCTTAAGGTTCATTGTTTTTGGATATGGGTCCACTCTTATACGCTCTGTCACCAAGTTTATTATGACCCAACAATGCTCAGACTGCAGTATTGAATGCACAAGTGGAAAATATCCGAGACACACACAGACTTTGAGCCACTTTATGCTTTTAAGCCTCGTACACGTGACCGTTTTCCCCGGTCTTGTGTACGGTTGTGTGTATGTTTTTCGTCGAGAAAACTGTTGTGGATCTCGACGAGAAAAAAAGAGAACATGCTCTCTTTTTTCTCGTCAGGAGTCTTAATTTCCTTGTTCTGTTTCTCATCGTTATATGCAAAGAAAGCTTTTTTTTGTAAATTTATTTTTATTAATTTTGACAATATACATAACGAAACAGAAACAAAAAAAAAAAGCAGCCGACCCAGCACAATACTGGGTCGGTGACTGGCCAACATGGCCTAAGTACACAATCTGTACCGTAGAAAAAAATAAAAACATTACAATACTAAAAACAACCCCCCCCCCACCCTTTTGCTCAGCTCCCACTCTCCCTCCCATGAAAACACCGGAAAATCGCCAAAAGCCCCACCACCCCTTCCTCCCCAGGAATCAAGCATGGCACCCCATACCACCTGGCCTTACCCTTTATCTACAGTGTTAAGAAATATGAGGAAGCCCACTTCCGCCATCAGGCCCTATCCAACAGTCAGGTCAGAGTTGTACCAAGCTTGCCATACCCTGTCAAATTTGTTCTCACAACCCCTGGAAAGGTACGTCGCCTTATAATATGGCATCGTTGAATTAACTAGGCCCTTCCAAAAGCACAGATCAGGTGCCCCCGGCTTGCGCCATTTTAACAGAATGTCCTTCCTTGCAGAGAACAAAAGGATGGTAAGCAGGGTCCGATGAGCCCTAGACGGCACAACATCCTCCACCAACCCCAGCAAGCATATTCTAATCGTCATCAGGATAGGAATCAACAAAACTGCCGATATACAAGAGGTGACCTCCGACCAAAACTGTTTGATCCAAGGGCAACTCCAAAACACATGTTCCGCTGCTGCAGGAGCAAAAGCGCATCTCCAGCATTCAGCTGACACCGATGGGTATATAGCCGCCAGCCTGGCTGGCGTATAATAGATCCTATGCAGAAACTTAAAATGGATTAACCTATTCCTGGCTGCCACCAGATGTTGGAACGGATGTGTCCACATCTCATCCCAGTCCTCCCCCTGAATATCAGGCACCTCAGCCACCCACCTGTCTCTGCACCTGGCAACCACCCCTGGACTGGTGGCGAACAGTTTTTTATATGAAACTGAAAGAGTCTTGGGAAGATCTTCTGTGCAAAGAAAATTCTCCAAATCCGAGGGAACCGACGCTATGGACATTGATTTAAATTGGGACTTGAACGCATGCTGCAATTGAATATAGCGAAAAAACTGCTTGTTTGGTAGATCATGTCTATCTTTAAGTTGGTCAAAAGTTAACAACAACCCATCCACCGTGACATCTTTAAGTGTATGACAAGATTCTCAACGATCCTGACAAGAATCTCGTTGAGGAAAACAACGTTTCTTTTACGACGAGATTCTCGGTCGTGTGTACGAGGCCAAAGTGCCCAAAATTTTATTTGCCCATCAAACAGGTCTTACAAGCAGGTCTTACAAGCTGACTCTAAAAATGTCATATTTGTTCAACTGCTGACATATTCATATCCGGGCTACGGGTAATACAGAGGGGGTTGCTGCTAGAAAAATGTTCCAGCTGGCCTTGGAGGTCTCTTGTAATCCTTCAGGAAGATCTAGAGTTGAAGACAAGGCAAAGGAAAGTCTTAGTCAAGACACATCCCCTGTGTAACGGCACCCCAAATGGGACAGGGGTTAAAGCCGTTTATGGATATTCCTTTTCCGAACACAAGGCAGCTACCGACACTCCACAATCTGGCAAACAAGACCCATAAGAATTCTCCCCCATTATCAAGACAAACTGCTCTGTTTGAGGTTCAACAGGAATGACCATTTATTGAGAAATACAGGCTCTTATATACAATTTAGGATACTGCAGTAACCAAATGAACAATGACCAAACTCCACCCACAACATCACACAATGTTTACCCAACGCCACCCCCCCTCCAATACACATCATCCTCAATACATCTCTTTAGCAGACATCCTGACCCTGGGACCTGACCTAATTTACATGAGATAATTAACTACAGCTGATGACTCAGACATCTGACCTTTAGGCTGTCTGTTAACTTACAATTCACATTATCACAGGACTCCTTCACACAATACAGGGTCAATTAGCACAAGCCACAATGAAAGATCCTTAGAAGTTAGTCTGGATTCAATTTACATTACACAGACAGCCAGGTAGCTGGAGGTGATGACATTAACATCTTTCAATTAACCTGTTGAGTTCAGAATCAAAAAACAGTAATTAGTTCTTTACATATATCCTGGAATATATTGTGGATAATAATTACATAATAATCCCATCTCATGTAGTCCAAGATATATTCTGAATGTCCATTATTTTTCGGCTCATGCTTTCTAAGAGCTTCTGGGTTCCACGGACCCTCCCGTTACACCCTGCTACATCTACAGGATGGGGGTATGTGTCCACTCGCTTATGTTTGCATCACAAAAAGCTTCTCTTCCCATACAAGTTTATAGGAATGCAAAAGCAGTTTGTAGCAGGTGATATAGATGGAGGTCAACCGCTGCAATTCAGAAGGAGGTCAACTGCAGGACAAATTCACCTCTCGGTGAGCTCTGGAAAGGAAAGTCTTGGTCAAGCTACATTTCCTGCCGACGAGGGTATATGTCCACTCGCTTTCGTTTGCGTCAGAAATGCTTCTCTTCCCATACAAGTTTATAGAAATGCAAAAGCAGTTTGAAGCAGATCAATGCGGTATATTTGGAGGTCAACTGCAGGCCAAATGCACCTCTTAGGCCGCGTACACACAATCAAACCGGTCCGATGAAACCAATTCGATGGTGTGTACGGCCCATCGGACCGTTGTCCATCAGACGAAAGTTTTAAAACTTGCTTTAAAATCTGTCCGATGGACACCTGTCCGTCGGACAGATTCGATGGTTAGTACGCCAAGGTATCGGACCAAAAACCTGCGCATGCTCAGAATCAAGTTGACGCATGTTTGGAAGCATTGAACTTCCTTTTTTCAGCATGTCGGTGTGTTCTACGTCACCGCGTTCTGGTCTGATCGGATTTTTGGTCCGATGGTGTGTACACACATCAGACCACTTCAGCCTGGTCCGATTAAAACGGTCTCATCGGACCAGTCTGATCGTGTGTACGTGGCCTAAAAGAGCTCTGTAAAGGAAAATTGTGGTCAACCTACATCTACCGCTGTCCAGGAATTAGGTGGTTATAGCCAAGGCTATGTGGAGAAGCAGGACTGAAGCATCGTACACACGCACAGTTTTCTCGGCAAGAAAAACTGCTGGCAGAGCTTTTTCCCGTGAAAACCGTTCGTGTGTATGGTTTCTCGTTGAGAAAACTGTTGTAAATCTCGAAGAGCAAAATAGAGAACCTGCTCTCTAACGGACTGAAAAGCACGAAGACTAAGAAGCGTGAATCGTCTTTCACCAAACTTTTACTAACACGTAGTAACACGAGATTAGCAAAAGCAGCCCAAGGGGTGGCGCCATTGGAATCAAACTTTCCCTTTATACTGCCGTCGTACGTGTTGTACGTCACCACATTTTAGAACAACAAGACAGTGTGTATGCAAGGAAAGCTAGACAAGAATCCCGCCAAGCTTGACAAGAATCCCGTTGATAAAAACAATGGCACTTACGCCGACGTGATTCACCTTTTCCCGGCGTAGCATAAATATGCACCCGGCGTATGTGTGCGCCAGAGTCACAAACCAAGATACGCCTAAAATAGGCCATCCTACCCCGACGTATCTTACTTACGCCGGCGTGGCGTGGGTGCAAATATGGTCTAAACGTATGTTGCTTCTCACATTGATTAGGCATTCACATATGCAAATGAGAGAAATACGGCGATTCACAAACGTACTCCCCCCGCGCATGATATACGCGGTTTGCGTAAGTTTTACGTCCGGCGTAAAGTTATTCCTCATAGATGAGGCGCAACCCATGCAAAGGTATGGACCAGGGAACACAAGCCTACGTATTGTACGTTGGACGTCTGTGAATATGGGCCGACATGGGTCTGGCTGGGCGTAGGTTACATTCACGGCATACACAGTGATCTGGCGTATCTTAGGCAGTTGTTCTGACGTGGTTGTGCGCATGCGCACGGGGATACGTCCACCTCTCGACGCATGTGCAGTTAGTTTTAAGTACTTGTCTGGCACCTGGCCCATCATTTGCATGGGGTCACGCTTCATTAGCATGGATCTTGCCCACTTCCAGCCCACTTCCACAGCCTGCGCCTTTGTAATGTACGCTACGCCGGCGCAGAGTTGGGAGCAATAGCTTGCTGAATTCAGTGCATGCCTCTCCGTACTATGTGTGCGCTACGCCGGCTTAAATATGCGCCCATCTCTGTGAATCCGGGCCAATGTTTTTTTCTACGATGGGATTCTCGCCCGTGTGTACAAGGCTTTATAGGAGATACTGATTGGTTTCCCTAAGGCCCTGTACACACGAGGAGACATGTCCGATGAAAACGGTCCATGGACCGTTTTCATCGGACATGTCTCCTGGGATATTTTGGTCTGATGTTTGTACACACCATCAGACCAAAATCCCAGTGGACAGACAACGCGGTGACGTGGCGGTGACGTTGACACCGCGACGTTGCGCAAACAAGGAAGTAAAATGTTTCCACGCATGCGTCAAATCAATTCGACGCATGCAGGGGATTTCGGTCCGCTGGTTAGGCGTACTAACCAGCGGACATGTCCGACGGACAGGTTTCCAGCGGACAAGTTTTAAAGCATGCTTAGAAACTTTTGTCCGCTGGAAACCTGTCCGCTAGGCTGTACACACAATCGAACATGTCCACGGAAACTGGTCTGCGGACCAGTTTCAGCGGACATGTTCGATTGTGTGTACGCGGCCTGAGAGTCACCAAGGGACACTGAAAGCAGAAGCCATGGAGTGGAGGACGACAATCTGGTAACGGGAAGAGACACTCAGGCCTCGTACACACAACCGTTTTCCTCGACAAAATCCATCAAGAAACTTGGTGGCAGAGCTTTTTTGCCGAGAAAAACGGTCGCGTGTATGTTCTTCGTCGAGAAAAAAAGTTCTCTTTTTTCTTGTCAGGAGTCTCAATTTCCTTGTCGTGTTTCTCGTCGGTCTGGTTTACGGTGAGAAACACGTTGGTGTGTATGCTCAGAATAAAGTATGAGACGACAGCGCACCTTTGGTAAAAGTAGCGTTCGTACTGGAGATAGCACAT
Organism: Rana kukunoris; assembly: GCA_029574335.1. NCBI lineage: Eukaryota > Metazoa > Chordata > Amphibia > Anura > Ranidae > Rana > Rana kukunoris. The sequence goes on from CM056051.1 coordinate 536,873,401, forward strand.
TTGTCACGCTGTAACAGACTGAAAGCGTGAATCGTCTCTCACCAAACTTTTACTTAACACGCAGTAACATGTGATTAGCAAGAGCAGCCCCAAGGGTGGCGCCAGTGGAATCGAACTTCCCCTTTAAAGTGCCGTCGTACGTGTTGAACATCACCACTTTTGAGAACGACAAGATTTTGTCTTGACAGTGTGTACACAAAGAAAGCTTGACAAGATTCTCAACAAGCCTGACAAGGTAGGCGGCGTACACACGTACGAGAACCTCGACGGGCGGAACACATCGTTCCGCCTGTCGAGGTTCTCGGCCGGCCGTCGAAATCGACGACCCGCCCGTCGGGAATGGCAACCAGCCATTCATCCCGATGGGCCGTCGAGCAAATAGAGAGCCTGCTCTCTATTCGCTCGACGGGATTCCCGACAGGCGGGGCGAGCCAGGAGCGTACACACGGCCGAGGTTCTCGCTGGAATGCAGCTCCCAGCGAGGTTCTCGCTGGTTTCTAGCGAGAACCTCGGTCGTGTGTACGCCGCCGTACTCGTCGAGGAAAACGACGTTTCATTTACGACGAGATTCTCGGTCGTATGTACGAGGCCTGAGTGACAGCAGAGTAATAATGTATCAGTAGTGAAACAAGGTGACACCAGATACTGGAGAGAAAGGATAATCTGGGAACTTGGGAAGAACAGGACTCATAGTGCCAACATGTTCCATGGAGGTGAGAGCTGTAAAAAGGGGTGAGAAGTTTAAAAACAGCTTGGTAACCCACAAGGGGTAATGTGATTTGCTGCAGGGTGGCTCCCAGTTAGTGCTCCTCTGATTCACTGGAACAGGCAAAGGTGGAATGAAAGCAAAGCTGTCACTTTGCCCTTATAGGTACACTTGGGTCAAAATGTACATTTTAGAAGGCCACAAGAAGTAAAATAGTCACCAGACGCTGGACCCCAACCCATTACTTTGCTTCTTCACTCTCCTATATGGACTTTCTACAAAAAATTGGTGAAAGGTGCATGTTATTGCAACTGTGGATTTTCCAGTCTGTTCCCTAGAAAGGACACAAACTGAGCACTTATGCCCCGTACACACGGTCAAAAATTCAACCAGCAAAAGTCCGATGTGAGCTTTTGGTCGGAAATTCCGACCGTGTGTGTGACGCAGACTCCGAAACAATTTGACGCATGCTCGGAAGCACTGAACTTAATTTTCTCAGCTCGTCCTAGTGTTGATGGTCGAAAGTTCAGAGAACGTTTGTGTGACCGTGTGTATGCAAGCCAAGCTTGAGCAGAATTCTGTTGGAAAAATCATCCAAGCAGTGGCGGCTGGTGCTCAAATTTTTTGGGGGGGCGCAAACAAACGAAAAAAACAATTGCAGCCACACTGTGCCCATCAAATGCAGCCATTGTGCCCATCAAATGCAGCCACTGTGCCCATCAAACACAGCCACTGTGCCATGCCTTCAAATGCAGCCACTGTGCCATGCAACGCAGCCACTGTGCCATCATTTATCACCACCGTGCCCATCAATTGTCACCACTGTGCCATGCCATCAAACGCAGCCACTGTGCCATCAATTGTCGCCAGTGTGCCTTCAACTGTCGCCACTGTGCCATCAATTGTCGCCACTGTGCCATCAAATGCAGCCACTGTGCCATCAATTGTCACCACTGTGCCCATCAATTGTCTCCACTGTGCCATCAATCGCAGCCACTGTGCCATCAACTGTTACCACTGTGCCCACATCAATTGTTACCACTGTGCCCACATCAATTGTTACCACTGTGCCAACATCAATTTAATTTAATTGTTGACACTTTGTCCTTTAATTGTTGCCACTGTGCCCTTTGATTGTTGCCACTGTGCCCTTTAATTGTTGCCACTGTGCCCTGTAAAATGCTGCACCCTTGACCTCCTACCCAGGGTTTACCTTTCTGGGGTCAGCCACCCTCCTTCCACGATCCCTCGATGTCTTCTCCCACCCTCGATGCCGCTTCAGCCAATCAGGTTACCGGTAACCGGAACCCGTGAACCTGATTGGCTGAGACGCCTGTCAGTCTTATCCAAGGAACGCACCCCCCGTGCGTCCCCAGGATAACTATTTGGAAGCCGATTACAGCCTGAGGGCTGTAATCGGAAAGCCTATCAGAGCAGCACTTCCAAAGCCAACCAGCTGCCATTATTCAGATGGCCGACGCTCGCCATTTGAATAGTGGGCGGCAGCACCAATACACAAATTCATGCAATGCATGAATCTGTGTATTGTATTCAGTAGTGGTGCAGGAGAGAGAGGGGGCGGCGCTCCTGCGCCCTCTATGAACGCACCGCCACTGCATCCAAGGTTTTTTTCGACGGAAAATCAGATCGAGTGTACGCGGCATTACGGTCACCCTTATCCCAGCAGTCTTTCAGAGAATCCTTATTTCTGCTGGATGCAGTTAAAATAAGATCCTCCAATGGAATGTCAAGGTTTACTCCCAATCACCAATAACATTAACAGATTGTTGTATGATGTACAGTGGGGATGGAAAGTTTGGGCACTCCAGGTAAAAATTTGTATTAATGTGCATAACCAAGCCAAGGAAAGATGGAAAAATCTCCAAAAGGCATCAAATTACAGATTAGACATTCTTATAATATGTCAAAAAAAGTTAGATTTTATTTCCATCATTTACACTTTCAAAATTACAGAAAACAAAAAAAATGGCGTCTGCAAAAGTTTGGGCACCCTGCAGAGTTAATATCTTGTACTGCCCCCTTTGGCAAGTATCAGAGCTTGTAAACGCTTTTTGTAGCCAGCCAAGAGTCTTTCAATTCTTGTTTGAAGTATCTTTGCCCATTCTTCCTTACAAAAGTCTTTCAGTTCTTTGAGATCTCTGGGCTGCCTGTCACGCACTGCTCTTTTAAGGTCTATCCATAGATTTTCAATTATGTTGAGGTCAGGAGATTGTGAAGGCCATGGCAAAACCTTCAGTTTACGCCTCTTGATGTAATCCCTCGTGGATTTTAAAGGTGTGTTTAGGATCATTATCCATTTGTAGAAGCCACCCTCTCTTTAATTTCAGTTTTTTCACAGATGGCATCAAGTTACCATCCAAAATTTGCTGAAATGTTATTAAATCCATTTTTCCTTCTACTCGGAAAATGTTTCCTGTGCCACTGGCTGCAATACAACCCCAAAGCATGATTAATCCACCCCCATGCTTAACAGTTGGACAGAGGCTCTTTTCATTAAATTCTGTGCCCTTTCTTCTCCAAAGGTACCTTTGCTCACTGCGGCCAAAAAGTTATATTTTAACCTCATCGGTCCACAGAACTTGTTTCCAAAATGCATCAGGCTTGTCTATATGTTCATTTGCAAAGTTCAAACGCTGATTTTTGTGGTGAGGACGTAGAAGAGGTTTTCTTCTGATGACTCTTCAATGAAGACCATATTTGTACAAGTTTCTCTTTATAGTGGAAAAGTGTACCACAACTCCAGTGTCTGCCAGATCTTTCTGGAGGGATCGTGCAGTCAAGCGTGGGTTTTGAATTGCTTTTCTCACAATCCTGCGAGCTGTTCTGTCTGATATTTTTCTTGGTCTTCCAGATCTTGCTTTAACTTCCACTGTTTCTGATGACTGCCATTTCTTAATTACATTCTGAACATAGGATATTGACATCTGAAAACGCTTTGCTATCTTCTTATAGCCTTCTCCAGCTTTATGAGCGTCAAATATTTTGACTTTAAGTTTTCTAGACAACTGCTTAGAAGAACCCATTGTTCTGATTGTTGGGGCAAGGTCAGAGGAGTCTGGGCCTTTAAAACCTTTGAGATTGACATCACCTGGTCTTCCCAGACGATGATTGAGAACAATCCATGACACTGGCAGGTCTCAGCTTTGCAAAGGGGGCAGTGCATGCTATAAATTCTGCAGGGTGCCCAAACATTTGCAGACGCCATTTTTTTGACATATTAGAAGAATTTCTAATCTGTAATTTCATGCCTTTTGGAGATTGTTCCATCTTTCCTTGGCTTCGTTATGCACATTAATAAAATGTTTTACCTGGGGTGCCCAAACTTTCGATCCCCACTGTAGAAGTCAAGTTGAGAAGGTGCAATATACTCTTGGCTCATCCAACATCAATATTCAGAATGGAGACTTCTACAGAGAAACACGGACCACGTTTGTCCCTCAAGATTATCCAAGGCCCAGATGTGGACGTGCTTTAAAAAAAAAATCACCACTTCTGTGAATATTAATTGAAAAATACCTGAAATGAAAATGAAACGGCAGATGTTCTCCAAAAGTTCGTCCTCACGATCATAGGGAAGGATTTACGGCAAGTCAGAGATTTCTCGTGGAAATCATTCTTGGTTGTAAGTCGGTAGAAACCACCAGACAGCTGGTGCTTCGTGTGCTGAGTGTAAGTCTGGAAAGGCCCGGGGGGTGCTATCCACACACACAAGTAAGACAAATATGCGGGATAATAATGAACAGATTGCGCCCAGGGATGTGTTGATATTCAGTCATCTGGATGGTTGGATATGTACTGTACGTCCTCAAAAATTGCAAAAAAAATAAAATCTAATTTTAAATTCTCAGGTAACTCATTAACAGATGACATCTTAATGCAAATTTGAGTGCAACTCTCTAGTGTTGACAGGCTTGCTCCTCAAAATGAGAGGATGTAATAATAAGAAGCAGACATATGCGGATGGGGGGTCCGTAATTGTCACATTTATAGAAAAGAAATCCAATTTCTAGATGATGATTGCTTGCTTGGCACATTGGCCACCAAATTCCAGTGTTTCAGGCCCAAAGCAGATGAGATATTGTAGACAGAAGCAGGGGTGTTGCTGGGTCTGATGACAGGTCTACTTTGTCCCTGAAAATTTAAGATTCTGTAAGACTGCGCAGTCGAATTTGTTTCTAGCACAACGAAAAAACGCCCCACGTGGCAATGTAAATATGTCAATGCGAAATCTCTGCATCTTCAGTTTTTGGAGGACAGGGATCACATCAAATGCAGAAAAAGTTATAATATACTTCCATTGCATTGCAGCCCTGGTCCCAAACCTGTGGCCCTCTGGAATTTACTGTGTGGCCCTCAGAGCCCCTGCAGATGGTAGTCTTTGGTGCTCTCTGAAGCCAGAGAAGGAAAAACATTCAGTCTGACTTCTACTTACAAGCAGGTAGACAATTTCCACTTGTGATGTCACCGCAGTTTCCTCGACTACTTGTCCTTGGCAGCTAATTAATCACGTAGGCGTGCAATGAGAGCTTCTTTTAGGTTTGTTTGTGGCTGAAACCAGGAAAAACTACAATACTGCATATACTGTATAACTGCTTAGACGCAATCACTGGACAAAGGTTTTAATGGATGGACGCAACTCTTATATCACAGGATTAAATTGATCGATCTTCTATGTGACCAACGGAGTCAGAAGATTCTCACCACAGGCTCCTGCACCATCTGATCATCTCCGCCACTGCTGGTGGCGTGGATTTTGAAACTGCAGATGGATACTACAATGTGATCTCTGGGATTGCCTAGGATGACAGCCAACAGTTCAGACAAGCCTGGAACAAGGAAGCAAATCATGAAGCAGAGACAGGGTGTGACCAATGGGGGCAGAGGGTTCTCACCACAGGCTTCTGCACCATCTGATCCTCTCTACCACTGCTGATGGTGTGGATTTGAAACTGCAGATGTATTGTCAGGAAACATGTCTGCAGAGTACAATTGCTATTCCCCGGCGCATGTCTGTGGGCAGGCGCCAACCAGGGTTACTCAGAGCAGTCATAGACACTTCTGCTGATGTGCATGCACATGCACGTGCGCACCCGTCACCTGAACTGGCGCCAGTTGGCCTATTTAAATGGAGCTGTGACACAGACTTATTGCTGCTTGGTCTACAGCGTTTACCTGAAATCCTATTACATGAATGTTTTGCCTATCTGTTGCCAAAAGACCCGCCTGTGACCCAACTACGCTCCTGCTTGCTGTTCTGTACCTGATCTGCCCGTCTGTTTCCAAGAACCTGTCTGTGACCCGACTATATTCCTGCCTGCTGTTCTGTACCTGATCTCCCTGTCTGTTGCTGAAAGCCTGCCCGTACCTGACAACTCTCATGTCTGTTTCTGCACCTGATCCGCATGTATGTTGACTACCTGGCTCGTCAGACCTGCTTCCTGCTGTGCGTCCCAGCCGGCCGCACAGACTTCAGGACTGATTCTCATTCCAGTCCAAAGTGACAATCCCAACACCATGATGACGCCAGTATGGCGAAACATACGTAGAAGTGCGCACTCGTCACTTCCGGGGTCCTGTATGTGACACCCTTATTTCCAATATACCCAGAATGAGGCGTGAATCGCACGCTGCCATGATTTTGATATACCAACTTGCACATGCTGTAGACATCTTAGTGCTGGGAATGGCACAATCACATGTGAGTTTTGTTTGTTTGTTAATTTTTAAACCATTTTTATTAAAACTTACTACGCCATAAGAGCTCTTCTTTGTGTCCTTGGTGGGGTCTGTCCCCTGATCCTCAGCCTTTCTTGGAGGGGGTCTCATTGCGGAGAGATGTCTACTTAGGATTCACTCGGTCCATTCAATCAAAGGGCAATTTGACCTACTGTAAAAAGTGGTCATACACCTCTGGTGAGTTGCCATCTACCTCATGAGCCCTCGTGGTGAAGCTTGTATTTGAAGGAACATCAAACAAGAAGATTTTATATGTATATGGTGTTGGGATTGTTACTTTGGACTTTATTAGTATACCGTACTTATACCAGTTTATATGATGCATTCATTCATGATGTTTGATAGCACCAACACCTTTACCTTTGCTCATTCACCTATGAAGTTTAGACTGTTTTAAAGGGCCAGCTATCATATATTATAAAATATCACTTCAGACGCCATATTCAACCCACAATTTTTTCACAACAGCTCAGACAAGCTTGGAACAAGGAAGAAAATCATGAAGCAGAGACAAAGTGTGACCAATGGGGCCGAGGGTTCTCACCACAGGCTCCTGCAATTTGATCCTCTCCACCACTGCAGGTGGTGTAGATTTGAAACTGCAGATGGATACTACAATGTGATGTCTGGAATTGCCTAGGACACAGGCAACAACTCAGACAAGCCTAGAACAAGGAAGCAAATCATGAAGCAGAGACAGGGTGTGACCAATGGGGGCAGAGGGTTCTCACCACAGACTCTTGCACCATCTGATCCTCTCTACAACTGCAGGTGGTGTGGATTTGAAACTGCAGATGGATACTACAATGTGATGTCTGGAATTGCCTAGGACACAGGCAACAACTCAGACAAGCCTGGAACAAGGAAGCAAATCATGAAGAAGAGACAAGTGTGTGACCAATGGGGGCAGAGTGTTCTCACCACAGACTCTTGCACCATCTGATCCTCTCCACTGTTGCTGCTGGTGACACTGCAGTAGGATGCCACAGTGTGATTCCTGGGATGGCCTAGGATGACAGCCAACAGTTCAGACAAGCCTGGAACAAGGAAGCAAATCATAAAGCAGAGACCAGGTTGCCGGTAGATAGAGCTGGTAGCAGACTAGAGTAGTCAAGAAAGAAGCTGCAGATCAGAGCGGTATATGCTGTATAACTGCATAGACACATTGTTGCAACCACTAGGTTGCCATTTTAATAGATGGACACAGCACTTGCGTCACGGGGTCCTGCACCATCTGATCCTCTGATGGTGTAGATTTGAAACGATAGATGAATACTACAGTGTGATCCCTGGGATTGTCTAGGATGACAGCCAACAGTTCAGACAAAGGAAGCAAATCATGAAGCAGAGACAAGGTCAGGACACGCTGATAGCCGGTAGCAGACAAGGGTAGTCAAGAAGCAAATGGCAGGTCAGAGCAGGCAGAAAGCATAAACCAAAAAGTCAGAACCAGGGACAGACAGAAGTAACTAATTCCACAGATCCAAACAAGAAAACGAAAAGCAACTTGTCAGGTTTTGATACAAACATTGACTGTGTGTCCTGATCCCAATTAAAACACTACTAACTGAGGCCAGGTGTGAAAGTGTAGTGTGACTTTTTCCCCACGAGCTGGTGGGGAAATGGGGACAGTTCCAGCACTCTTTGGTTTGCACTCCATCTTTGGTTTCTTAAAGATAACTGCAGCATTTTTTCCAATGAGCCAGATCTTTCTTAGCTGGTGTTTGTACTTTTGCTTGGATGCACCAGAATGGATTTGGCAAAGTCTCTAAACCTTCAGGAGAACTGGAATGGAACTGAACAGAGTAGGTAGTACCAGGCAGCACTAGGCAACTGACCTTCTAGTTCCAAAAGAACCTTTCTGTTTGGCTGCTGGAAACATATAACACAGAATGGAAGTTTTGGCTTCTTTTGCAGACTGGTTCAATGCAGCACAATATGGATGTTGCAGTACTTGCACCCCTGGGCCTAGAAGGCCATCATCACCACATGAAGCATACTTCCATTCCAAACATGCCCTGCCCACCAGGACTTAGAGGACTGATAGCACAGATAGGGCAGGGGCCCTAACACCTCAATGGATCCTCTTACCATATTTTCTATTTTACTTTTATGTGATTATTCATGCTACTGTCAGAAGGCTAGTTCAGCTAATGCTAATTCTCGTTCAGCTAATGCTAATTCTCATTCAGCTAATGCTAATTCTTATGCAGCTAATGCTCGTTCTCCTGCACCTACTGCTAATTCCCATGTTGCTAATGCTCATGTACATGTACCAGCACACAGACAAGCTCAGGCTAATGTCTAGCGGGCACTGACACATAGACACATTTCTGTGCATTGGAGCCAAACGTCCTATTCAACTGCTGTATGTTCTTCAGCTTCCCCTGATCCATGTTACTGTGTTCCTACTTATGCTGACTGATATTCCATTGCTGACCCAGGTTGTTCCTGACCTTGCTCTGTGGATTCTGGATTCTGACCTCAGCTTGCCTCTGACTATTCTCTGCTTGATCTCCTGGTGTTGACCTTGGCTTGCTAGTGAACCTTGCTCTGCCTGCTTCCCCCTGGTACTGACCCAAGCATGCCTCCTGACTATTCTGCTGTCTCACGGCATATAACCCAGGCTCATTTTGGTTACATTCTTGACTGTGGCAATCACCTGCTATTAAGCTGTTAGCACACGTGCTTCTTTGAGCCTTGTACCTCTGGCACCACACTCAGAGGTGCTTTGACCAGACCTGCAAGGGAAGCCCTCTTATCGACTCGGGCTCCAACCAAGGTATGTGACAGTTGCCCTTTTATGAGATGTCATAAACCACAAGTTACACCCATGGACAGATTATGAGATTGGTGGTACCACACAAATGTACAAACATGAAATGCTCCCCTGTGATAGATCGAGAGATTGTTTATTCCACAGAGATGTAGAAAAAAGATGTAACACCCATTAAAAAAGATTGAAACATTGTTGTCACCTGGTAATAAAATGCTTATCTTGTACTTTGCAATCTTTCCTTAGTTGCCCATTCTTCAGAAAAAAACTCTAAACTTCACAATGTCCACGAAGGTTCCCAACTATCTAGGTCAACCATTCTCAACCAGGGTTTCCTTGGATCTCTAGGATTCCTCCAGAGGTGGTTAGTGATTCCTTGAGCTGTGGCTAAGTGACCTTCAATGTGATAATGCCTGTATATTTCCAGGTTCAACACCACTTGGCAGAGCCAGAGGCATGACTGTTAGGGTGGCATTCTGACCACCACTGTAAGATGAGCATTCATCCCACTGACCACCACCAAGGTATTTTCCCAATGACCATAAATAGACCAATTTTAGCAGTGGTTCCTTGAGACCTGAAAATAATTATTCCAAGGTAAAAAGGTATAAAATACTGATCTAGGTTATGGTATATCCAGTAGTGGTTGGTCTTGGTGAATTTCTGGCCTTCAAGTTATTCATTTTATTGTCATGTTTTTTTTTTAAGCTTCTTGATTATTTGAATTACAATAGTAGTAATCACTTCTGTTGGCCATTCTATTTATAATAAAACTATTGCTACAGACGATCTGAATTTCCGATCGGAATTTTTTCCGTCTGGAAAAATTGAAAACCTGCTCTCATTTTTTTGTTGGCAGTTATTCTGACAGCAAAAGTCCGATGGAAAACACACACGGTCGGAATTTCCAATCGTGTGTACGGGCATTAGTGGTAACAGGACAAGGGTCTTCTCTTGGGGTTATGCTATGGTGGTTAAATTTTCATTTTTTGAGAGTATCTTCCAAGTTTTCCTGTTCTCCGTTAGTCAACTTTTTTTTAGACCTAAACAACAAGTAGTTTTTTATATAAATGGAAAGCTTTTTTTGTCAAAGCTTTTAACAGGAGGCCATTCTTTGTAACAAGTGGAATCAGAAAGTTTAGATCACATCTTTGCCATTGTAGAAGGTTTCTAAATCCTAGAATTTTCGCAAAATCCCACTCATGCTACTTAATTAATTTTGTATTGGCTTCTAAATGTTAGGAAGTAGACTTAACTTTTAACAGGAAGCCGTTCTTTATCGTAAGTGGAGTCAGAGAGTTTAGATCTCTTTGTACCTTAGAAGAAGGTTTCTAAATTCCATTACTCTAGAATATTCACAAACATTCCACTCATGCTACACAATGAAATTTCGATCAGCTTCTTCTGAACGTTGGGAAGTAGACTCCGCTTTTAACAGGCAGCCGTTCTTCATTGTAAGTGGAGTCAGAAAGTTTAGATCACATTGTACTTTTGTACAAGGTTTCTGAATCCTACTACTGTAGAATATTCACAAATACCCCACTCATGCTACACAAGGAAATTTGGATTGGCTTCTTCTAAACATTTGGAAGTATACTCTGCTTTTAACAGGAGGTCGTTCTTCATCGCAAATGGAGTCAGAAAGTTTAGATCACATTTTTGCCTTTGTAGAAGGTTTTTAAATCCCGCTACTCTAGAACAGTCACAAACATCCCACTCATGCTACGTAATTAATTTTGTATTGGCTTCTTCTAAACCTTAGGAAGTAGACTCCACTTTTAACAGGAGGCCGTTCTTCATTGCAAGTGGAGTCAGAGAGTTTAGGTCCCTTTGTACCTTTGTAGAAGGTTTCTAAATTCCATTACTCTACAATATTCACAAACATCCTACTCATGCTACACATGGAAATTTTGATCAGCTTCTTTTAAGCTTTGGGAAGTACACTCCACTTTTAAAAGGAGGCCGTTCTTCACCGTAAGTCAGTGGTTCTCAACCTTTCTAGTGCCGTGGCCCCCTGATAAAATTTCCCAAGTTGTGGGGACCCCCAACAATAAAATTATTTTCTAAGTGTGGGTTCTCAGCTCCCAAGGCAAGACAAGTCATTTTCACCCCCAACCCATTGACATTTAGTGCTCCCTGAGTCCCTTCCACTTGTACAGTATTAAAAGCTCTTATGGTACATTTTAGGATGTACCACTCTCCCTTTTTGCTCCTTTCTTTCCCTTTTATCTCTCTCTATCCTAATTTCTTGTCCCCCCATCCCTCTCTCTAGCCATCTTTCTTGTTCTTTCTCTTATTCTTTCACTCATTTTTCTTTCTTCCTCCCCCTCTTTTGCTCTCCCTTCCATGTATTCTCTAATTATAATCCTTCTCTTACTTCTTGGAGGGGGGAGGGTGGGATGAGTGGCAGTGGTGGGGGGAGTTCTGATCAGCCTAATTAGGTGCTCTTGATGAAGGTCATCTGCTTATCTGAGAACTGTAGTGGGGACTTTTAATGGCAACTATAATCACAGGTAGTGTTACTCACTGTGTCTCCGACTTTGTGGTGTCTCGTAGCAGTGACGCCTATGCTGAAGTCAGGAGATAGGGTCTCCTCTAGCCCCTCCCACCTCACAATCCTCGCCAGTCCTCTAGTCTCTGCCCCCCAGCCATGCCCTGAACTGAATGGGTGGCTGCGAAGAGGCTGGGTCGGTGGCCGTGGGCTCCAGGAACAGTGCAGCTGGGTGGTCACAGGCTCCATGGACAGCCCTGCTGGGCAGCCGCAAAAAGGCTGGGAGAGTGGTGCAGGCTTCAGGAACAGCCCAGGATTAGGGATTAGCCGAACACACCCGCATTCGGTTCGCACCAGAACCGTCAAACGGACCGAACGTTTGCGTGAACATTTAGAACCCTATTGAAGTCTATGGGACTCGAACGTTCGAATTCAAAAGTGCTCATTTTAAAGCCTAATATGCAAGTCATTGTCGTAAAACGTCTTTGAGAACCCGGGTCTTGCCCCAGGAAACATGTATCAATCTAAAAAAGTTTTAAAAACTGTATTTTTTTCAGGAGCAGGACTACCATTTTTAAAACTTTTTTTTCCAATGATACATATAACCTCGAGCAAGACCCGGGTTCTCATAGACGTTTTCACAGGCAAACTATAGACACCCAGCAGGTACAATATTTAAAAGATTTTTTTTTTTTTTTAAGCAGGAGCAGTGATTTTAATGATGCTTGAAAAAAAAAAATCCTTTAAATATTGTACCTGCTGGGTGTCTATACCTGTGATAAAGTCTTTAAATAGCACAATCACCTGCCTGCCAGTAAATTAGGAAGAACTGATCTTTCTAAGCTATACAGTGTATAAATATATGTACAACTCCTGGGATGTATATATATCCTCTACACACTGTAAATTTAACTAAACTGACTAGCCTGCCTGCTCTATCTATCTATCTAGTAATAAAGACACTGTCTGCCTCCCTCTCTCTCTCTCTCTCTCTCTCTCTCTATAGGACTGATCTCTTTAACAATGCTGCAACACATTACACAAGGCCGCTGTAGCTGGCCAGCTAGAACCTGTCCTAGGTAGCTAATATAACCTACATGTATATACAGCTAAGCCTGCTGGGAACCTAGTGTGGTGCACATGTTTATATGTTTGACACAAAAGCAAAGTTATTCACAGTTGAATTCATGCCAGAAAGCATAGAGTTAAGCTTTTGTGACTCATCAGAAGCCTTGGCCCAATCACAGCCAATCTCACATTGAGCAGAGTCTTGACCAGTCACAGCCAGCTTTACAAACACTCTGTCTGGGAGTTCCTAATACTCAATGTCCTGCTAGATTATTCCACCACAGAGACAGAGAGCCACATGGAGACAGAGACAGCAGAGCAGAACAGACACAAGGCCAAAGTTGTGTTTTATGGAAGCCAGGGGCTAAAAATAGGTATGTGACAGAGTTATATATATGTTCTTATTGTAAATAGTGTGGTTAGAACTGTATACTGATCTAGTTGTGTGTTCACTTGTAGTTCCACCTAACCTAATTCAGAAACCAAACCCAACTAAGCTAACCCTGCAAAAGCAACCATGCAAACCAAGTTGCAAACAGAGTTATACCTTTCAGAGAAATCAGAGAATGTTTTGATAACTTGCAGAGAGAGAGAGAGAGAGAGAGAGAGAGAGAGAGAGAGAGAGAGAGTAAATACTGAAGAAAAAAATATATCCACCATCTTATGTTAAATGACAAGATTGAATATTTGAACCACCATTTTGTTATACTTATTCATCACGTGTTTTTGTACCTGGACTGTCTGCTGCAAAGCAGCAGCATTATATATCAAGAAAAGTGAAGTTAATAAAGAAGTTTTAAGCATTTGGTGTGCTCTTTAAACCTACTGCTTCCATAGAAGAGGAATTTTCAGAGTAATAGACAGTCTTGTTGGACTTAAAAGTCAGCGATATCACAATTCTTCTAATGCCACAGCGCATAAGGCACTTCGTAGTGCTGCGCCTGCCACAGCTGCCTTGCAGGCAGCCTTTTATAGTGTTGGGCGTGTACTAAACTCCCTGAGCCTGGCTTTGGCCAATTATGGCTCTCCGTTTTTTGCGCGCTGTGATTGGCCAAGCATGCGGGTCATAGTGCATGCTTGGCCAATTATGGGCCGGGACGCATCACTCGAATTTGGCGCGAACGACCCGTTTTGTTCTAATTTCGACAAACGTACGAACAGACGATGTTCGAGGCGAACATACGTATGAATCGAACGCGGAGCTCATCCCTACCCAGGATTTGGTGCCCCCTGGCAAATCATCATTTGACCCCCGAGGGGGTCACAACCCCCAGTTTGAGAACCACTGCCGTAAGTGGAGTCAGAAAGTTTAGATCACTTTGTACTTTTGTAGAAAGTTTCTGAATCCCACTACTGTAGAATATTTACAAATATCACACTCATGCTACACAATGAAATTTGGATTGGCTTCTTCTAAACGTTGGGAAGTGGACTATGCTTTAAACAGGAGGCTGTTCTTCATCTCAGCTTCTTCTAAATGTTGGGAAGTAGACTCCACTTTTAACAGGAGGCCATTCTTCATTGTTAGTGGAGTCAAAGAGTTTATATCACATTGCACTTTTGTACAAGGTTTCTGAATCCTTCTACTCTAGAATATTCACAAATATCCTGCTCACACAATGAAATTTGGATTGGCTTCCTCTAAACGTTGGGAAGAAGACTTTGCTTTTAACAGATGGCCGTCCTTCATCGAAAATGGAGTCAGAGAGTTTTGATTTTTTTTGTACCTTTGTAGAAGGTTTCTGAATTTTAGTACTGTGGAATATTCACAAACATCTCGCTTATGCTACAGAAAGAAGTTTGAATCAACGTCTTCTAAATGTTGGGAAGTAGACTCCTCTTTTAACAAGAGGCCTTTCTTCATCTTAAGTGGAGTCAGAGAGTTTAGATCACATTGCACTTTTGTAGAAGATTTCTGAATCTAACTACTCTAGAATATTCACAAACAATCCCACTCATGCTACACAATGAAATTTGGATTGGCTTCTTCTAAACTTTGTGAACTACACTCTGCTTTTAACAGAAGGCCGTTCTTCGTCTCAAGTGGAGTCAGAGAGTTTAGATCACATTGCACTTTTGTAGAAGGTTTCTGAATCCTATTACTCTAGAGTATTCACAAACATCCTACTCATGCTACACAATGAAATTTGGATTGGCTTCTACTAAACGTTGAGAAGTAGACTTTGCAGAAGGCCATTCTTCATCACAAGTGGAGTCAGAGAGTTTAGGGTGGCATTCTGACCACCGCTGCAAGGTGAGCATTCATCCCACTGTCCACCACCAATGTAAGTGGCACCTTTGTAGAAAGTTGCTGAATCTTACTACTCTAGAATATTTACAAACTCATGCTACACAATGAAATTTAGATTGGCTTCTACTAAAATTTGAGAAGTAGACTCTGCTTTTAACAGGAGGCCTTTCTTCATTGCAAGTGGAGTCAATGGCCCGGATTCACATACATCGGTGCATCTTTATGCCGGCGTAGCGTATCTCTTTTACGCTACGCCGTCGCAGCGCGGAGAGGCAAGCATGGAATTCACAAAGTAAAATATTTCGTAGGCGTAAGCCGGTGCAAGTGGAAGTAGGTGGAAGCGGGCTGGAAGTGGGCGTGATCCATGTTATTGAAGCGTGGACCAATGCAAATGATGGGCCCGGCGCCAGACAAGTACTTAAACCGAACTGTGCATGCGTTGAGACGTGGACTTATCCCCATGTGCATGCTCACAACCACGTCGGAACAACTTCCTAAAATACGTTGGATCACTGTGTACGCCATGAACGTAACCTACGCCCAGCCAGACCCACGTCGGCCCATATTCACAGACCTCCAACGTAAAATACGTAGGCTTGTGCTCCCTGGTCCGTACCTTTGCATGGGTTGCGCCTCATCTATGGGGAATAACTTTACGCCAAACCTAAATCATGCGCCGGGCGCAAGTATGTTTGTGAATCGGCGTATTTTAATAGAAAATCAATGGGAAAGCCACATGCGTCCAGCGTAAATATGCGCCCACTCTACGCCGGTGTAGGCAAGTTACGTTGGTGGAATGAAGCCTATTTTTAGGCGTATCTTAGTTTGTGGGCGCATATTTGTACTTACGTGGCGTATCTGGAGATACGTCGGGGTAAGTGCTTTGTGAATCCGGGCCTGAGAGTTTAGATCCCTTTGTACCTTTGTGAAAAGTTTCTAAATTCCATTACTCTACTATATTCACAAACATCCCACTCATGCTGAACAATGAAATTTGGATAGGCTTCTTCTAAACGTTGGGAAGTAGACTCCGCTTTTAACAGGAGGCCGTTGTATATTGTAAGTGGAGTCAGAGAGTTTTAATCCTTTTGTACCTTTGTAGAAGGTT
Source organism: Rana kukunoris (assembly GCA_029574335.1). Taxonomy (NCBI): domain Eukaryota; kingdom Metazoa; phylum Chordata; class Amphibia; order Anura; family Ranidae; genus Rana; species Rana kukunoris. Next base: position 536,889,558 of record CM056051.1, read on the forward strand.
TCTGAATCCTACTACTGTAGAATATTTACAAACATCCCACTCATGCTACAAAATGAAGTTTGAATCGACTTTTTCTAAACATTGGGAAGTAGACTCCGCTTTTAACAGGAGGCCTTTCTTCATCACATGTGGATTCAGGCCGCGTACACATGACCGAGGAACTCGACGGGCGAAACACATCGCTTTCCTTGTTGAGTTCCTTGTTAGGCTTGTCGAGGAACTCGACAAGCTTGCTTTGAGTACACACGTTAAAGACCAAACCTCCTCGTTCTCAAACGCGTTGACTTCAACACATACAATAACAGGGGAAGTTTGATTCCATTGGCACAACCCTTGGGGCTGCTTTTGCTAATCTCATGTTACTGAAAAGTTTGGTAAGAGACATTTTCACTTTTCAGTCTGTTACAGCGTGACAAATGTGCTATTTCCATTACAATTGCTACTTTTACAGAAGGTGCGTGGGTTTCTTAGCATACACACGCTCGAGTTTCTCGTCAGAAACCAGCCCGACGAGAAACTTGACGAGCCAAATTCGACTCCCGTTGAGAAAATAGAGAACATGCTCTCTTTTTGGCTCGATGAGTTCCTCTACAGTTTTCTCGGCGAAAAGTGTACACACGACCGGTTTTCTCGGCAGAATACTTCTCACATCGAGTTTCTTGCTGAATTCTGCCGAGGAAAGTGTGTACGCGGCCTCAGAGAGTTTAGAACCCTTTGTACCTTTTTGAAAGTTTCTAAATTCCATTTCTCTACAATATTCACAAACATCCCACTTATGCTACGCAATGAAATTTGGATTGCCTTCTTCTAAACGTTGGGAAGTAGACTCTGCTTTTAACAGGAGGCCGTTCTTCATCGCAAATGGCGTAAGAGAGTTTCTATCCTTTTGTACATTTGTAGAAGGTTTTTGAATTCTTCTACTGTGGAAAATTCACAAACATCCCGCTCATGCTACACAATGAAATTAGGATCAACCTGTGTCACAGATCAGCTGCGGAGATGATCTATGTCTTACCTTTACTGCTCTAGGTCGATTGGCACCTGTTGTTCCACAAGCTTTTTTTAAGCTCTGGCTGCACTCAGCAGCTATGGATGTCGCCGGCTTCACATGTTGCTTAATATATCCTTCCCTCCTGCTACTTCCTGTCCAGCCCCCCCCCCCCCAATGTGCCTCGCTATTTAAATTACACTCAGAGCAGTTTCTGGTTGCTTGTTTCTGAGTGCCCTTCCTGTAACCTGCTTAACCTAACCTCTTGTGAACTGATCTCTTGTGTACCGACTCGGCTAGTTGTCTGCTGCCCGCACCGACCTTGGCTCGCCATCCGGCTCTCCTTTTTCTTCATCCAACCATCCGTATCTGACTGTGTCTTCTGGTACTCTCCTCGCGAGCAGGGTGAACCTGGGGGTCGTGATCTGGGTTCAGCACTCAGCTAAGCTCAAACCCTTGTGAGGGAGTCCCTGACAGAATACCGGCTGGCCCTTAGATTCAACGCCCTCGGGATCCCGTGTCACCTGCTTGTCTGTACCACTATGACACCCTGTTTTTAACGCATATTGTTAGGTAGGTCAATTCGATTGGTCACAGGCTAGTTGGTAAGTTAAGCTTGGAAATTTCTTTAGTTTTGTTTGACTTTTTTTGTTATTTTTTTTGTTTTGTTATTCCCCCCATTAGCATCTTGGGTCCGCATGACACCTTGAAGGTTCCCTGTTGTGTATTCTGGTTCAGCTTTAGCCCTCTGTGGTTCCGGAGGGAGTGTCTGTTCTTTTAATGATTCCAGTTGTGGTTGTGGAGGGAAACTCTACTTTATTTTGCATAGCTGCTTCAAAATAGTGTCCACATTCAAGTTGTTTAGTTTTGGGCATCCCAAAGCTCTTCCCAATCCCTAAAGAACCCTCTACGTAGTTTAAGGTTACACCTCTTTTCTTCTAATTTTAATGAGTGGCCACATGTCTTGTTAAACTCCCTTCCACAAAAAAGTTTTATCACTATTGTGGGGTCATCAGTATGGTATTTGTACATTGAAATCATATCTCCTCTCAAAAGTCTCTTCTCCAGAGAGAATAAGTTCAGTGCTCGCAACCTTTCCTCATAACTAATATCCTCCAGACCCTTTATTAGCTTTATTGCCCTTCTTTGTACTCTCTCCATTTCCAGTACATCCTTCCTAAGGACTGGTGCCCAGAACTGGACAGAATTTCTAGGTACGGCCGGACCAGAGTCTTGTAGAGCAGGAGAATTATCATTTTATCTCTGGAGTTAATCCCCCCTTTAATGCATGCAAATATTCTGGTTGCTTTGTTAGCAGCAGCTTGGCATTGCATGCCATTGCTGAGCCTACTATATACTAGGACCCCCACATCCTTTTCCATTTTAGATTCCCCCAGAAGTTCTCCCCCCAGTGTATAGACTGTATTCGTATTTTTGCACACCCAAATGCATTATTTTACATTTTTCTACATTGAACAATTTGTCTACCTCTCTTCAGGAAGCCTCCACTTTGGGTGTGGACTGGCCAGGGCGTTCCTCGTTGCCGACGCAGTCGGCATCTTTCAAGTCTATAGATCACTGTTACAGTTCGTAAGAGGCTCCGGACGGTTGTAACTACCCGCTGTTCCTGAATAAGTTGTGTTGAACCTTTCTACAAAATAACTTTGTTGCCTGACTTGGACTCTGCATGCTTACTGCCCCCCCCCCCCACACCACACTGCACCTTGCTCTCAAATGGAAGTCCAAAATTTTTGAGTTGTCAGTAATAAATGAGGACAAATCCTCCAATGGGACATCTGTTCCTTTGACAACTTGAAGATGTAAATTCTATTCTTTTTGGAGAGAATTTCTGTAAGATCCTGTTGTACAGTATCTCCGGGACAGGAAGTGGTGGTAAATCACAGGCAGCGAAAAATAGCCAGAAAGAGGTTTTAATCCTTCCCGAAACACAAAATCTTTATTTACGGCTTGCTTTTCCATCTTGGAATTTATTATGCCATATGTATCATCCTCTAAAACCTATTCCATTGCAAGCAACAAACTGGATCATCATAACAAGACTTGCTACAAATCAAAAGGACCCCGTCTATGGAACGCTCTACCCATGGACATCCGCTTAGAAGAAAACCATCTGGCCTTCAGGAAGTACCTAAGAACCATCTCTTCTGAAGACTGTTGTGGAAATTTTATGAAGATGTATTTAAATATGTATTGTGAAAGTGTCACCCAAAATTAGTTCTCCCGCAACCCGCTCTAAAGAGCTAAGAGGGGCAGACGGACGCAGGTTGAGATCCATTAGGTAGTGGGAAAACTTCCTGTAGTTGGAGAGAGGAGTTTGAGGAGTGAGGATATGTCTGCCAGCTAAAGGGCCCCTATGTGATGCACAGACATTCGACTGGGGGGATGTGTCCGTTCTGCAAACACATTATCGGTTTAGTGGATGTGCGCTCTTGTCACCCCTGTATGCCTGATCAACATATTTGTGGTGCCATGGGCATACACCTGCAGATAAGCTCTCATCGATAGGAACTGTGTTCATTAGTTGTTGTATTATTCATGTTGTTGTTTGTATTAACTAATCATGTTGGAAGGATTTCCTTGTTGTCACATCCTTATTTGATCATTTCCTGTGTGGAGGTCACATCCTGTGATGTCACTTCCCATGGAGGAAGTGATTAGCTGCTGGAGCCAACACTTCTTGTTTGTGAAAGCCTTTGTGATTCACGAATAAAAGTCTGAGCTGGCTAGTCTCAGCCGGAATTTCTGATGGAGCTGAGAGCGTAAGGATGGTCATGTCTGTTTACTGGGGATGAACGGGAAATAGACTGATGCGTAAGATGCATTATATCATTAGACAAAATATGTGCTTATTAGCACAGAAGATTGGGGATATGGTGTGCGTTCTGCATACAGCTAAACTTTCCATGTCAAGACACAGGCGGACACTGGCTGCAAAAGCGCCTTGAGGCGATTTAGTTTCCGTTTGTAGCGCTATACAAGTTACTCATTCATTCATACCACTGGTTTACCATTTCCTTCTTTATTGGACATTTTTTTTTAACTTCCTTTTTATTATTGAGACTATATATCAAACACAGAAAACAATAAGGTACAACATTCCAAAAAGTGAGAACGAGGTATCATATGCGCCAAGAAAATAATAGATAATGGATAGCAATGTTCAAAAGAAATTTCCATAAGGCCGGGCACGTTCCAAAAAGAATAGGCTAATCAGGCTTAATGTATATATCAAATACATGACAGCTGCATAGCAAAGAAAACAATCATGTCTAGCAAATGATCGACCCATAATGACCTATTACTGTAAATAGCTGATGAGATCCATGGTAGAAAGACTGGTACTTTATTGGACATTTTAGCTTCACTCTGCTTGATTTTCACTTTCTTGTCATCTTCTTCTTTTTTTTTTTTTACTTCTGTAAATTCAAATGTTCTCTTTTGCAACTTGAATCATCTCAACAAGCACTAAAATATAATTAGAGCCCTCTCCTCTCTTTCCTTTACTCCTTGATTAAGAGGTTAGAAGGCAAAATTCCATCATTGCAGGCAGGTGAAGGATGGGTTAATTGCACAATGTTCTGTGGGGCTGTGGCAGAAGTGGGGGGGTTAATAGATGGGCTGCGTGGCATTTTCTCAGCAAGCTTCCTAATAGTGAAATATGGTCATGGTAGTGGACCATACCCATGGTGGACCATTCTGATTAGAAGGCAATCAGTTGAACACAGACAATTCAACATCACATTTGGATGGCAGTCAGATATACACTTAACATCACCAAATCTTCTAGCCAAGCTCGTTCTCACGTAAACGTGCTTATATCTTCTGATCATGCATGCCTACGTGTGTTTATTGGGGCTGGTTGGGCCTATGAGTTGATTGGGTTTCATAGACCAAATTAACTACTTTAGGTCATATATCTCTTTGATGACAAAAATGAGCTTACCAACCCACATTCTCCATCTCCAACCAACTACTGCAACCATTATGAATCCGAGAAAGTAGGTTAATAAAGTGATTGAGATGTAGCCATGACAGTGAAAAGGTACTGGGCTTGGTGATAAGCAGTTTTCCTGAACTGGGATTTGCACCTAGCTTTCTGGCGACCTCTGATCAGGAAAGCCCACTTTCCATTCCAAGGACAGGATCCCTCCCAGACACATGGAAATTTTGTCAAGGTAATGGGAAAAGAAATAAGGAGGTCTTTTCGATTAGAGGGCAGTCAGACATACACTCAACATCACCAAATCTTCTTGCCAAGCCTGTTCTCAAATAAAGATTACTTACATGAGTTTATTGGGTTGGATTGGGTCTATGAGTCGATAGGGTTTCATAGACCAAATTAACTACTTTGCGTCATCTATCGCTTTGGTGACAAAAACTAGCTTACCACCCCCCCTTCTCCATCACCAACCAACTACTGCAACCATTATGAAGCTGAGAAAGTAGGTCTAATGCAACCCTTAATAACGTGATTGAGATATAACCATGACAGAGAAAAGATACTAGGCTTGGCGATAAGCAGTTTTCCTGAACTGGGATTTGCACCTAGCTTTCTGTCGACCTCTGATCAGGAAAGCCCACTCTCCCTTCCAAGGACAGGATCCCTCCCAGACACATGGAAATTTAGACAAGGTAGTGGAACATAACTAAGTTGGACTTTTTGATTGGAGAGCAGTCAGACATATACTCAACATCACCAAATCTTCTAGCCAAGCCTGTTCTCACGTAAACATGCTTATATCTTCTGTTCTGATCATGTACACTTACATGAGTTTATTGGGTTTAAATGGGTCTATGAGTTGATTTGGTTTCATAGACCAAATGAACTACTTTGAGTCATTTATCTCTTTGATGTCAAAAATTTGCTTACCACCCCCCATTCTCCATCTCCAACCAACTACTGCAACCATTATGAAGCCGAGAAATTAGGTTTCGATGCAACCCTTAATAAAGTGATTGAGAGGTAGCAATGACAGTGTAAAGATACTAGGCTTGGTGATAAGCAGTTTTCCTGAACTGGGATTTGCACCTAGCTTTCGGGCGACCTCTGATCAGGAAAGCCTACTCTTCATTACAAGGACAGGATCCCTCCCAGACACATGGAAATTTTGTCAAGGTAGTGGAACATATCTAAGTTGGACTTTTCGATTGGAGGGCAGTCAGATATGCACTCAACTTCACCAAATCTTCTAGCCAAGCCCATTCTCACGTAAACATGCTCATATCTTCTGATCTATGAGTTGATTGGGTTTCATAGACCAAATTAACTACTTTGCATCATATATCTCTTTGATGACAAAAACTAGCTCTCTGTCTCCAACCAACTACTGCAACCATTATGAAGCCGATAAAGTAGGTTTGATGCAACCCTTAATAAAGTGATTGAGATATAACCATAACAGTGAAAAGATACCAGGCTTGGTGATAAGCAGTTTTCCTGAACTGTGATTTGCACCTAGCTTTCTGGCGACTTCCGATCAGGAAAGCCTACTCTTCATTCCAAGGACAGGATCCCTACCTGACACATGGAAATATAGTCAAGGTAGTGGAACATATCTAAGGTGGACCATTCCAATTAGAAGGCAGTCAGATGTACACAGACACTCAAACATCATCAAATCTTCTAGCCAAGTGCATTCTCACATAAACATGCTCATATCTTCTGATCGTGTATGCTTACATGTTTTTTTTTGTTTGTTTTTTTACCTCAAAAATGTTTTATTGAGAAAAAACATGAAAACATTTTCAGGTTCCAGAGTAAATACAACATATATAACCAGGAACAAGATCCAACTTCCAACTATGTCATATCATCAAATATTGACATAACCACCATTCTGGCACTACACCATGAGTCTGCAATGGAAACCCAAAACAACAGTGGGGAAAAGTGCATTTCAGGGGAGATTGAAGAGGCTGGTTCACAATAATTTATCCAAAATTAAATCTACATTGTGTCCAACTATTAACTTTTTTTAACTATTTAACTTATTAACTTTGCTGGTAGATGAATTTTTCAAGACGTAGCATATCGCCCATTTGGGTGATCCACTCTTTCCACATGGGTGGGTCAGCTGATTTCCAATGTCTAAAAATGGATTTGCGGGCTTGAAAAAAAGCTCTGGCTATTGCTTGTTTAGAGAGATCTTTTACCTGAAGATCGTTAACATGAGTTTATTTTTGAGGAAAAGCTGACCTCCCTTCTAAAAAAAAACCCAATCAGGTCATCAAGCTTTTTCATTTTGCTTAGTCAAGGATACTTGCTTATGTCACACATATACCACAGACACCCCAACCACCATCCGGGGCTGCCAGGTTTTGGATACCAGTTATGGCGCGTACACACGCTCGGTTAAACAGATGAGAATGGTCTAATGGACCATTTTCATCGGTCAAAACCGATCGTGTGGATGGATTTCTAACGATAGATTCAACATTACCAAATCTTCTAGCCGAGCCCATTTTCACATATACATGTTCATATCCTCTGCTCATTTCTTAATCCTGCTAGGTCCTGCTTACCGCTAATGCTCTATCTAAAGGTGGATCATCACATCTGTTAATCTTTGTTACCCTGTGACACTTTCCATTATGTGGATGCCAGGTTTTGGTTACCAGTTAGTGTACCATACATTAAATACTGGATACAGACAGATGTATGTTTGGATTTCATTGACTACATGAACTACTTGCATCATTTATCTCTATGATGACACAAGCTAGCTTACCACCACTCTTATCCATTTCCGACCAACTACTACAACCAATATGAAGCCAAGAAAGTAGGTTTGATGCAACCTTTAATCAGGAAAGCCCACTCTCCGTTACAAGGACAGGATCCCTCCCAGACACATGGAAATTTAGTCAAGGTAGTGGAACATATCTAAGGTGGACTTTTCGGTTGGAGGGCAGTCAAACATACAGACAACATCACCAAATCTTCTAACCAAATCCATTCTCACGTAAACATGCTTATATCTTCTAAACATGCATGCTTACATGAGTTTATTTGGTTGATTGGGCCTATGAGTTGATTGGGTTTCATTGACCAAATTAACTACTTTGCGTCATATATCTCTTTGATGACAAAAACTAGCTTACCAGCCCTCTTATCAATCTCCGACCAACTACTACAACCATTATGAAGCTGAGAAAGTAGGTTTAATGGAACCTTTAATAAAGTGATTGAAATATAGCCATGGCAATGAAAAGATACTGAGCTTAGTGATAATCAATTTTCCTGAACTGGGATATGCACCTAGCTTTCTGGCGACCCCTGATCAGGAAGCCTACTCTACATTCCAAACACAAGATCTCTCCCAGACACATAGAAATATAGTCAAGGTAGTGGAAAATAACCAGGGTGGACCATTCCGATTAGAAGGCAGTCAGATGTACATAGACAATTCAACATTACCAAATCTTCTAGCCGAGCCCATTCTCACATATACATGTTCATACCCTCTGATCATGAGCTTTCTGGTGACCTCCGATCAGGAAGCTCAATCTCCATTCCAAAGTCAGGATCCCTCCCAAACACATGGAAAAAATATGTAGGAGTCCAGCTTTTTTTTTTTTTTTTTGAGACAGAGCAACCAGGGGATAGTTGATTATACAAAAGTGGTATATCCCACTATATCCTGTTAATAAGGGTCCATGTGTTAGAGGTGGGGAGCCTACCTTTCAAAGGATCCCTTACAGGTTCGTATTTCACATATTGCCCTGTGAAGCACATGCGGGACTTAACCTACCAAATCACCAGCAGAGATATTTTGCTACATTTTTCTTCTCACTCTGTATGAGCTTAGGTGGTATGAGAAGCTAAACCAGTTGGCATCTACTGAGAACATAGATATATATTTTTTCGTGTGGATTAACCCTTTATGTTTATCCAAACTAGGATTGACCAGCACTGGATCTACTGCGTCACAGGGAGCTAAAAAAAAAATACATCCCAAGCTCTATATTAGTGGGTTCAGTAGAAACACGAGAATGCAACATAGGATCTTTGTAGGTTCAATAAATCTTTATTGATCACAGCACCAATCACATATACAGTCAACACATTTCAGGGGCTCCTCAGTCTCCCTTCATCAGGGTTTGTACTGGAAGAGGAAATACATATAGGGCCAGATTCAGGTAGATGAGAGCATCTTTGCTCTGGAGTAACGCTTCTCATTTAAGTTACTCTGCCGAAATTTTAGGAGCAAGTGCTGTTATTCATGAAGCACTTGCTCCTAAAGTTGCGGCAGCGCATCGCAAATGAGCCGGCGGAATTCAAATTGGGCGGGTACGGGGCGTGTATTATTTAAACTATGCGCGATCCCGCGGCGAACGTACTGCGCATGCGTCGAGTGTCAATGCATCCCAGTGCACATGCTCCAAATTCTGTCAGTGAACGTCAATGACGTCACATCCCCATTCATGAACGTTTTACGCAAGCGGCGTGATTATTTTTTTTTTCGACGCGATGACGACGCCTATACTTAACATAGGATACTCCACTAGGGGGCTGCTTTATCTTTACGTCGCGTATCGCTTTCGGAAACGTCGTAAAGTCACTGCGTCGCGCCCGAAAAAGATCGTGAATTTCCGACTCCCGCTGATTAACATATTTTTCCAGCGTTAATCAGCGGGAACGCCCCCGGCGCCATTTTTAAGTTGAAGTAACGATGCGATGGCGAAATTCAATTACGCTGCTCGCATCGGAACTCCAACCCGGCGTTTCTTGTTTTCTGGTTACAGAAAACAAAAACGCCGGCTTAAAGCGACAGTTAGGCTGGAGTATCACAGATACTCCAGCCTAACTCTACCTGAATCTGGCCCATAGAGCTGGACCAAAGTGGGTTTCCTGCTGGGAATAGTCAATTTATGGAATAATATTGGTCAGTGGTCTAACAGACCGGAAAAAAAACAATACCTTGCCTAATTATTCCCCCAAAAAACATTTTTTGGCTCAACACTGTATATATTTCTTCTGCCACTACGAAGCCTAAAGAAGGAGGACCAAGGAGTCCATGAAACATGTTGGCTCTTTATGTAATTCTTGCTGTGACGAATAATGACTTTCTGGACCGACAGAGATGCTGTGGTGCTCACTTCTTTCTACTGCATCTACTGTTTATATGCCAAGCAGGACCTTCCAGGACCCATTGATTTCTAGGGAGCTGCCTTAGTTCTGAACTTTAAAAACACAGTTTTTCAAATTTGGACCCAGCATTTCTATATTTACACACAATATATAAGTGTAACACATCAATCAGGGGATGTTCTGGTGGTCTGGAGAAGCAATGCTCTGTAGGACTCAGGTGGTAAGTCTGGTGGTTCCTGAAAAGAAAACTACAAACACTTTATCATGTTACTTTTTGACCTCCTTTCCCAAGTCACACTTGCATACCACAACACAACTGTGATCGATAGAACGGCAAAAAAAAAAAAAAGAGCATCCTAAAGCAAATACATAGACACAGAGATTCAATTCACCAAGAAAAAAAATCATACATCATGCAAAATGCCCCAAAAAAAAAAGAAGAGAAAGAAGAAAAATGTAATCAAGAAAAGACTTTGAGATCTACCTTCGTCTGGAGTGTGCTGAGATTTTCTGGATTCCTCCCGAGATTTGGAAAGGGGACCTGGAGGTCAAGGCGAAAAAAATATATATATATAAAAAAAGAAAAAAAAAGAAAAAATAATATAAAAAAAAAAAAGAAAAGAAAAAAAAAGATAAAAAAAGAACCGAGGGAGAGAGAGAAAGGGGGAAAGAGAGAAAGAAAAAAAATAGATTCAAGAAAATGTCATAAAAAACAACTTTTTTTTTTAAACATTTTTTTTAATACAAAAAAGAAAAAGCAAGTTCAGAAAATACAGTTACAAAGGTGGGGGGGTTGGGACGTTGAAGTAGGTTACTTTTTAGAAACCTGTTTTGTAAAAACAAAACAAAAAACCCTCGTTCTGAGGAATAATGACTTAAAAATGGATTGTCTTCCCTTCAATAAGAAAAGCTTTAGTAATAATTTATAACTTTTGAAGACATGTACGTTCAACCGCTCCCTTAAAGCTAGTTCTTATGAGAACTAATAATACAAGAATCTTATTATTCTCCTCATATTATGTATCTTTACATTCTTTCCCATTCTTTCCAGTTCTTACTGCCTGCTTTAACTTCTCCCTATACCCACCCACTAATGGGCTAGATGACTCTACAATATAGCCCCTCCCATTTTTCCTTGTAGCCCCTCCTTCAACCCCATCAACTATAGCCCATATCGTTTGCCTATGATACTTTGTATTATTCTCTAAATCTCTTCTATATAGATTGTCCCACTACTCCCATTGTTTCCTCTAATCTTGTCCTACAGCTCCTCCTATTATTTGAAGAAATTCTCCATCCATACTAAAAAAAAATTTATAGGGGTTTTAACCACTCCTTACTTTATCTAAAGCTAAAAAACTTTTGGCCTTACAGCCATGATTCACCTACAACAAATTAATTAGAGTTATTGATGTTGGGTGAAAGGTCCAATACAGTGAAGCTTCTATAGTCTTTCCTTCCAAATTTCTTGACTGCCTTGTGTCAAAGTGAATCCAAAGTGGTTGACACTAAGTCCTGACAACATATACGTCATGGAGAGGAAAAAAGCTAAGGAAGTTCAAAGTTTTGGCTCTGGACTACATGCCTGAAAATGTAAGTAGAGTAGATTTAGCTTGCTCTCCTCACCAAATGCCAAAATCTAAGTTTTTTTCCCATTGGGGAGATTTCCCGTCACGTCCTGTCTTGGAGGTGCAACAGGAAATGAGAGGAAGTCTCTACTAAGTGAACAGAATTTCCATCTTGGGCAGGTGTCATAGGAACATTGTGCCTCAGTTGGATGATTTTTTCCTCAACTTTTTGTAAAATTTGGGATTCTCCCATCACCTGCAGTCCTGGTGACTAAGGCCACCAGGAATAATAAAAAGGTGGGGGGATCTCCCCAGAAGGCATAGGGTTCCCTGAAAGAGGATCTAACCCTACTCTAAATGTATTTACATACACTTTACCATAACCTCTCATACAACTCCATGACCTGCCTCCTTACAGTTCTCTATCTCGAAGAAGTATGCAAAAATTGAGATATTCGAAAGAAAAATTGGACCATTTACATACTGAAACCGGGTGAGTTTTTTTTAAATAAAGTTTAAATTGCCAGTATTGTAAAAAGACGTTCTGTTGCATAAAATATTTCTGTTTTGTGCAGTTTTCCAATCGGTCTCATCCAAATGTCCTTCTTGGACTTCCTATTTTTCTATGTCACCTCTGAAAAAGGCCACTGGCGAAGATGGGGAGCAAAGTCATGGTGGGGCCCAGCAATGTGCATTTAGAATGTAGACCACCCTTTCTCAAATTGGTTTCCTCCAGAGGTTGTTAGGGGTTCCATGAAGAATGAGCAATTTCTGTCTCTTGGATAAGTTCCCACTGACACCATAGATCTTATTTAGCTATCTGTAAGAGGGGGATTCATCCCACTGACCACAGATGTAAGGAGCATTCTTCCCACTGACAATCAATGTACAGTGAGCTGTAGATTTAGTAATTATTAGCAGGGGTTCCCTAAGCCACAAAGAAGGTTATTTCAAGGGTTTGTCCATGTAAAACGTTGAGAAAGGCTTTTGCAAATGGTCTCTCAACATCTGTCATTCTCATTCTTCCCCATCAGCCTATCTTGTCCGTTTCCTGGATCTTCCTCATTTTTGAGGAACCTCATTCCACCTATCTGTCCAAGATACGTTGATCACACACAAACACACTTTGTCTCATGACTGAAGGCATTTTAATACCACTGCTATACTGACGACACCCCGATCTATCTCTCCACTCCTCAGCTCACCCCCTTGATCTCTTCATGGATCTCAAACTTACCGCAGGACATATTGGTATGGATGTCACACCACTTCCTAAAACTCAATCTTTCTAAAACTGAGCTTGTTATATTTCCTCCTTCACGTTCCCCCCCAATGACTTTACTATTAAGATCAACAACACAACCATTGGTTCCTCCACACATACCAGGGTGCTGGGTGTAATCCTTGACTCTGACCTCTTCTTCAGCCCCCACATCCAATCACTGGCCAAATCCTGCTGCCTTAACCCCCGCAACATCTCCAGAATTTGATCCTTCCTGACTAATGACACCACAAAGCAACTTATTCACTCCTTGATTATTTCTCGCCTCGACTACTGCAACTCTCTCCCTAATGGCCTACCCTTAAGCAGGCTCCTCCCCCTTTTCTTGTCTATTATGAATTCTGCTGCTAGACTAACACACTTCACTAACCAATCCGTGACTGCTGCTCCTCTCTGCCAATCCCTTCACTGGATTCAACTACCCCACTGTATAAAATTATAAATGCTAACCACAATATACAAGGCCATTTACAACATCACCCCATCTATATCACCAACCTCATCTGCAGATATCGCCCAAATCATCCCGTCCGCTCCTCCCAGGACCTCCTGCTCTCTAGCTCCCTTGTTACCTCCTCTAATGCTCACCTTCAGGATGTCTCCGGAGCATCTGGAACCCCCTGCCCCGGTATGTCTGATCAGCCCCTACCTTGTCCACCTTTAGGAGATCCCTTTAAAACGAATTTATTCTGGGAAGCCTATCCCACACGCACCTAACAACTGTCCCCGAGCCACCCCGATCAAATCATTTTCTGCAGCTATTACCTTTTGTACCACCCCCCCTTTAGAATGTAATGTCTATAAGCAGGGCCCTCCTGTACCTATTGTATTGAACTGTACTGTAATTGTGTTACCCCCCCCCCTATACATTGTAAAGCGTTGCGTAAACTATTGGCGCTATATAAATCGTGTATAATAATAATAATAATAATTATCTGTAATTATTTGAGTGAATCATCCTAATTTCCAATGGAGGCGATATCGGTAATTGGCACAGGTGCCAAAGACCCATACTGTTTGGCAGACAGTATGGCAGCCTTTCTCAAGCTTTACCTCAGAAGAACCTTCAAAATATTTTCAGGTCTTGGGGAACCCTTGCTAAACCCAGTTCATTGGTGGTTAGTAGGACGATTGTCCCTTACAGCAGTGGTCAGAATGCCACCATTACAAACAGATAAGAAGATCTTTGGGTTTATGCAGCTATTCAGACACAATCAGATGGGAGGTCAATGAATCCCTAGCAACCTCCAGAGGAACCCTAGGGTTCCATAGAACCCTTGCTCAGAAAGTCTGCAATATGGGGCAGAATAACTACATACTGTATGCCTAATGTTTCTTTCAACTGCACTTTTTGTCTTAATGTTGGACATAGGAATGGATATCTGTTGGCCTAAAAAGCTGGTGTCCCATACACTGATCACTTATTGGTAACCTTTCCCTGATGATGGGTGTATGGACCTTTTGTCTTTTCTGTCTATTGTCCTGTAAGACTGGGTTCACACCAGGTATGCCTTAATGCATGTTGATTAAGCACTTGTTGACCTGCATTAATGCATGTTGCATTGCACTAAGGATTTCACCCAATGGAATTAATGCCAAAATGCACGTTAAGATACCAAAAAAGCAGCACAGGATTCTTTTTCACAATGAACGGCAACACAACACATTGGTGTGAACCAGGGGTGGACTGACCATTGGGACTTTCGGGCAAAAATCTGTGTTCTTTTAACATCTGTCGCTGCTATGTCTTAACCCGACATGCTTTTGATGTGAAAATCCCGAGATTTAAGCTGCCCTGCTTCTGTACTACCTCCTGGCGTGGTGGCTATCTGTAAGCTCAGGGGCCCCATAATTTTCTATTGTCCAGGGGCCCCAAGGGTTGTCAGTCTACCCCTGGTGTGAACATTTGCTATGGAGAGCAATGTACTGTAGGTTGTCCATGCCTGTTCCACAATAGTCATTTTTGTTTTTTCCCCGTTTGTAGAAAATTCCTGTACCTTTTCTGACTTTGACTATCCATTTTCTGTTTCGGTCTCATCTCTGTAGGTCTCTGTCTGGTCTTTTTTGTTCCTGAAATCTAGCTTATTAAAATGTGAGGGCTGAAAGTAATGCAAAAGTGGGCATAACTTTTTTTTTAACTTACATAAGTCCTTCAAATTACACATGTTGTTAGATTAACTCTTCCTCTGTAGTGTATATATATATATATATATATATATATTGCAAGTAAATAATAGATTCCAGGCAGGAGCAACGTGCTGTCATTGAACGCTTGATGAAGGAGGGGTGCAGGCTGTCCAAACATCCACAGAAGTCTACAAAATGTTTACCAATGTCTTGTCATTGGTGATTCTTGTCGGAAAAAGTCTGTAGTCTGTGGATGTTGGACAGCCTGCACCCATCCTTTGTCAAAAGCGTAATGACCCTTGACGAAGGAGGGATGAAGGCTGTCCAACTTTCACAGAAGGCTACATAATGTTTATAGAAATGACACCATTGACAAGAGCAATGTCTTATAATTGGTGACTCTTGTCGTAAATGTTCTGGAGCCTTCTACGTCGTCAAGAACTCCATGACTTTTGACGAAGGATGGGTGCATGCTGTTCAAACTCCACAGAAGGCTACAGAATGTTTATGGACGTGATGCTATTGGCAATGTCCTGACATTGGTGACTCTTGTCTTAAATATTTTATAGCCATCTGTGGATGTTGAACAGCTTGCACCCCTCCTTTGTCAAGAACTCCATGACTTTTGACAAAGGATAGGTGCAGGCTTTCCAGCCACCACAGAAGGCTACAGAACGTTTATAGAGATGAAACTCCATGTTCGATTCGAACGTATGTTCGACTCGAACATTGTCTGTTCGTACGTTCGACGAAATTCGAACAAAACGGGTCGTTCGCGCCCAATTCGAGTGACGCGCAACGGCCCATAATTAACTGCGGCATTGCACGCTGATGATTGGCCAAACATGCACTATGACCCTGCATGCTTGGCCAATCACAGTGCGCAAAAAACAGAGAGCCATAATTGGCCAAAGCCAGGGTGGCTTTGGCCAATTATGGCTCAGGGCTTTAGCACACGCTCCACAATATATAAGGCCGCCTGCTGGGCGGCCTCGTGTTGTGTGTTCCAGCGCTGAACAGAGATCAGTCAGAGAGACAGAGAGATAGTATTTTTACATAGCTAGATAGAGCAGGCAGGCAGGCTAGTCAGTTTAGCTTTATTTACAATGTGTAGAGGATATATATACATCCCTAGGAGTTGTAAATATATTTATACACTGTATAGCTTAGCTAGATCAGTTCTTCCTAATTTACTGGCAGGCAGGTGATTGTGCTATTTAAAGACGTTATCACAGGTATAGACACCCAGCAGGTACAATATTTAAAGGAATTTTTATTTTTTATTTTTATTTAAGCATCATTAAAATCACTGCTCCTGGAGCAGTGATTTTAATGATGCTTAAATTAAAAGAAAAAGAAAAATTCCTTTAAATATTGTACCTGCTGAGTGTCTATAGTTTGTCTGTGAAAACGTCTTTGAGAACCCGGGTCTTGCCCGAGGGAACATGTATCAATGGAAAAAAGTTTTAAAAACGGTAATTTTTTCAGGAGTCCTGCTCCTGAAAAAACAACCTTTTTTAAAACTTTTTTCCATTGATACATGTTCCCTGGGGCAAGACCCGGGCTCTTAAAGACGTTTTGCAACAGTAACTTGAATATTGGGCTTTAAAATAAGCACTTTTGAATTTGAACGTTCAAGTCCCATAGACTTCAATGGGGTTCTAAATGTTCGCGCGAACGGTCGGTCTGTTCGAACGTTCTGGTGTGAACCGAAATCGGGGGTGTTTGGCTCATCCCTAGTCTTATCATTGGTGACTCTTGTCGTAAATGTTCTGGAGCCTTGGATGTTGCACCCCTCCTTCGTCAAGAACTCCATGACTTTTGACAAAGGATAGGTGCAGGCTTTCCAACCACCTCAGAAGGCTACAGAATGTTTATGGAGATAACACCATTGAAAAGAGCAATGTCTTGCCATTGGTGACTCTTGTCTTAAATGTTCTATAGCCTTCTACAGATGTTAGACAGTCTGCACCCCTCCTTCGTGAAGAACTCCATGACTTTTGATGAAGGATGGGTGCATGCTGTCCAAACTCCACAGAAGGCTTCAGAATGTTTATGGAAGTGATGCTATTGACAAGAGCAATGTCCTGACATTGGCGACTCTTGTCTTAAATATTTTATAGCCTTCTATGGATGCTGGACAGCCTGCAGTCCTCCTTCAGCAAATACTCCATGACTCTCGACGAAGGATGGGCGTATGCTATACAACCTCCACAGAAGGTTAAAGGATGTTTATGGAGATGACACCACTGGCAAGTGAAATGTCTTGTCATTAGTGACTCTTGTTATAAACGTTCTGTAGCCTTCTATGGATGTTGAATAGCTTTCACCCCTCCTTCGTTAAGAACTCCATGACTCTTGACAAAGGATAGTTGCAGGCTGTCCAACATCCACAGAACACCATTGAAAAGAGCAATGTCATGTCATTGGTGACTCTTGTCGTAAATGTTCTGTAGCCTTTTACAGATATTGGACCTGTCTGCGCCCCTCCTTTCATCAAGAACTCCATGACTTTTGAGGAAGGATGGGTGCATGCTGTCCAAACTCCACAGAATGCTACAAAATGTTTATGGCGGTGACGCTATTGACAAGCAATGTCTTGTCATTGGTAACTCTTGTCGTAAAAGTTCTGTAGCCTTCTGTGGATGTTGGACAGCCTGCACCCCTACTTCACCGAGAACTCCATGACTATCGACAAAGGATGGGCGTAGGCTGTCCAACCTCCCCCCTCCTTCACCAAGACATCCATGACTCTCGACAAAGGATGGGCGTAGGCTGTCTAACCTCCACAGAAGGTTACAGGATGTTTATGGAGATAACACCACTGACAAGAGAAATGTCTTGTCATTGGTGACTCTTGTCGTAAAAGTTCTGTAGCCTTCTATGGATGTTGGACAGCCTGCACCCCTCCTTCGTCAAGAACTTCATGAATTTTGACGAAGGAGGGGTGCATGCTGTCCAAACTCCACAGAAGGCTACAGAATGTTTATGGGGGTGACGCTATTGACAAGCAATGTCTTGTCATTGGTGACTCTTGTCGTAAAAGTTCTGTAGCCTTCTATGGATGTTGGACAGCCTGCACCCCTCCTTCGCCAAGAACTCCATGACCCTTGACGAAGGAGGGATGCAGGCCGTCCAACCTCCACAGAAAGTTACAGGATGTTTATGGAGATAACACCACTGACAAGAGAAATGTCTTGTCATTGGTGACTCTTGTCGTAAATGTTCTGTAGCCTTCTATGGATGTTGGACAGCCTGCACCCCTCCTTCGTCAAGAACTCCATGACTTTTAAGGAAGGATGGGTGCATGCTGTCCAAACTCCACAGAATGCTACAAAATGTTTATGGCGGTGACGCTATTGACAAGCAATGTCTTGTCATTGGTGACTCTTGTCGTAAAAGTTCTGTAGCCTTCTGTGGATCTTGGACAGCCTGCACCACTACTTCACCAAGAACTCCATGACTCTCGACAAAGGGTGGGCGTAGGCTGTCCAACCTCCCCCTCCTTCACCAAGGCCTCCATGACTCTCGACAAAGGATGGATGTAGGCTGTCTAACCTCCACAGAAGGTTACAGGATGTTTATGGAGATAACATCACTGACAAGAGAAATGTCTTGTCATTGGTGACTCTTATTGTAAATGTTCTGTAGTCTTCTATGGATGTTGGACAGCCTGCACCCCTCCTTTGTCAAGAACTTTATGAATTTTGACGAGGGAGGGGTGCATGCTGTCCAAACTCCACAGAAGGCTACAGAATGTTTATGGAGGTGACACTATTGACAAGCAATGTCTTGTCATTGGTGACTCTTGTCGTAAAAGTTCTGTAGCCTTCTACGGATGTTGGACAG
This sequence comes from Rana kukunoris, assembly GCA_029574335.1. Taxonomy (NCBI): domain Eukaryota; kingdom Metazoa; phylum Chordata; class Amphibia; order Anura; family Ranidae; genus Rana; species Rana kukunoris. The sequence continues at coordinate 536,908,484 of CM056051.1, forward strand.
CCTGCACCCCTCCTTCGCCAAGAACTCCATGACCCTTGACGAAGGAGGGATGCAGGCTGTCCAACCTCCACAGAAGGCTATAGAATGTTTATGGATATCACACTATTGACAAGCAATGTCTTGTCATTGGTGACTCTTTTCGTAAATGTTCTGTAGCCTTCTACGGAAGTTGGACAGCCTGCACCCCTCCTTTGTCAAGAACTCCATGACCCTTGACGAAGGAGGGATGCAGGTTGTCCAACATTCAGAGAAGGCTACAGAATGTTTTTGGAGATGACACTATTAAAAAGAGCAATTTCTTGTCATTGGTGACTCTTGTCTATGTTCTGCAGACCTCTGTAGATGTTGGACAGCCTGCACCCCTCCTTCGTCAAGAACTTCATGACTCTTGACGAAGGAGGGGTGCAGGCTTTGCGACATCCATAGAAGAAAACAGAATATTTACAGAGATGGCAACATTGACAAGAGCATAAATGTCTTAAACATTCTGTAGCCTTCTGTGAATGTTGGACAGCTTGCACCCCTCCTTCGTCAAGAACTCACTGATGGCAGGTTGCTTCTGCTTGTAATCCATAATTTTTTTACAATGAAAAAGAAGAAGAAGAGTCACTGTAATACTGACATATAATCACTCACATAGGTTGGACTTGATGGACTTGTGTCTTTTTTCAACCTCACCTACTATGTAACTATGTAAGAGTTATTCTACTAACATGTGAAATCTGAACAGTCTACAGTGCCTTGAAAAGGTATTCATACCCCTTGACATTTTCCACATTTTGTCATGTTACAACCAAAAATGTAAATGTATTTTATTGGCATTTTATGTGATAGACCAACACAAAGCAAAAACATAATTGTGAAGTGGAAGGAAAATGATAAATGGTTTTCAATATTTGTTACAAATAAATATGTAAAAAGTGAGGCAATACTTTGTAGAACCACCTTTTCGCTGCAATTACAGTTACAAGTCTTTTTGGGGGTGTCTCTACCAGCTTTGCACATCTAGAGAGTTACATTTCTTCCCATTTTTCTTTGCAAAATATCTCAAGCTCTGTTAGATTGGATGGAGAGCGTCTGTGATCAGCAATTCTCAAATCTTGCCACAGATTCTCAATGTGATTTAGGTCTGGACTGTGACTGGGCCATTATAACACATGAATATGCTTTGATCTAAACCATTCCATTGTAGCTCTGGCTGTATGTTTAGGGCCGTTGTCCTGCTGGAAGGTGACCCTCTGTCCCAGTCTCTAGACTTTTGCAGACTTTTCTTCTAAGGTTGCCCTGTATTTGGCTTCATCCATCTTCTCATCGACTCTGACCAGCTTCCCTGTCCCTGCTGAAAAAAAGCATCCCCACAACACAATGCTGCCACCACCATGTTTCACGGTAGGGATGGTGTGTTCAGGGTAGTGTGCAGTGTTAGTTTTCCCCCACACGGAGCGTTTTTCTTTTAGGCCACAAACTAAATTTTTGGTCTTATCTGAGCAGAGCACCTTCTTCCACATGTTTGCTGTGTCCCCCCACATGGCTTCTTTCAAACTGCAAATTGGATTTCTTATGGCTTTCATTCAACAATGACATTCTTCTTGTCGCTCTTCCATAAAGGGCAGATTTGTGGAGAGCACCACTAATAGTTGTCCTGTGGACAGATTTTCCCACCTGAGCTGTGGATCTCTGCAGTTCCTCCAGAGTTACCATGGGCCTCTTGTCTGCTTCTCTGATGAATGCTCTCCTTGCCCGGCCCGGTAAGTTTAGGTGGACGGCCATGACTTGGTAGGTTTGCAGTTGTGCCATACTCTTTCCATTTTCCGATAATGGATTGAACAGAAGCTCCGTGAGATCTTCAAAGCTTGGGAGATTTTGTTTTATAACCTAACCCTGCTTTATATTTCTCCACAACTTTATCCCTGACCTGTCTGGTGTGTTCCTTGGTCTTCACGATGCTGTCTGTTTACTAAGGTTCTTTAACAAACCCCAGAGGGCTTCACAGAACAGCTGTTTTGATACTAGGTTTAAATTACACACAGGTGGGCTCTATTTAATTAGGTGACTTCTGAAGGCAATTGGTTCCACTATATTTTAGTTAGGGGATCAGAGTAAAGGGGGCTGAATACAAATGTCCCCCCACACGTTTCACATATTTATTTGTAACAAATATTGAAAACCATTTATAATTTTCCTTCCACTTCACAATTATGTGCCACTTTGTGTTGGTCTATCACATAGAATCCCAATAAAATACATTTACGTTTTCTGGTTGTAACATGACAAAGTGTGGAAAATTCCAAGGGGTGTGAAAGCTTTTTCAAGGCACTGTATATAAGTTAATCAAAAAGTTATGGCCAGTTTGCATTTCTTTCAATACAGCCATTGTATATCCTAAGGAAAAAACTTTTGGTAGAGTTGTCTAGGTAGGTTCAACCTTGCAGCTTGCCCTGATCACCATCGTCAGTGTGACACAACATGATGGGAAGGTCAAAATGGTTGGTACTGAAACAAGAGGGTGAAGGAAAATCTTCCAGTGAGGGCACCTGTTCCGGTGACTATTTTAAGAGGTGAATTTCACTATGGAGAGAATGAACATTGTACCAATCTCTTCTCTCTTTAATGGGTGTAGTCTACCAAAACCCCAAACTTTTATTGTCTAGATTTGGATGGAGAGGGGAAGGATTCGAACCTCTGATATGTTTTTAATGCTGTCTGGGTGAGGTTAGAACGTTTTTTCCTTACTTGTCATCACAGGGACAACGATCCCCAGAAAAGGAGTACAGAAAAATCTCTAAAAGCAACACAGAAACAAAAATGTCTTTTATGGAGAGAAGGGAAAGCTAAACCCCCTATCAGCTTGGATTTCTGTCTGTGTCCCCGGTGCAGATTTTCCCCGCAACTCTCACTTAAAATTGGATCCAGCATTGGTTCTTCTTTCCAGCACCATGGCCAAACACCACAGCACTCCTTAACTGGCTCAGCTTTTGAGAAAATCATTGCTATACCCAAGGCTTTTTTCAGCTGGAACCACCACCTCTGTCTCAGACCCTTTGCTCCCTGCTCACCACTACTGCTTGTAAACACAGAAGTCCTGGTTCTGTGTTTACAAACGACAGTTTGTTTCCCAATGGCTCCCATTGATCTGATCTTTTGAGTGGCTCCCGTTGAGTGCAGGATTGGGGCAAGGGAGATGCAGGTGCCCGGGCTGCAGTGCAGATGCCGACAACCCCACTGGATGATCTTCCTGCATACTGCACCTTTAAGACCCTCCCTGTTAGTAAAATTTGACTAGAACCACAATTTCAATCAGTTTGGCGAGGGGGGTTTTGGTGGGTTGTGTTTGAGTTCCTGTACCTATTTCTGTGAAAAAAAGCCCTGGCTATACCTAAATTGAACCCATGCCTCCAGTGTTAGCCTGTTCCCCTGTGACACCTGTATCCTCTGTGCTAAGTACTCTAGCCCTTTTACAAGCTCAATGATAATATGCCTCCAGTGCCCTGTGTCTACAAGAGCACCTAGTGCTCACCGTTTTTCTAAGTGCGCCCTGGGTCTTTAAAGTGCATTCTGTGTCTCCAGAATGCATGAAGTGCATTCTGTGTCTCCAAGTGTACCTCTATGTGCTCCGTGTCTCCAAGTGTATTACTGTGCACCCCGTGCCTCCAGGTGTCTACCTGGGACCCTCCATAACTCCTATGTTTCTGTTCAGCCTCGTTACGCACTGCAGTTGTTTGGCCTGCTACGCAACACTGTCAGTATCCTCTACTGCCACTCCACCTTCAAGTACACTCTTTTGTCTGTGACTAAATAGACCCTTCGGTGGTATTCCCTCACCTCCATCTGAAACTGTTGTCACCCGGCACCATGGCCAATCAGCACAACTCTCCCTAACTGGCTCAGCTTTTGAGCAATTCATTGCTATACCTAAGTTGAACCCCATGCCTCCAGTGTCAGCATGTTACCCTGTGACACCTGAATCCTCTGTGCTAAGTCCTCTAGCCCTTTTACAAGCTAAATGATAATATGCCTCCTGTGCCCTGTGTCTACATGAGCACCTAGTGCTCGCCGTTTTTCTAAGTGCGCCCTAAATCTTTAAAGTGCATTCTGTGTCTCCAAGTGTACCTCTATGTGCTCTGTGTCTCCAGGTGTAATACTGTGCACCCGTGCCTACCTGGGATCCACCATAACTCCTATGTCTCCTTACTTGCCATCACAGTGACAATGGAAAAGGAGTAAAGAAAATCTTCATCAGCAACATAGAAAGAAAAATGGCTTTTAGGTGGAAGAGGGAAGACTAGAACCCCTATCAGCTTTGGATTTCTGTCTGTGTCCCTGTTGCAGATTTTCCCTGTAACATTCACCTCTCCTTGGATCTAGCATTGGGTCTTTTTTCCAGCACCATGGCCAATCATTACAGTTCTCCTGATTAGCGTTCACTTAACTGGCTCAGCTTTTGAGCAATTTTTTGCTATACCTAAGTTGAACCCCATGCCTCCAGTGTCAGTTTGTTCCCCTGTGACACCTGTATCCTCTGTGCTAAGTACTCTAGCCCTTTTACAAGCTCAGTGATGATATGCCTCCTGTGCCCTGTGTCTACATGAGCACCTAGTGCTCACCGGTTTTCTAAGTGTGCCCTGGATCTTTAAAGTGCCACATATCTCCAAGTGTATTACTGTGCACTCCGTTTCTCCAGGTGTCTACCTGGGTCCCTCATAACATCCCATGTCTCTGTTCAGCCTTGATACGCCCTGCAGTTGTTTGGTCTACTACGCTCCACTGTCAGTATCCTCTGCTGCCACTCCACCTTCAAGTACACTCTTTTATCTGTGACTATATAGACCCTTCCGTGACATACCCACTCCTTCCGCTGAAACTGTTGTCATTTGGATGAGAAGTAAGGGTCTTCTTTCCAGCATCATGGCCAATCAGCACAGTTATCCTTAACTGGCTCAGCTTTTGAGCAATTCATTGCTATGCCTAAGTTGAACCCCCATGCCTCCAGTGTCAGCCTGTTCACTGTGACATCTGTATCCTCTGTGCTAAGTCCTCTAGCCCTTTTACAAGCCAAATGATAATATGCCTCCTGTGCCCTGTGTCTACAAGAGCACCTATTGCTCACCGGTTTTCTAAGCACGCCCTGGATCTTTAAAATGCATTCTGTGTCTCCAAGTGTACCTCTATGTGCTCCATGTCTCCAAGTGTATTACTGTGCACCCCGTGCCTCCAGGTGCCTACCTGGGACCCTCCATAACTCCTATGTCTCTGTTCAGCCTTGGTATGCCCTGCAGGTGTTTGGCCTGCTACGCTCCACTGCCAGTATCCTCTGCTACCACTCCACCTTCAAATACACTATTTTTTCTGTGACTATATAGACCAGGGGTGTCCAAACTACGGCCCTCCAGCTGTTGCGGAACTAGACTTCCCATGAGGCATTGTAAAACTCTGACATTCACAAACACGATTAGATATGATGGGAATTGAAGTCTCGGAACAACTGGAGGGCCATAGTTTGGAAACCCCTGATCTAGACCCTTCCATGGCATTCCCTCACCTCCAGCTGAAATCGTTGTCACCTGGACAAGAAGTAAGGGGAAATCAGACTAATGGAACCCTGATCTATTTATGTCTCCGTCTGTCCTCTCTAGACTCTAGTCTTTTGTTTGGCGAATCTTCACAGCTGCTTTCATTCACAATTGTCCACTATGTCCATCTAACCTCCCACAGTGCTGTCCGGTCTTCTACCATTTCAGGTCATCTTTCTCTGAAGTGATATGGGCAAACCCATTTTCCACCATTTATTTTACCAGTCTGTTCCTCCTTCTCCCAGACATTTGTCCAATAAAACGTATGCCCCGTACACTCGATCGGGATTTCCAACGGGAAAAAGTCTGTCAGAAATTCCGACAGGAAAATTGAGAATCTATTTCTGTCAGAATTCTCGACAGAAAAAGTCAGATGGAGCATACACACGATCGGAATTCCCGACCAAAATCTCCCATCTGACTTTTTCTGTCGGGAATTCTGACCGTGTGTACGGGGCTTTACTAGTAAGATTAGTTAGTGTCCCTGAGTCTCGATTCAGACCTTAATCAGAAGAGAACCTGCTGTCAATGACACACAGTGGTCATTATACATCCACCTTCCCTCCGTTCAGACATACATTGCCTGGCAGGCATGTACTGGCCATTGGGACTACAGGGAGTTTCTCGGTGGGCCGACTTCTCAGCGGGTCGGTTTCGGTGACAACCTGTCAAAGTAATGGCTGCACGGTCCATTAATTTGAGCACTGTACTGCCTATAAGAGAAATAAAGTAGAACAGGTAATGGCCAGTGAATGAGGGGCTTGGGTTGCCATCGAGGTTGGCTGGCCAGGGGGGGCGGGTTTGTCCGGCTGGCTGGTATAGGAGAGACCTGTCATCCGCACTGCCCTCACCTCACTTCATAGTGCCTAACCCAGGTAAACCTCAGCGCCGCTGTATTGCTGAAAGGCAGCCAATGGCTGTGCAGCAATGCCGGTTTCTGAAATTCCAGCCAATGAGGCTGTGGCAATGTTCCTGAATTAACATGCTTTACTTTTTTTTTGTGCATGTTTGCAAAATTAAAGTGGTCTGGTAAGAGGGAACTTTCAGCACCAACCTCCATTTTGGCTCTAGGATGTCACATGAGAGCCACAAAGGAAGATGATCTTGGCAGATTTGAAGGTATGTCATGATAAGCTCTGCATGGTACGCTTTCTTTAGCTCACAGAAATTTGTCTGTTGCATAAAACATTGATTTTTTTTTCCCGGTCAGGCCAAATGTTCCTAATCCTCCGTGTTAGAACTTCTTTCTTCCATTAGTTTTACTCATCTGTCTTTTCAATGTGTCTTCTGTCTCGTGCACTAGTTCTCATCACGACATGCTTTCTTAATGACTTCTTTCTACGTCTCTGAAGGTTCTCATTTGTCCAGGTCATGGTTTATCTAGTAGTAATTCGCATTCATCTGGATTTGTTCTGTAATGTTGAAGATGTTTTGTAGCTTATCCAAGAAAGTTCTTCATTTCTAATGAGATTTCTAATGAGGGGTATTTTCCTGACACCCATTTGAACTGAAGAAGTGTCTTCTGTCTCCTGCTCTAGTTTCTCATCACACTAACGCTTTCTTATTGACTTCTTTCTACGTTTGTGAAGGTTCTCATTTATCCAAGTCATGGTATATCTAGTAGTAGTAGACATGTGAACACTGAAAATATTTTGTTTCGAAATTTAGTTTTCCTCCGAAAAATTAAATAATTTAGTTACTTCTGAAATTAGTTTTTATTTATTTCGCTTCGTTAAAAAAACCCATTCGTCCGAAAATCGGAATTAAGGTCGAATCTGTCAATTAACCACTTAAAGACCCCCGCACGCACATATACGGCCACAACATGGCTCGTACAGGCACAAGGGCGTAAATTTACGTCCCCGCCTGAGTGCGGTTCGGGGGTCCCATCGGGACCCCCTCCGCGGCGTGCGGGGGTCTCCCTACCTCTGGGAGCGATCCGGGATCTGCGGGCGGATGTCCGTGTTTTCCGCCCCCCCCGCGATCGCTCCCAGCCAATGGGAGCGCGCTCCCAGCCTGTCACTTCCTCCTCCTGTGTTTACACAGGAAGGAGGAAATGATGTATTCTCTGATCGCAGCACTGTTTCCCAGCGCTGCTGATGAGAGAAGACATCACAAGTAAGTGTGCACCAACACAACACTGACACACACTCACATAGGCATATTAACCCCTTGTGATCGCCCCCCCCACCCCCCTGTCACAGTGTTACTGAATGCAGTGATTTAATCACTGCATTTAGTGTCAGTGTGACAGGCACTGTAAAAAACAGTTAGTGTTAGGTTCAGGATAGCCCCCCCACCCCCCCTAATAAAGTTTTAACCCCCTGATCACCGCCCTAGTTAACCCTTTCACTCCCTATTGCCAGCGTCACTAAGCGATCATTTTTCTGATCGCTGTATTAGTGTCGCTGTTCCCGCTAGGTAGCTATTTTTTTTTATTGCGATTTTTTTTTTTTACTAAAGACATGTGGCTAAATACATTTTGGCCTAAATGTTTGACTAAAATTTAGTTTATTTGATTTTTTTTTAACAAAAAGTAAAAAATAGTGTTTTTTTTTCAAAAATGTCGCTCTATTTTTGTATATAGCGCAAAAAATAAAAATCGCAGAGGTGATCAAATACCACCAAAAGAAAGCTCTATTTGTGGGAAGAAAAGGACGCAAATTTTGTTTGGGAGCCACGTCGCACGACCGCGCAATTGTCTGTTAAAGCGACGCAGTGCCGAATCGCAAAAACACCTTGGGTCATTTACCAGCGTATTGGTCCGGGTCTTAAGTGGTTAAAGGCTTATTTAGTCAGTCGGATGTTCTAAGAGGATTTTCGACGAAGCAGCTAAACGGTCAAATGCTCGGCCCACAAGCTATAGAAGAATTCTAATGTTGTATGACTAATAATAATTATATTTATTAATTATTATTACTAGCCAACCAACATTAAAATTCTTCTATAGCATATGGGCCGAGCATTTGACCGGAAATGTCCGCTTGCGGCGATTCTATGTTTTTAGCTGCTTCATCGAATCTTCGTGGAATCTTTTCTCTCCATGTCAACTAATCTTGGACTAATAGAGTTAAAGCGGAATTTCACCCTAAATATAAGATCTCCCATGTCATCCAGCATATGCTGTTTTTTTTTTTACTCGCACACTTACTGTATTATGCCGGAATTTCTTTTTTTCCCCCGTGGTGGACGGCGCCAGTATAGCGCGTCACATCTTCCTAAAATACCCGATATGGACTCGGGTAATCTCGGCGAAAATGCGGCGCCTGCGCACAGACCTAGGAGCTGACTGCGCAGGCGCCGTATTTCTCCGAGTCCTACAGCTATGGCGCGTCACGCCCTCCGAAATAGGACTCGGAGAAATACGGCGCCTGCGCAGTCAGCTCCTAGGTCTGTGCGCAGGCGCCGCATTTTCGCCGAGATTACCCGAGTCCATATCGGGTATTTTAGGAAGATGTGACGAGCAATACTAGAGCCGTCCACCGCGGGGGAAAAAAATGAAATTCCGGCATAATACAGTAAGTGTGCGAGTAAAAAAAAAAAAAAACAGCATACTGGCGCTGACGCCAGTATGCTGGATCACATGGGAGATCTTATATTTAGGGTGAAATTCCGCTTTAAGGTTAGGCACATTCAACCGCGGGTTCAATAGACACAGATTGCTATTGTCACCCTCATGTCGAATCTTCTATCTATATCGAATTGTTGTCGCAACTAGATGAAAATAAAGCAGTTTTTTTTTTTCGGATCTTTCAGATTTCGGATTCTGCGTGTTCGTTATTGTTGGTTAAGACGAACACGAAAATCCCTGAAATTTAGACGAAAATGCATTCGGTCAAAAACGGATGCACATGTCTGGTATTTTCCTGACACCCATTTGAACTGAAGAAGTGTCTTCTGTCTCCTGTTCTAGTTTCTCATCACACTAATGCTTTCTTATTAACTTCTTTCTACATCTGTGAAGGTTCTCATTTATCCAAGTCATGGTATATCTAGTAGTAGTGGTTAGTCACATTTATCTGGACTTGTAAGGTTAGAGATGTTCCATAGCTTATCCAAGAAGCTTCTTCAGTTCTAATGAGTGGTATTTTCCTCACACCCTGAAGAAGTGTCCTGGATAATCCTACAAAATGTCTTCAACATTGTAGAACAAGTCCAGCTAAATGTGACTAGCCTCTACTAGATATACATATTTATACCTTGTCTTGGCAGCAGAATTCCCTGTACTGGCTCTAGCCATTGATGTCCTGATTGCTCTTACCCACCTCTGTATTCAAGGCTTTCCCCTCTTCTTTTGCTCCTATATTCTGTCTTCTTAAAGTGTGTATATGAAGCCAAATCTTGGTAGAACCCCATGTCCATGTACTAGGTGTAATCTTAAACTCCGAGCCCTTGTAGACTTATGCCCTGTACACACGTGAGGAATTTTGGATGGGAAAAGTTCCCATCGGAAATCCCAAAAGGGGGAGGGCCGAGAACTTGCTCGGTCAGTCTTTCCCCTTACACACAACACGTTTTCCCGACAGGAAAACTGCAATGGAGCTTTGGTCGGGAATCTCGGCCGTGTGTATGCTCCATCGCAGTTTTTCCCATAGGAAGACTGCCAAAAAACGCCGGGCAAAAGTCTGATGGTTTTCCCGGCGTGAAAAAAGAGAGCTGGTTCTCTTTTTTTGTCTGGCGTTTTTTTGGGCCGTTTTCCCGTCTGAAAAACTGCGAGGAGCATACACACGGCCGGGATTCCCGGCCAAAAGCTCTCCTCGCAGTTTTCCTGTTGGAAAAACTGGCCATGTGTACGAGGCTTAAGAACTTCTTTCTTCCATTTATTTTACTCATCTGTCGTTTCAATGTGTCTCCTGCACTAGTTCTCATCACGCCATGCTTTCTTAATGACTTTTCTCTAAGGTCGCGTACACATGATCAGACCGGTCCGATGAAACTGGCCCGAAGACCAGTTTCATCTGACCAAATTGATCGTGTGTACGGCCCATCGGACCATTGTCCATCGGACCAAAGTTTGAAAACTTGCTTTAAAATCTGTCCGATGGACACCTGTCCGTCATACCAAAACGATGGTTAGTACACAAAAGCATCGGACCAAAAACCCGCGCATGCTCAGAATCAAGTCGACGCATGCTTGGAAGCATTGAACTTCGTTTTTTCAGCGCGTCGTTGTGTTCTACGTCACCACGTTCTGGCCCGATGGGATTTTGGACTGATGGTGTGTACGCACATCAGACCATCAGACCACTTCAGCGGTGGTCTGATGAAAACGGTCCGTCAGGCCAGTCTCATCGGTTTGGTCTGATCGTGTGTACGTGGCCTAAGTCTCTGAAGGTTCTCATTTATCCAAGTCGTGGTTTATCTTGTAGTAATTCACTTTCATCTGGATTTGTTCTGTAAAGTTGACCACCTGCTCCTCCTCAGCAAACTACACTCCCTTGGCCTCCGTGATTCTGCTTTATCCTGTATCTCCTCCTACCTATCTCAGCGCACTTTCAGTGTCACTTACAACTCCATCTCCTCGACTCCTCTTTCTCTTTCTGTTGTAGTACCCCAGGCTCCATCCTTGGGCCTCTCCTATTCTTACTCTATACCTCTTCTCTGGGCCAGTTGATAACCTCCCATGGCTTCCAATACCACCTCTATGCCGATGACACCTAGATCTATCTCTCCACTCCTAAACTCACCCCCCCCCCCGATCTCCTTACAAATTTCAAACTTACTGAAGGACATATCGGTATGGATGTCACACCACTTTCTCAAACTCAATCTTTCTAAAACTGAGCTTGTTATATTTCCTCCTTCATGGTTCCCCCCGTGTGACTTCACCAATATTATAAACAACACAACCATTGGTCCCTCCACATATGCCAAGGTGCTGGGTATAATCCTTGACTCTGACCTCTCCTTCAGCCCCCATATCCAATCACTGGCTAAATCCTGCCACCTTAACCTCTGCAACATCTCCAGAATTAAACTCTTCCTGACTAATGACACCACAAAGCAACTTATCCACTCCTTGATTATTTCGCGCCTCGACTACGGCAACTCTCTCCTTAAAGGCTTACCCTTAAGCAGGCTATCCCCCCTCAGTCATTTATGAATTCTGCTGGAAGACTAATACACCTCCTCAACCAATACGAGACTGCTGCTCCTCTCTGCCAATCCCTTCACAGGCTTCCCCTAGCCACCGTATAAAATTCTAAATGCTAACCATAACCTACAAGACCGTCCGCAACATCGCCCCCATCTATATCACCAACCTCATCTGCAGATATCGCCCAAATTGTCCCCTCCGCTCCTCCCAGGACCTCCTGCTCTCTAGCTCCCTTTTTACCTCCTCCCATGCTCAACTTTAGGACTTCTCCAGAGCGTCTCCGATCCTATGAAACTCCCTGCCCGGTATGTCCGATTAGCCCCTACCCTGTCCACCTTTAGGAGATCCCCGAAAACTCATTTATTCAGGTAAGCCTATCCCACACCCACCTAACAACTATTCCAGAGCCACTCCCATCAAATCATTCTCTGCAGCTATTACCTTTTGTACCACCACCCCCTCCCTTTAGAATGTAAGCTCTAAGATCCGGGCCCTCCTGTACCTTTTGTATTGAACTGTACTGTAATTGTGTTGTTCCCCTATACATTGTAAAGCGATGCGTAAACTGTTGGTGCTATATAAAACGTGTATAATAATAGTAATGTTGAAGATGTTTTGTAGCTTATACAAGAAAGCCATTGGAACTGAAGAAGTGGCCTGGATAATCTACGAAATATCTTCAACATTATAGATAAGTCCAGCTGAATGTGACTAGCCACTACTCGATATATATATTTCTACCTTGTACTGGCGGCAGCATTCTCTGTACTGGCTCCAGCCATTGATGTCCTTCTGATTCCTCATACCCACTTCTGTATTCAAGGTTTTCCCTTCTTCTTTTGTTCCTATATTCTGACTTCTTAAGGTGTGTATATAAAGCCAGAACTTGTTAGAACCCCATGTCCAGGTACAAGGTGTAATCCTAAACTCTGACCAGTCCTTTCAGCCCCAAATCCAATCCCTGTCAAAAGCTTTTAGACTTCACCTCCATAACATCTCTAAAATTTGCCCCTTTTTAACTAATGAAACCACCAAGCTCCTCATTCACTCCCTTGTTATTTCTCGCTTTCACTTTTTGAAATGCCCTCCTCATAGACCTACCTCATAGACCTACCTCTCCATAGTTTTTCCCCTCTTCAGTCAATTATGAATTCCGCTGCCAGACACATCTACCTTACCACATCTACATATCTACCTTACCACATCTACCTTACCAACCGATAGTGTCTGCCACCCCTTTCTGCCAATTCTTCCATTGGCTTCCGATTGCCCAGCGAATTCGATTCAAAATACTAACCACAACATACAAAGCCATTCACCACTCTGCCCCCAGCTATATCACCAATCTTGTCTCCAAATATCACCCAAACTTTCCTCTCCGCTCCTCCTAAAACCTCCTGTTCTCAAGCTCTCTTGTCTCCTCCTCCCATGCTCCTCTCCAAGACTTTTCCAGAGCCTCTCCCATCCTCTGGAACTCTCTACCTCAATTTGTCTGGCTATATCCTAATCTGGCTGTCTTTAGGCGATCCCTGCAAACTCATCCCTTCTGGGAAGCCTAACATGCCTCCCACTATCTAAAGTTTTATCCCTTCCATGAGCTCATCCCTCACAGTTATGAACTTTTGTACCCTTTTCCCCACCCTGTTAGTTTGTAGGCTCTTATGAGCAGGGTCTTTAGAAACTGCTTGCATTTTATTGTAACGTACCTTTTTTCAGTTGTGTAGCGCCTGTGTACTTTATAATACCGGTGCTAGTTAAATTTAAGGTTAAGATCAGAGTGTAGTTAGACTCTGATCCAGATTGTTAAGTGCAAAACAGGGTCTCTGTCTCGGCTTGGCAGTGCTGTAGGCTATTCTGTTGCGTTGGGGTGTTCTTCCAGCCCCGGTGCTGCATGTGGCAGCATTGGAGTCAAGATTTGAATGCTCTTTCCCAGCAGCCAATCAGGTGTGTTTGACCTCGCTGTGCACAGCGAAGAGCACCTGTCGTGGACATTCCTTTACTTCTACTATATGCAATACGCATCACTCACCCCTAGGAATTTGGAGGAGCAATGAGGTAATGTGCCGCCCAAACATCCAGCAGCTCCTCCGGGGTAATGCTACATTTAGATTGTAAAGCGCTGCGTAAATTGTTGGCACTATACACATCCTAAATAATAAGCCAAGTTTTTATTGTGGGCTTGCTGCTGCTATACTGCTCCTGGGCACTTTCCACAGTTCATTCTTCAAATAATTATCTATGGTGACTGTGTTCATTTTAAGTCCTCTCAACTACACACCCTATTTGAGACCCGGAGAAGGGGGCTATCGTTAAGTCGTGAAATGTGTTGGCTGTTTTCTTCCGAAGACATGTTTTTATATCTGGCTTATAAACTCTAGGGCCCCTAACCAAAAGGAAACCTGTTGGTGCTGAAATCAGCCTCCCCTCAGGCCCCGTACACACGGCCGAGAACCTCGAAGGGGCAGGAACACATCGTTCTGCCTGTCCAGGTTCTCGGCCGGCCGTCAGAATCGGCGACCAGCCCGTCGGGAAAGGCGACCAGCCATTCTTCCCGACGGGCCGTCGAGCAAATAGAGAACCTGCTCTCTATTTGCTCGACGGGTTTCCCGACGGGCGGGGCTCTGCCGAATCCGTACACATGGCCGAGGTTCTCGGCAGAATGAGGATCCCAGCGAGGTTCTCGCTGGTTTCTGCCGAGAACCTCGGCCGTGTGTACGGGGCTTGAGCCATTGTGCCCCATTTGAATGTGAGTAACCTATGTAAACCACAACACTTTTGATGAGTAAAATCACGTACTTCAGTCATTAGTGTTCCAGGTATTCATTGCTGTCTGTGTCCCGACCGAGGGGATTCACCCTTTCTGTGTGCCCTGGTGACTAGGGATGAGCCCGATGTTCGAGTCGAACATAACTTCGACTCGAAACATTGGGCGTTGGCTTGTGGCCAAATAGCGAACAATTTGCAGTGTTCGCGGCAAATTCGAAAAGCCACGGAACATCGTTTAAAAGTCTATAGGAGATTAACATGAAAAATCAAAAGTGCTAATTTTAAAGGCTTATGTGCATGGTATTGTCATAAAAAGTGTTTGTATCAATGGTGTCAGAGGGGGCGGGGTCACCCATTTACGTCACCGGGTGACGTAACTGTTAGGGCTTTTTTTTTATGGTCAATCGAGTGACGGAATAGAAGATCAATGGACATCGCTGGCCATTTTTATTTTTTTAATAAAGGACTTTTCCCAAGCTGTCTCTTGTCTTTTTTACAATTTTTGACACTTTTATTTGTGAAATGGTAGGGGTACAACGTACTCCTTTCCAATTCACATGGGGGAGCTGGGATCTGGGGGCCAGGATCTGGGGGGGGGCGGGATCTGGGGGTCCCCTCGTTAAAGGGGGCTTCCAGATTCCAATAAGCCCCCCACCCTCAGACCCCCACAACCACCGGGCAAGGGTTGTGCAGATGAGGCCCTTGTCCCCATCAACATGGGGGCAAGGTGATTTAGGGTGGGGGGCACAGAGAACCCACCCCCCATGTTGAGGGCATGTGGCCTGGTATGGTTCAGGACGGGGGGTGCTCTCTCGTCCCCGCTCTTTTCCTGCGACCTGCCAGGTTGCATGTTCAGATAAGGGTCTGGTATGGATTTTTAGAGGGAACCCTACGCCAGTTTTTTTTTTTTTTTTTCGCAGGGTTCCCCTTAAAATCAGGTATGTTATGGATTTTTGGGGGGAACCCTACGCCATTTTTTTTTCAAATGACAGAAAAAAATGTTTCTTTAAGACGCTGGGCGGGACTGACATTTTGACGTCACTTCCACCCAGCAGAGCTATGGGGATGGGTGGGGGCGATTTTTCCCTCACTCGCAAACACAAAATTGTTGTTGTCTTATTTTTTAATTTAAAAAAGTGTTTTTTTTCCAAAAAAAGTGCACTTGTAAGACCGCTGCGCAAATACGGTGTGACAAAAAGTATTGCAATGACTGCCATTTTATTCTCTAGGGTGTTAGAAAAAAAATATATATAGGGCCAGATTCAGGTAGATGGGCGAATCTTTATTCTGGCGTAACGTTGCTCATTTACGTTACTCTGCCAAAACTATAGGAGAAAGTACTGTATTCACAAAGCACTTGCTCCTGAAGTTGCGGCGGCGTAGCGAAAATGGGCCGGTGGAATTCAAATTGGGCGGGTAGGGGGCGTGTAGTATTTAAACTAGGCGCGATCCCGCGGCGAACGCACTGCGCATGCGCCAGTCGTCAATGTATCCCAGGTCGCATGCTCCCCATTAGGACGGTGTTTTCTACGTGAACGTCAATGACGTCAATCCCCATTCATGGACGAGTTACGCAAACGACGTTCAACTTTTTCAATTCGACGCGGTCACGACGGCCATACTTAACATAGGATACGCATGCTTTTTGTTGCTTTATCTTTACGCCGGGAAACCCCTTACGGAAACGTCGTAAAGTGACTGCGTCAGGCCCGCGTACGTTCGTGAATTGCCGTTTCTCGCTGATTTACATATTATCGGCGTAAATCAGCGGGAACGCCCCTAGCGGCCATTTTTTTAAATTGCAGTTCCGATACGACGGCGAAATACAATTACGCCACTCTTATCTGGACTCAATCCCGGCGTATCTTGTTTTCTGCATACAGAAAACAGATAAGCCGGCTCAAAGTGTGAGTTATGCTGGCGTATCACTGATTTTTTTGAATTTTCTAGCAAAAAAAACAGTTTTAGTCTCGTAAACACCGAATCTAAAAAACAGGCTCGGTAATCAAGTGGTTAAAAAAAATAATTGGCGCAGGATTCCACTTAACATCCATACCAGACCTGAGGGGCCTGGTATAGAATTTGGAGGGACCCCCACTGATTTTTTTTTTGGTTTGAGGTTCCCCTTAATATTCATACCAGACCCAAAGGGCCTGATAATGGGCATTGGGGGAACCCATGTCGTTTTTTTCAATGAGTTATATCTATATTGACGGGGCCCGACAATTCATTACAGCTTCAAGGAGTTTTAAATTACTTTTTCTCCTTTAGAAATTACATTTTGCTGCGGGACTGTTCTAAACACGGGAAAAATGCGCCACTTTACATGCATACTATAGACACCCCCCAGGTACAAAGTTTAAAGGAATATATTATCTTTATTGTTTCACTTTAAGCATTATTAAAATCACTGCTCCTGAAAAAACACCAGTTTTTAAAACTTTTTTTTGCATTGATACATGTCCCCTGGGGCAGGACTTGGGCCCCCAAACACTTTTTATAATAATACCATGCAAATAAGCCTTTAAAATGAGCTCTTTTGATATTTCATGTTCGTGTTGAACGGTGTTCGCACGTTCGAACACATTTTTTGCCTGCTCACAAGTTATGGTGCGAACCGAGCCTGGGGGGGGGGGGGGGGGGGGGGGGGGCTTTGCCTCATTCTTACTGGGGACCATTGTCTCAAGTACAGAAAGTGATTGTTTTAGAGGTGTTACAGGGACAGAAATTGAGGAGAAGATGTTCAACATGGACAATTGCTTAGGAGGAAATTATTTCTAATTAGAAAGAGATCTCCTCTCACTTCCTGTTAAGTCTCCTGGAAAGTAAATGAAGGGACGTTTCCTCAACAGGAACCAGGCAGCAAAATGAGAAAAAAAAAACAATCCCATCAAGAATTCTAAACATTCCCCACTCCATCCAAAACTAGAAAGGAAAAAAAAAAAGATTTGGTTTTACATACACTTTAACCTCTGCCTTTGTCTTTTGTATAAAATAATGTAATGTAAAGAAAATCCACCCTCTTCCATTGTCAATTTGTCATAGGTTGCTGGAGGTAAACCCTCACAGGAAGTATTATAGGTATCATTGGAACAAAATAAGCCTTCTAAATGTATAGCCTCGTACACACGGCCCTTTTTCCCAATGGGAAAACTGCCAAGAGAGCTTTTGGCCAGGAATCCCGGCCGTGTGTATGCTCCTCTAAGTTTTTCCAACGACCAGCTCTCTTTTTTGCCGCCGGGATTCTCGGCTGACTTTTTCCTGGCGTTTTTTGCCAGTTTTCCGATGGGAAAAACAGCGATGGAGCATACACACGGTCAGGATTTCCGACCAAAGCTCTCATCTGAGTTTTCCCGACAGGAAAACCGGCCGTGGGGAAATGTTACCAAACAGGTTCTCGGAAAGCCGACCGTCGGAAATCCCGCACGTGTGTACGGGGCATATCTGTAGTTGATTATGGGTCTAGATTTTGAAAAATGGAGGTTGGAAATTCACACTGGTTTTTTAGAAGAACATTCTTTCCCACCCACAATTTTTGTTTTTTGCATTCATAGTTTCCATCTGAACATGTAGTCAACTTGACTTCACTCTGGTTTTCCTGTAGGTCATTGATGCTCAAAAATTCTGCCCCTCAAATGCTGTGCTCCAATTGCCCTAAGGCCGCGTACACACGATCAGTTCGGTCCGATGAAACTGGCCTTAAGGCCAGTTTCATCAGACCAATCCGATCGTGTGTACGGCCCATCGGACCGTTGTCCATCGGACCAAAGTTTTAAAACTTGCTTTAAAATCGGTCCGATGGACGCCTGACCATCGGACCAAAACGATGGTTAGTACGCAAAAGCATCGGACCAAAAACCTGCGCATGCTCAGAATCAAGTTGACGCATGCTTGGAAGCATTGAACTTTGTTTTTTCAGCACGTCGTTTTGTTCTACGTCACCGCGTTCTGACCCAATCAGATTTTGGACTGATGGTGTGTACGCACATCAGACCATCAGGCCACTTCAGCGGTGACCGGATGAAACCGGTCCGTCGGAACATTCTCATCGGGTTGGTCCGATCGTGTGTACGCGGCTAAAGATTTGACTCTGCTGTTTTCTGGGCTACTAACGGGTGTGGTTTCCACTACTATATGCTATGTATTTAGCATATTGCAACATAGAGACCTTACTTGGGTCCTTGACCCCTAGGACTGCATACCTATAGCTTTAGACTTGTCTGTATGCCAAAGTGTTTGTTGGCTCCTAGTCTACTTTACATTCTATAAATCCTGAATATGTTCATCATCTTCCTTAGGTTCAGTAAGTATTCCTAAACTGTTTTACCCTAAAAACCCTTTACAACTTCTGACCTACCTCATGTCTCCAACACATACTCATATATTTCTCAAGCTCTCCTCTGCCCTACAAATAACCTCAAATTCCTGGCTGCGCATATTCCCATGGGGTGCTTGCATTTTCAGAAATTCTCTTGCCTTCTTAAATAATTTATATAGTCCCTCAAAACCCACCACCTCCATATTTCCAATCCAGCATCTATTCCATTTATTATTGAGTAAGTAATTAAATATCCGACTAAAGAACAATTTGTTTTGCCCTCTTAGCAACAAGCCCATATTGTCCCATATTGGAGTGTCCTTTCCTTCCAAGGGAGAAACTGACTGGTTGTTCAAAGGAAACTACATAAAGCCCTATTGTCCCTAATGCCAGACAGTTCACACACATAATTGGCAGTTATTGATCCTAAAACTAGACCTCTAAAGCTTCATACCACTTCATAAATATACCTGGACATTAGGGAAGCCCGGGGGTTCCAAGGTATAAAGACATACCTATCAGTTGGAAACAGCTATTCCTGTGAGGGGTCTCTTGGGTTTCCTGGGGTGTTGACATTAGCCCTCCGTCAAAGCTCATTGATCAATATGTAGAGTGGACTTTCTTAACATTTTACCCCAGAGGGACCCTTGAAATAAATTTCAGCTCTTGCGCAATTCCTACCAAAAGTAATTTATCGGGGGTCAGTGGATAAAAAAATGCCTGTTACATTGTTTGTCAGAATCCCACCCTTACGGGCAGCTATAAATCATCATTGGTGTCATGCCGCTGTCTCTGCCAAGTGGTGTTGGCCCAAGAGCTATGCATCAACCATCAACCAAGTCAACCAGCCACAGCTCAAGAAGTCACCATTGATAGGAATAGGGTCACTCATGGAGTGGAGTCTAAGGTATGCCTAGGGTTTACCACAGATTGCAGTACATATGGCATTCTCTCAGACATTCCCAATGACATGATTGGGTTGCCTTACTGGTGACAGCTTACAAGATGAAAGGCGACTGAGGAAAGGGTAAAAGGGTTTATACTGCAAAATATGAATGCCCGTGTATCAGGGTCACGTGGGGCATAATGGCGCCAGCACGTCGTAGCACTGCCCTACATGTTTCGTCATACGTGACGTCTTCCTAACTGAGAAAGGACCGGTGTCATTTAGATAAGGCTGTATCACAGGCTGCAGATTGAGGCATGTATCACCAGCCAGACGAACAAGAGGAACCAAAAGACATTCTGGTTTTTACACCAGGGTAGCCACCAGGATTATAGTACAAGTACAGAAACTCATAAAGTCAAGGAGGAAACGTTCTGTTTTGGCCCTGCCCTAGTGCTCAGAGCCAGACTTATACCTAGGAATATCACAGGTATGGTGCTGATGATACATGTCATATGAATATAACACATAGACCAGCCTTTCTCAACCTTTTCAACACAGCAGAACCCTTGACATAACTTTCCCATATCAGGAAACGCCTGCTAAAAATTACTATATCTACAACTCATGATACATTAGTTTTGATGGGCAGTGGGAAGAATGCTCCTTACACTTGTGGTCATTGGGAAGAATTCCCCCCTTACAGATTGCAAAAAAAGTCAGTGGTGTCAGTGGGAACTTATTTGAGAGGCAGAAATAGCTCATTTCTCAATGAACCCCTAGCAACCTTTGGAGGAACCTTTGGGTTCCATGGAACCGTGGTTGAGGAAGAATGTTCCTCACACTTGTGGTCATTGGGAAGATTTCCCCCTTACGAATAGCTAAAAAGATCAATGGTGTCAGTGGGAACTTATCTGAGAGGCAGAAATTGCTCATTGCTCAATGAACCCCTAGCAAATACTGGAGGAACCCTAGGGTTAAGAATGGCTGCTGTAGAGGGTGGTCCTCATGATGTAGAACTTCTGTTGGTTATATGATGTCCAGAACTGAAACTCTAATGTTTCCAACCGATAGGTGTGTTTTTATCATTCAGAGAGCCCCTCTTCCAGACTGTTCCCTAAAGTCTCAGCATTTTTATGAAATGGACATAAACTTTAAGTTTAGATCTGCCTTAACTATTCCTTCCCTTTGCCACAACCAGGTTGGTTGTATGCTTTCACCAAGGGTCAAAAATGCTTCTACGTTTTTAAAGCACAAGGTACTCTATCTATTTCACATTCTTCGTTGGAACTGGCTAAAAAAAAAACTGTGAAATAAATCCAGCTTTGAAAATCATGTTGAAAATTCGTACACCACCATCCAGATGTTGGCACTGTTCAGTCATTGACATCTCATGGAAATTCCCAGAAGAGGACAATACCCTTGATAAATCGAATTTAGGAATAATGGTTTGTTTCAGTAAGTAAATGTTCCTTATTGTTTGTGAACCAAGTGTTCCATGACTCTTCTGATAGAACTTAAATGCAAACATTTTCAGCAATTTTTTTTTTTTTTTTTTTTAAAGAATGTATGCTTTTTGGACAAATTTTACAAATAAAAATAAAAAAAATGAGAAAAAAAAAGGAAAGAAAGAAAAAAAAGTTATGAATCCCCTCTCTCTCCCTTCGCAAGAGAAATTTGTTTAAATTTTGGACTAAAAACTGAAGTAATCCCCAGAAAAAACGGGGAGGAAGAAAATTGATGAATCAGGGAGGAAAAATAAAAGGTAAAGATCAAAAGCAATAAAAAGAAAAAAGTTGATTATTTTTGTTGGAAAAGACAAAAAAAAAAGAAAAAAATATTGAAAAAGAAAAAAAAAAAGAAAAAAAATATTATTTTTTCCCCAAATTTCAAACAGAAAAAGTGAAAAATCAACAAGAAAGAAAAGAGGTAAAAAAGAAAAATAACCCGAAGGTGAAAATAAAAATAAAAACACCTTCAGGGTTAAAAATGGGGCAAATGTTGGGGCTTTCAGGCCTTCAAGCCAGCTGTGTTGGTGCATGCACGATGAATGTAATAACAATGTCACAGGAAACAGGAAGTGGGTGCTGGAGGAAGTGCTTTGACTGGAAAATGGCAGCTGTCTCAAGATAGGAAACCATACACAAATGTAGAGCCTGGCAGTCACATTGGATGTGGCAATGGTATGTAATGCTGTATGTGTAATTTTCTTACCCCAGAAAAGACTACTTAGTATAACGGTAGAGTCTTTGATAAGCACACTTTAAGTCTTTCTTTGTCTAACGCGCCTCTTGTTCAGCCCTTCTTCTCCGTCAGTCACGCGGTGTCAGGTGCCAGCACTGGGATGTATATTTAGACCGTGAAAAACGTAATAGTGATGCAAGGTGTGAGGATGGGAGGAGGGCGAGGAGGTGAATGGTGTTAATTGGGAGGGGAGGCGAGAATTGTTAGGAACACTCTTAACTCATGGAACCCCGGGACTTGAAGTATGTAGCAACAAAAGTAATTATTTGTAGAAGCCCCAGCGTCCTCTGTGCCTATTCTCCTGTTGCATCACGTTGTACATTACTGAAATATTAAGAGGAAAATCACATTTTTATCACATTCAGCAAGAGGCTTAGAAGATTCAGATCGAAGACTTAAACTGGCCATGCACGTGGTAGCTTCAACTTCCACTTTCTATCCACCGATCATTGCAAACAAAGCCCATACGTTGGAACAACCGTCAAAACTTGGACAGCGGTGACGTCAAAATTGAGCTTCAATGCAAGTTAATTGAAAGATCCTAGAAAAATGGTATAGAAACTGAAAAAAAGATGGCAGTTTCCTTGAAAGTTATCAGATTTTTCCACCATGCAGTCCATTCAAACCACCATTTTGAGCCCTCCATTGCTTTGTGATTTTCGACAAAATGAAAAAAATAGAACCAAAAGTTTGATCACCCTATCACATTGTCAAGTGTATGGCCAGCTTAAGAATCTTGTATAAAAGACCTGAAAAATAACCTTATGAAGCTTGGACGTGAAA
Organism: Rana kukunoris; assembly: GCA_029574335.1. Lineage (NCBI taxonomy): Eukaryota > Metazoa > Chordata > Amphibia > Anura > Ranidae > Rana > Rana kukunoris. The sequence continues at coordinate 536,931,148 of CM056051.1, forward strand.
AGTGGTTATGGACAGTCTTTACATGTTGCAATAAACTTTACCCAAGCTCAACCGGTCTGTTACCACATAGATTGTTGAGGGCCGGTACTCCTGGCTGGTGTGTGTGCTCCCGAGGCATCAATTCATAGAAGAAATTAGCTAGCAACCAGATATTTTGAAGTTCCAAATTCTTTATCAGGCTACATTAAAAGTGGCACACAATAGCTAACATGTTTCGGCCATGATGGCCTTCTTCAAAGCTTTGAAGAAGGTCGCCATGACAAAAACATCTTAACTATTGTGTGCCACTTTTGAAGGCCGTTATGGCTGAAACATGTTAGCTATTTTTTACCACTAGCCTAATATAAAATTTGGAACATTGCTGGCTAATTTCTTCTATTGATTGAGTCTTCATATGTTGACAGAATCTAGATTTTGCCAGGTTTTTTTAACGATTCTCAATGAATGTCCGAGATTTAACACCTCAGATACCTGCAATGCTCATGGATGGTTCTCTTGTGAAACCTATGACCTGCAAACCTTGCAGCTCTTCTCATTATCCTCTGGTCAGTGAGTGAGATGGATTTACTGGTGATCCTGAAGGAATATGGGGAAAAATATGGGGAAAAATGTCCTACTTTTATAAGAGAGTGAAGTTCTTTTTCAGGACAGGAAATTATTTCTTACTTATAAGCCGACAGTGTCCTCCACTAGTCAACAAAAGCATAGGTCCCACCTGTTCATAGGCGTGCACATTAGGGTGTGCACCTCAAACATTGGGGTGGAGCAAGGGGGATCCGGGCAGCAGAAAGAAGATGAACAGGAACAGGAGGGGTGGCAACAGTGGCATATATTGGTAACGATCCCCCTGTATTTTGCTCCATGTCGGGCAGAGGGAGAGGAGGAGAAGCCTACTTTCAGCTACTGCAGGAGAAAAATAAAGATCGGTTCCACTATATCCCAGCCCTGCTGCCCTCCCTGTCCAGATTCTGGGGGTCGGCAAGGAAGGATCGCGATTTACCTGTCACCTGCCCAAGAACGGCAGGTAGATCACGATTGATCGATTGCCAACCCTCAAGATTAGGGTGTGCCCAGACACACCCCTTGCGCACGCCTATGCACCTGTTCCTGCCCACTAACTAAGCAGAGGTCTGCAAACGAATTGGTGCTCTATAGAAACCTTCTATAGATAGCCTCCTACTAGTCGTGGTGCTCATCTCTAGAAATATACAGCCAGTGTTGAGGCCAGGGCCAGTGGGCATCAATTGGAAAATCTTGGCACAACCATGAAAATTGGTTTGAAGTATAGATCCTCTGATGGCAAGAAAAGTTTTGGTCATAGGTGGATGACCAGAGAAAAAAAATATGACTGGACACAAAATTGTACTCCACGTGGGTGGAACACTCCAGGTCAACCACCCAGGCCTTCAAGCTAAACAATCACAATTGTGGATGAAGTGGTACAGGTAATTCTTTTGGCTTTAAATCGGAAACTCCAGGTAAAATACAAAATTTTAATAACACGCCTAACATTTGCTGTACGTGCTACCTACACTTACAGCTTTAATACTCAATGTGCACATTCCAACACCCATCCCCCAACATCTTGGCAATAGTACTCTCTCATGGTACTCAATGTGCACATTTCAAAACTCATCCCCCAACATCTTGGCAATGGTACTCTCCCATTCAATGGGTGACTGAAGAAAAAAAATGGATTTCGAAGTTCTGCTTACATGGTCACCTTACCTACCCCAGCCTTCTTCTTAGAGGTTGGAAAAACCATCACCACATTGATGATGTCACCCTAGTGTACTTGTCTCCCGGAAGCACGTGTACAGTGTTAGACTGATAAGAGTGCACAAAGCAAGAGAGACGAGACCCATGCAATTTCGTCAGTTATACATACAGGTAGATTACCCTATAATTAATGTATTTTTGTAAAATAGAGTTTATATCAGTAATAAAAAAATCTAAAATCATGGATTTGTAAACCTGAAAACTTTAAAGCTCAAATGAAAACATTTTTATTACTGAACTGATTAAGGAGATTTCACGTGAGCCACAAGGTGGCCTTCCAACAGGTCAGCCGGAAGGACAAAAAGAAGTACCGTATATACTCGAGTGTAAGCTGAGTTTTTCAGCAATTTTTTTTGTGCTGAAAATGCCCCCCTCAGTTTATTCTCGAGTCCTCCCGGCACTGCAGCCTTACCTCCCATTGCTGTGATACATTCAGTCTAGTCTAGGCGGTTATGCAGTGTACCAACGCCCCGCCTCCTCCTTGTCCTTGTCCGTGATAGGCTGAACACTGACTCACTGCTGGGAAACCAAGTCAGTGTTCCATCACGGACGAGGAGGAGGAGGCGGGGCTTTGGTACACTACAAGACTGCCGACTAGACTAAACATATCACAGCGCCAGGAGATAATAAGGCTGCAGATGGGGACAGCCCTGGGAGATCATAAAGCCGGCACAATGGCAGATGGGCACTACGTCGATCAGGTGAAGCTGAGGCATGCAGATAGTGGACACAATGAGGCTGAGGCATGCAGATGGGGGACACAGTGAGGCTGAGGTATGCAAATGGACACAGTGAGGCTGCAAATGGGCATTGTTGACCCTCTTTTCCACTTATGCCCCATACACACGACCAGGTTTTCTGACGGGAAAACTGCAAGGAGAGCTTTTGGCCGGGAATCCAGTGTGGCTCCCTCGCAGTTTTTCCGACGGGAAAACTGCCAAACCAACCGTCAAAAAAAAGAGAACCAGCTCTCTTTTTTCCCTGTCGGGATTCCCGACTGTCTTTTTCCCATCGGAAATCCTGAGCGTGTGTACAGGGCATTACAGTAGCTGCTGCATTCTCACACTAGGCTTATACTCGAGTCAATACGTTTTCCCAGTTTTTGGTGGTAAAAATAGGTGTCTCGGCTTATACTCGAGTATATACGATAATTAGGATTGGCATTACCTGGTGGGGTTAGCGTGGCGTTCCCAGAATACAGGTCTATTGACACCATTTGATTTTCTTTCTTTTTATCAGACCTCAGTGGACAACTACTATATGAATATGTGGGCAAGAGAGAAGTTGTTTAGGCTCTAAGATAGTCTTAAAGTGATACTAAACACCGTTTCATTTACATTCTCCCTGTTATTCCTGTATATGGATGACGCCACTGTAATTATTTTAATTAAAGTACCTTTTTTCCCAATCGATATTCAGTTGTCACATGACCCAGCTCTTTCCCAGCCTGTCTGCAGGGAAACAATGGCAAGAGGAGCTTCTAGTCCTCTGTTACTGATCACATTAAAAAACAAAAACAGCCTTTGGAATACAGCGTAAAAATACATAAATTAATATCAATAAACTGTTTTAAATTGGCATACAAATATATATTTGAAATCAAACCTTTGCTATGATGTGGGGGGTGAATTTCTGCCTGTCTAGCCCCTTCAGCCTGTGTCTTAGAATAAGAGGGAGGTGAAGTCTCCATCAATCAAAATGTAATATCCCACCCCCATTGTGTTTAGCTGGTTAGTGGGCATGGAGGATAAGCAGGGAGGGAGTGGGCTGTCATTTACCACTGTGTATATGCCCACGTGCGTGACTCTGTAGTCACATGGGATGCTCAGATGTGATAGGGAGGAAATGCTCAGTGTAGAAAATACACTGAAAACGGAGCATGTGCACTAGCTGCCAAAGCCGCTTTGGAAAATCCCCAGTTGCAGTGGTGGCATGGACAGAAGGGGGAGATAGAGAGCAGCAGGATTAACCAGGTTATTTTTGTAGAATACAGAAAACGATTCCCATAGTAACTGAGGGCCAGATTCTCAGCGGCGTTACGACGGAGTATCTCAGATACCCCGCCGTATCGCCATTTTTTTTGTCTCGTATCTATGCGCGTGATGCTAAGCATCACTTTTGCATAGATACGCTTCTACATCCGACAAGTGTAAAACCATTACACTTGCGGATCGTAGGTGTAATGACAACTCCGGCCACTAGGTGGCCTTTACGTTTTTTTTTTTTGCATATGCAAATGAGGTAGTACGCCGATTCTCGATCGCTTTTACACCGCCCCGTCGTCGCGTACGTCGTTTTTGTTCGCGTAAGGTTACCCCAGCTTCTATGTGGAGTAACCTTACGAAGTACCGTCGGATGCCGTCGGGTCCCGTCGGATGCCATGTTAAGTATTTTTGCTTTTTCCGTCGCTTACGCCGTTTTACTAACTCGTTCGCGAATAGGAAGTTGCGTAAATGACGCTCACGCTTTCCGACGTGAGCTGGAGCATGCGCACTTATTCCCCGGCCGGCGCATGCGCAGTTCATTCGACGCGGGGGCGCGCTTAATTTAAATACAAGCCGCCCCATTTGAATTGCGCGGGTTTACGCTGCGCAATTTACGCGACGCAGGCGAAACCTACGGAGCAAGTGCTTAGAGAATAAAGCACTTGCTCTAGTACGATGCGGCGGCGTAGTGTAATTGGCTTACGCTACGCCGCCGGAATTCTTAGAGAATCTGGCCCTGAGTGTGTAAAAAAACATTTATTGATACTTTTTAATGATGCGGGTCGAATGACACTTTAATATTTAATTGTTGCCAGTTGTGGCCCACACCACCTGAAAGAGTTGTGAGCTGGAAGAAACAGCGAGAGATTTAAGAGAATGAGCCAATGAACACTCATCACCTCTCAGTACAAGCCTTAAGATCCAGACTGCTCCAACTGAAGAAGATCCAAGTCTAACTATAGACATTGGACAACAGCATAAAGAAATTGGCGATTCTGAGGTGACCATGCCCTAATTTGAGAAGGTTTATTAAAAAAGGGTCTTCAAGAACATTATCTTAGGTAATCGACTAATCCACACAACATGGACAACAGCATAAATAAATTGGCGATTCTGTAGTGGACATGCCCTAATTTGGAAAGGTTTCTAAAAAATGTCTAAAAGAACATTATTTAAAGATAATGGAATAATCCACACAATATGGACAACAGCGTAAAGAAATTGCAAATTCTGAAGTGGCCATGCCCTAATTTGAGAAGGTTGATTAAAAAGGTCTTCAAGAACATTATCTAAAGGTAATGGAATAATCCACACAACATGGACAACAGTGTAAAGAAATTGGCAATTCTGAGGTGGCCATGCCCTGATTTGAGAAGGTTCATTAAAAAGGTCCTCAAGAACATTAATCTTAGGTGATGGAATAATCCACACAACATGGACACCAGCGTAAAGAAATTGGCGATTCTGAGGTGGCCATGATCTAATTTGAGAAGGTTTATTAAAAAAGGCCTTCAAGAACATTATCTAAAGGTAATGGAATAATCCGCACAACATGGACAACAGCGTAAAGAAATTAGCGATCCTGAGGTGGTCATGCCCAAATTTACAAGAACATTATCTAAAGATTATTGAATAATCCACACAACATGGACAACAGCGTAAAGAAATTGGCGATTCTGAGGTGGCCATGCCCTGATTTGAGAAGGTTCATTAAAAATGTCCTCAAGAACATTATCTTAGGTAATGGAATAATGCACACAACATGGACAACGGCGTAAAGAAATTGGCAATTCTGAGGTGACCATGATCTAATTTGAGAAGGTTCATTAAAAAAGGCCTTCAAGAACATTATCTAAAAGTAATACAATAATTCTGAGGTGGCCATGCCCTAATTTGGGAAGGGTTCTAAAAAAGGTCTTCAAGAACATTATCTAAAGGTATTGGAATAATCAACAGAACATGGACAACAGCGTAAAGAAATTGGCAATTCTGAGGTGGCCATGCCCTTATCTGAGAAGGTTCATTAAAAAAAGGTCTTCAAAAACATTATGGAAAAATAATGGAAAAATCCACACAATGCACTGCCCACCTCGTGTACGGAAAACATTAGTCTGCCATTACTATATTTTGGCTGGTAATATGCATTAGATATCCTGCACAATTCTGGTGAGGTGTCTTTCATACGGTTTGGGTGTTGACATGTGGTTAAAGATTTGGTTACAAATAACATTTGGAGGAGGACATTCTTTTCTCCAGCTCAGTGATTCCGATTTTTCTCCGACATTGGCTGGTAATCATTGCTCTGGACCTGCTTCCTGACAGTGTAGGCAGATGCAGTCTGTACTGCCCACTGCAAGTGGCGCTCTACCAAAGCGACAATCCAGAAGGAACTTGGTTCCTCTATGACTTCCTTCGTTTACAAGAAGAAAGGTGTCCGTTGGATCCCCCCTCCATATGACTTCAGCGGCTATGTAGGGTCAGGCAGAGTCTAATTAAGACTCTGGCTCCCGGGTTTGGCAGGCTTAACGCTCGTGGCTAGTGTAGGGACAGGTTCCCCATCTGGAAGGGACAGTGCTTAAACGAATAGGAAAGGTTCCAGAGGAGTAGGCACTAGGGTTGCCACCTGTCTGGGATTCACATGAAAACCCACACACATAGTTCAAACAGGAATGTGGCTCGGAATGCGGCTTGACAGGTTGGTGAGGGGGCACTATGTGCTATGCATTACTATTCTCTTTGGGGTGCCAAAGGTGTCCCAGGTAATATGTTACAATCCTATAGTGTATACTAAAACAAAAAAATGACTGTGCACCGCTAAAGTGTTCGGGTTTGGCTTGAAGATTAAGTGGCAACCCTAGTAGGGACAGTGCAGGTCTTCTCTTCAGGAAGCCTTCCCTTGGGTGTGGACTGGGTCAGGCTGCATTGCGCTCCTCGTTGTAGACATTGTCGGCATTCTCAAGTCTTCATACCGCGTCAAGGTTCGTAAGCTGCGTTGGACCTTTCTACAATAAAACTTAATTGACTAATTAGGAGGACTGTGTGTTTTCACTGCCCAGCACACAAAGCTGTATCTTGTTCACATGCAGGGCCACGGGGAAGGCAGTACAACTGGTCTTGTTGTATTGGGCCCAGACCTCATCAGCTAAACAAGAGGATTCAGGGCAACTTTATGGTTTGATTCTTCATAAATGTATTTTTACTAGACGGCACTCCTGCTCCTACCTGTTTACCAGACTTTAATTACAATTCCCTAGGCCCCATCAGTTCAACAGAGGGGCCTAGGAAGTGGGACTTTTTTCATTTTTAGGGACTAGGGGAGTAAAGTGGCTATTTCGCTGCTCCCCAGTAAGGTGAGTGGGGTGTAGATGGGGTTGGGGGGGCAGTCAGGAAGGCTGTACAGGGCCCCATGATTTCTAACAGCAGCAATGATCACAGGTGGACCTTGCATGTGCAAGGTGTGCCGCTTCTAGTCTCCACCAGACAATGCTGGTGCACCATTGGAAGACAGTTATCACCAGTGTTTTTGTTTTTTATTAGCAGGAATGCGTGGAAACACACTTCCAGCACTGAATGTATCTAATGGCAAAGGATGCTGGGGTGTGCTGGAGGGTCCATTAATGTTGGCTGCTGGAGGATCTTTTGGGGATCTGCTGTTGAGAGATGGGTCTATTGTTGCTTGGGGGGTGGGTATGGAGTGGAACTAAGGGACGGTGCTCGTAGGTGGATATGGAGTGAAACCAAGGGATGGTGCTCGGAGGTGGGTGTGGGGTGGAGCCAAGGGACGGTGCTCAGAGGTGGGTGTGGGGTGGAGCCAAGGGACGGTGCTCGGAGGTGGGTAGCAGTGGAGACAAAGGGTGACTTGTAAGAGGGTTATTACCCTGTAACAGGAACTATATGAACATGAACCTTCAGGAGGGGGCCCAACATAATTATATTTATCAAAGCTGCAAGCATAAAATTACTTAGCACTACAAAATTATATTTGGTTCTGTTTTCTCTAAATGGGGTGGGATTGGGAGGTAGGTATGGGGTGGAGCCAAGGGACGGTGCTCGGAGGTGGGCATGGGGTGGAACCAAGGAACATTGCTCGGAATTGGGTATGGGGTGGAGCCAAGGGACGGTGCTTGGAGGTGGGTATGGGGTGGAGCCAAGGGATGTTGCTCAAAGGTGGGTATGGGGTGGAGCCAAGGGACGGTGCTTGGAGGTGGGTAAGGGTATAGCCAAGGGACGGTGCTCGGAGGTGGGTATGGGATAGAAATAAGGGACAGTGCTCTGAGGTGGGTATGGGTGGAGCCAAGGGATGTTGCTGTGCTTGGAGGTGGGTAAGTGTGGAGCCAAGGGACGGTGCTTGGAGGTGGGTATGGGGTGGAGCCAAGGGACAGTGCTCGGAGGTGGGTATGGGGTGGAACCAAGGGACGGTGCTCAGAGGTGGGTATGGGGTGAAACCAAGGGACGGTGCTTGGAGGTGGGTATGGGGTGGAGCCAAGGGATGTTGCTCAAAGGTGGGTATGGGGTGGAGCCAAGGGACGGTGCTTGGAGGTGGGTAAGGATATAGCCAAGGGACGGTGCTCAGAGGTGGGTATGGGGTGGAAATAAGGGACAGTGCTCTGAGGTGGGTATGGGTAGAGCCAAGGGACCATGCTCGGAGGTGGGTATGGGGTGGAAATAAGGGACAGTGCTCTAAGGTGGGTATGGGTGGAGCCAAGGGATGTTGCTGTGCTTGAAGGTGACTAAGTGTGGAGCCAAGGGACGTGCTCAGAGGTGGGTATGGGGTGGAACCAAGGCATGTTGCTCGGAAGTGGGTATGGGATGAAACCAAGGGACGGTGCTCGAAGATGAGTATGGGGTGGAGCCAAGGGATGTTGCTCAGAGGTGGGTATGGGGTGGAACCAAAGAATGGTGCTCGGAAGTGGGTATGGAGTGGAACCAAGGGACGGTGCTCGAAGGTGGGTATGGGGTGGAGCCAATGGACGGTGCTCGGAGGTGGGTATGGAGTGGAACTAAGGGACGGTGCTCGGAGGTGGGTATGGAGTGGAACCAAGGGACGGTGCTCGGAGCTAGGTATGGGGTGGAACTACCTGAACATGGACCTTCACGAGAGGCCCAACATAAATATTTTTTATCAAAGCTGCAAGTATAAAAAGATTGAACGTTATTATTGAGATTTGACTTCCATTTTTTTATGCATTCTGTTCCCCGGGGAAAGGGCACATATAGTATGTTACCCCATCTTTATATGCCGTCTAAGACTAGATGTGCGGTTCTGCGCTCCTCCATCCACGGCTGACTAACAATACAAATAGCAAGGAGACGACTTTGACAAATGGCTCTTTTCACCGTCTTTAAACACTCGCCGGCTTGCCCGGAACATTTCAGCTGACAGATTCCCCATCCCCCCTCTCTGTTCCTCGTGAGATGATTGTCTTGGGCAAGTACTTGGAGAGACAAGAAAAGTGCTGTTGTCAGAGGGGGGCGAAGTACATGTAGTATTTTGCCCCATCCTCCTATGTGCTGTCTAGGGCTAGCTGTGAGGTCAGATGGGGCGCCGCTCCTTCCTCAACGGCTGTCCAACATCAAAGCCAATCGACAGGCCCCCATACCACCGCCGTGTTCACATGACAGGCTCCGTTTATGTATATGTATGATTTCAGTGATTGGGTACTCTATACCAGGCTAACTGCAAGCTTTGCTTCATACCAGGAGCTGTAGGATAGGGTTGCCACCTTTTCCTCAAGCCAAACCCAAACACTTTAGCGGAACACTGCTTGGTCCCTAAGAAATTGCTGATATAAGGGGACTCTGATCTAATATGAGGGTGCTAATATAAAGGGATTCTGATATAATGGGGGTCTGTAAAGGGGTGATAATACAAGGTGACTCCAGTGGCGGCTGGTGCTCCAAAGTTTTGGGGGGGGCGCAAACAAATTGAAAAATTTGAAAAAAAAAAACATCAATTGCAGCCTCACGGTGCCATCAAATACCGCCACTGTGCCCATCAAACCCTGCCATTGTGCCATCAAATGCTGCCATTGTGCCATCCAATTCTGCCACTGTGCCATCTGTTAATGTAGGCTCAGTAGTCAGACTGTGTCTACACTTGCAGGGTGATCCTGTGCTGTCAGTCCTGGAGGGAGGAAGCCGTGGAGGGAGGAAGCCGCTTGATGAAGGACCTATCTTGGAGAGGACCAAGCAAGAGGCTGGTATCTCAGGAAAAGGCTGTGAACTTCATTCGAAGGATGCACCCTTACTGAAAGGCTTAAGAGGCTGGGAGTCGGCTGGAGTTAGGGGGCGGAGCTGGAAGGTGGAGCTGTGTGCTGTGCAAAAACATCATTGGTTGCTAGGACACTGGTGGTCCTAGCAACCAATGACTGCAAAGCATATCATTCAGTTGGGGTGGAGGGCGGCTGGCACCGATGGACGGAGCATGCAGAGCAGAAAGCACACAGAACAGTAAGAGCAAGGTGCAGGCGACAGGAATTCCTGAGGATACCCCACCGAGTTTCCTGGGACAGATTTACCTGACTGGACTGGAGGTATGTTGTGTCCGGGATTCAGGTGGACAGAAACCCAGACACAATTTGCAAACCTGGGCTGTCTTTGGTCAAACCCGAATAGGTGGAAACCATGCTGTAGGCAGGTGTAGTCTATTTTCTCCACCACAGCAGCATTGTAGAGGGAGAAAGTCAAGAGGAACCTAGTTCCTCTATGGCAGGGGTCTCAAACTTACGGCCCTGCAGCTGTTGCGAAACTACAAGTCCCGTGTGTCATTGCAAGGCTGTAAGTTACAAGCATGATGCCCACAGGCAGAGGCATGATGGGACATGTAGTTTCACAACAGCCGGAGGGCCACAGGTTGAGCACCCCTGCTCCATGGTTTCCTTGGTCACAAGGTGCAGCTATCCAGTTGGATGCTGACACCCCATGTGACTCTGGCAGCCATTTTGGGTCACGCAGAGTCTACTTGCACCTAGCACTAATTAAAGTCCTTCTGGATACTCACCTTCCATGGAGCTGGGAGCCACCATGCTGAATCCTAGGAATTCTGTCACTGTCATAATGTTCTAATCAGCCAGAAATGGTTGGGGGTTGGATGTGTCGGGGGGGGGGGGGTGATGGGAAGACCCCAGCTCTTATATTTAGCAGTATAACACATCTCAGGTGGTGTCCTCTTCTCCCAAGACTGTAAGCTGCAGCAGTACACAGAAAGTTACAGTTAACAGAACAGATCTACACAATTGGCAGTCAGGCTCTATGCTGCTGAAGGCCTAAAGGGGGGGGGGGGGTCAATAATGTACAGGATATGGACCTATGTGTGATTCACCCGGCTTATCATATAGGGGTGTCCTGATGCTGATGAATAAAAACAATGGGGTGTGGTCTAACATTATTCTCAGTGTCACATCACAGTGGGCACTAATAGTGGGCGGTGCTATTCTACCAGAAAGGGATACTGTATAACAAGGAGGGCTCTGAGAGTGGGAGGGGCTATTCCACCTGGAAAGGCTACTGTATAACAAGGAGGGCTCTGAGAATGGGAGGGGCTATTCTACCAGAAAAGGCTACTGTATAACAAGGAGGGCTCTGAGAATGGGAGGGGCTATTCTACCAGAAAAGGATACTGTATATATTAATAACAAGGAGGGCTCTGAGAGTGGGAGGGGCTATTCTGCTATGAAATGATACTTTTGGGGAGGGGGGGGGTGCTTTAGAAATAAGCAGACCTAACACTCTCACACAAGTTCTGCTTTAGGATAACGGTGTAGTCAGGTGCAGTCTGCTTTCTTCACTGCAGGTGGCACTCAACCGCAGCAGCATTGCAGAGGGGGAGGAAGTCTAGAGGAACTTAGTTCCTCTATGGTTTCCTGGGTCACAAGGTGCAACTATAGAGGCGAAGGCTGACACCCCATGTGACTCTGGCAGCCATTTGGGTCATGCAGAGTTTACTTAAGGCCCTGGCTTTTGGGCTTGGCGCATATTTTGCGGTGTAGTCTGGTGCAGACTGCTTTCTCCACTGCAGGTGGCACTCAACCACAGCGGCATTGCAGAGGGGGAGGAAGTCTAGAGGGGGGGGTGATGGGAAGACCCCAGCTCTTATATTTAGCAGTATAACACATCTCAGGTGGTGTCCTCTTCTCCCAAGGCTGTAAGCTGCAGCAGTACACAGAAGGTTACAGTTAAGGAGAAAGAAGATTCGCGATCCAAGGCCCCAGACTATGGAACGCTTTACCAACCAGCATTCGGTTGGAGGAGAACCACCTAGCATTTAGGAAAAAGGTCAAGACTTTTCTCTTTTGATATCAAAGGAGACAGGAACAACAAGCGCCCAGAGGCGATTCAGTTCGCATGTGCCGCGCTATACAAGTTTTCATTCATTCATTCATTCATTCAACTTAGTTCCCCTATGGTTTCCTGGTTCAACTGGGGTGGGGGCAGCTGTCCGATTGGATGCTGGCTCCCCATGTGACTCTGGCAGTCATTTTGGGTCACACAGAGTCTACTTAAGGGCCTGGCTTTCGGGTTTGGCACGTATTTTGCGGTGTAGTCTGGTGCAGACTGCTTTCTCCACTGCAGGTGGCACTCAACCACAGCGGCATTGCAGAGGGGGAGGAAGTCTAGAGGAACTTAGTTCCCCTATGGTTTCCTGGTTCAACAGGGGGGCAACTGTCCCATTGGATGCTGGCTATCCATGTGACTGGCAGCCATTTTGAGTCACGCAGAGTCTACTTAAGGCCATGGCTTTCGAGCTTGGCACGTATTTTGCGGTGTAGTCAGGTGCAGACTGCTTTCTCCACTGCAGGTGACACTCAACCACAGCGGCATTTCAGAGGGGGAGGAAGTCTAGAGGAACTTAGTTCCCCTATGGTTTCCTGGTTCAACAGGGGGGGCAACTGTCCGATTGGATGCTGGCTCTCCATGTGACTCTGGCAGCCATTTTGGGTCACGCAGAGTCTACTTAAGGCCATGGCTTTCGAGCTTGGCATGTATTTTGCGGTGTAGTCTGGTGCAGACTGCTTTCTCCACTCCAGGTGGCACTCAACCACAGCGGCATTGCAGAGGGGGAGGAAGTCTAGAGGAATTTAGTTCCCCTATGGTTTCCTGGTTCAACAGGGGGGGCAACTGTCCGATTGGATGCTGGCTCCCCATGTGACTCTGGCAGCCATTTTGGGTCACGCAGAGTCAACTTAAGGCCCTGGCTTTTGGGTTTGGCACGTATTTTGCGGTGTAGTCCAGTGCAGTCTGCTTTCTCCACTGCAGGGGGCGCTCAACCACAGCCCCTGGGCTTGATGCTCATTTGGTGTGTGGCTAGTGTAGAGACAGGATACCAGTCTGTCAGGGGCAGTGCTAGCATCAGGCAGAAGTCCCAGAGGAGTAGGGAGAGTGTAGACACTCGCCATTCTTTCTGGAAAGCCTCCCCACTTTGGTATGGACTGGCCTGGCCACATTTGAGACAGACGCTGTTGGCACACCTGAGACCTACTCCTACGACCCTTGGCTGTGGCATCCTGTGAGTGCTTCTGGTCAGGTGGCTTCCCCACTAGGCCTTTTGCATTGCTGAAGTTTAATTTCAATACAGTTCTGTTTTTTACAGCTGGACTCCAAGTGTTCACTGCCGCCGCACCAGGCTGCACCTACCCACATATATGTTCCCGTAACCTAACTCCTTTCTCTAATTTTTCCTAATTATTACACATAACTACCCTCACTCTTCAAGCACACAGTTGAATCAAAAAGGGCTGGCAACTCGGATGCTCTTGAATAAAATGACTTTATTGGTTACATGGGTACACGGGTACAGGCTATACGTTGATGCGTTTCGGCTAAGAAGCCTTCATCGAAACTTGATGAAGTCTTCTTAGCCGAAACGCGTCAACATATATGGACTTCTATATTGGCAGTGGAGCTGGGGTAACATTTTGTTTCTCTTCAAGCACACAGGATCCAAACTAAAAATCGGGACGCACATGAATAGATGCCAACTGTCCGGATTTGCCAGGACAGTCCCTCATCTTGGCCCTCCAATACCATTTCCTGGGCCATGTACTTGGAATCATAGCCTCAATCTTATTTGCGTTGTACATGCACAGCAATAAAAAAAAAAAGGAAATAATTGTGAGAATTTGGGGTTGCAAGTGGCTGGTGCTCCCAAATTTAGAGGCAGGGGTCTGGGCGGAATTCATCATAAAGTGGACCTGATGGGCAGTCCCTGCATATTTAGAGGTGGGGTCTGTGTGACATCCACCTATAAATTGGGCATGATGAGTGTTCCTTGCATATATGTAGGATTGGGTCTGAACAGGACCAACCCGTGAAGGGGCCATGATGGGCAGTCCCTGTCTATTTAGAGGTGGAGATTAGGTGGGACAACCCATAAAGCAGGCATGATAGGTGGTCCCCACGTATCTAGAGGCGGGGTCTGTGCAGAAGCCACCTGTAAAGTGGGCATGCTGGGAATTTCCTGCATATTTAAAGGCAGGGGTCTGAACAGGACCAACCCGTGAAGGGGCCATGATGGGCAGTCCCTGTCTATTTAGAGGTGGAGTCTAGGTGGGACAACCCATAAAGCAGGCATGATAGGTGGTCCCCACATATCTAGAGGCGGGGTCTGTGCAGAAGCCACCTGTAAAGTGGGCATGCTGGGAATTTCCTGCATATTTAAAGGCAGGGGTCTGGACAGGACCATCCTGTAAAGAGGGCATGATGGTCAGTCCCTGTATTATAAGAGGTGCAGTCTAGGTGGGACCAACCCATAAAGTAGGCATGATGGGTGGTCCCTACAAATCTAGAGTTGGGGTCTGTGCAGAATCAGCCTTTAAAGTGGGCAACTCCTGCATATTTAAAGATAGGGTCTGGACCATACCAACCTGTAAAGAGGGTATGATGACCAGTCCCTGTATATTTAGAGGTGGAGTCTAGGTGGCACCAACCCATAAAGTAGGCATGATGGGTGGTCCCCACATGTTTGGAAGCAGGTTCATGTAGAAACAATCTGTAAAGTGGGCATGGTGGCAAGTCCCTGAATAATTGAGAATGGGGTCTAGACAGGACCATCCTGTAAAGAAAGCATGTTGGGTAGTCCATTCATATTTAGAGTTGGGGTCTGGGATAAAATAACCTTTAAAGAAGGCGTTATGGATGGTCCCCACAAGTTTAAAGGTGGGATCTGGGTGGGACCAACCCATAAAGTAGGCAATGTGGGTGGTCCCCACATATCTAGAGGTGGGTTCTGCGCAGAATCATCCTATAAAGTGTGCAGGCCTTGCATATTTAAAGATGGGGTCTTGACTGGACCAACCCATAAAGAGGGCATGAATTTTGCACCCGGGTTGATGGGGTTAATGTTGCTGTGTATTATGGGATGGAAGGGGTTAATGTTGCTGAGTATTATGGGATGGAAGGGGTTAATGTTGCTGAGTATTATGGGATGGAAGGGGTTAATGTTGCTGTGTATTATGGGATGGAAGGGGTTAATGTTGCTGTGTATTATGGGATGGAAGGGGTTAATGTTGCTGAGTATTATGGGATGGAAGGGGTTAATGTTGCTGAGTATTATGGGATGGAAGGGGTTAATGTTGCTGAGTATTATGGGATGGAAGGGGTTAATGTTGCTGAGTATTATGGGATGGAAGGGGTTAATGTTGCTGTGTATTATGGGATGGAAGGGGTTAATGTTGCTGAGTATTATGGGATGGAAGGGGTTAATGTTGCTGAGTATTATGGGATGGAAGGGGTTAATGTTGCTGAGTATTATGGGATGGAAGGGGTTAATGTTGCTGAGTATTATGGGATGGAAGGGGTTAATGTTGCTGTGTATTATGGGATGGAAGGGGTTAATGTTGCTGAGTATTATGGGATGGAAGGGGTTAATGTTGCTGAGTATTATGGGATGGAAGGGGTTAATGTTGCTGTGTATTATGGGATGGAAGGGGTTAATGTTGCTGTGTATTATGGGATGGAAGGGGTTAATGTTGCTGAGTATTATGGGATGGAAGGGGTTAATGTTGCTGAGTATTATGGGATGGAAGGGGTTAATGTTGCTGAGTATTATGGGATGGAAGGGGTTAATGTTGCTGTGTATTATGGGATGGAAGGGGTTAATGTTGCTGAGTATTATGGGATGGAAGGGGTTAATGTTGCTGAGTATTATGGGATGGAAGGGGTTAATGTTGCTGAGTATTATGGGATGGAAGGGGTTAATGTTGCTGAGTATTATGGGATGGAAGGGGTTAATGTTGCTGTGTATTATGGGATGGAAGGGGTTAATGTTGCTGAGTATTATGGGATGGAAGGGGTTAATGTTGCTGAGTATTATGGGATGGAAGGGGTTAATGTTGCTGTGTATTATGGGATGGAAGGGGTTAATGTTGCTGTGTATTATGGGATGGAAGGGGTTAATGTTGCTGAGTATTATGGGATGGAAGGGGTTAATGTTGCTGAGTATTATGGGATGGAAGGGGTTAATGTTGCTGAGTATTATGGGATGGAAGGGGTTAATGTTGCTGTGTATTATGGGATGTAAGGGGTTAATGTTGCTGAGTATTATGGGATGTAAGGGGTTAATGTTGCTGTGTATTATGGGATGGAAGGGGTTAATGTTGCTGAGTATTATGGGATGGAAGGGGTTAATGTTGCTGAGTATTATGGGATGGAAGGGGTTAATGTTGCTGAGTATTATGGGATGGAAGGGGTTAATGTTGCTGAGTATTATGGGATGGAAGGGGTTAATGTTGCTGTGTATTATGGGATGGAAGGGGTTAATGTTGCTGTGTATTATGGGATGGAAGGGGTTAATGTTGCTGTGTATTATGGGATGGAAGGGGTTAATGTTGCTGAGTATTATGGGATGGAAGGGGTTAATGTTGCTGTGTATTATGGGATGGAAGGGGTTAATGTTGCTGAGTATTATGGGATGGAAGGGGTGAATGTTGCAGTGTATTATGGGATGGAAGGGGTTAATGTTGCAGTGTATTATGGGATGGAAGGGGTTAATGTTGCTGTGTATTATGGGATGGAAGGGGTTAATGTTGCTGTGTATTATGGGATGGAAGGGGTTAATGTTGCTGAGTATTATGGGATGGAAGGGGTTAATGTTGCTGAGTATTATGGGATGGAAGGGGTTAATGTTGCAGTGTATTATGGGATGGAAGGGGTTAATGTTGCTGTGTATTATGGGATGGAAGGGGTTAATGTTGCTGAGTATTATGGGATGGAAGGGGTTAATGTTGCTGTGTATTATGGGATGGAAGGGGTTAATGTTGCAGTGTATTATGGGATGGAACGGGTTAATGTTGCTGAGTATTATGGGATGGAAGGGGTTAATGTTGCTGAGTATTATGGGATTGAAGGGGTTAATGTTGCTGAGTATTATGGGATGGAAGGGGTTAATGTTGCTGAGTATTATGGGATGGAAGGGGTTAATGTTGCTGTGTATTATGGGATGTATGGGGTTAATGTTGCTGTGTATTATGGGATGGAAGGGGTTAATGTTGCTGAGTATTATGGGATGGAAGGGGTTAATGTTGCAGTGTATTATGGGATGGAAGGGGTTAATGTTGCTGAGTATTATGGGATGGAAGGGGTTAATGTTGCTGAGTATTATGGGATGGAAGGGGTTAATGTTGCTGAGTATTATGGGATGGAAGGGGTTAATGTTGCTGAGTATTATGGGATGGAAGGGGTTAATGTTGCTGAGTATTATGGGATGGAAGGGGTTAATGTTGCTGAGTATTATGGGATGGAAGGGGTTAATGTTGCTGTGTATTATGGGATGGAAGGGGTTAATGTTGCTGAGTATTATGGGATGGAAGGGGTTAATGTTGCTGAGTATTATGGGATGGAAGGGGTTAATGTTGCTGAGTATTATGGGATGGAAGGGGTTAATGTTGCTGAGTATTATGGGATGGAAGGGGTTAATGTTGCAGTGTATTATGGGATGGAAGGGGTTAATGTTGCTGTGTATTATGGGATGGAAGGGGTTAATGTTGCTGTGTATTATGGGATGGAAGGGGTTAATGTTGCTGAGTATTATGGGATGGAAGGGGTTAATGTTGCTGAGTATTATGGGATGGAAGGGGTTAATGTTGCAGTGTATTATGGGATGGAAGGGGTTAATGTTGCTGTGTATTATGGGATGGAAGGGGTTAATGTTGCTGAGTATTATGGGATGGAAGGGGTTAATGTTGCAGTGTATTATGGGATGGAAGGGGTTAATGTTGCTGAGTATTATGGGATGGAAGGGGTTAATGTTGCTGAGTATTATGGGATTGAAGGGGTTAATGTTGCTGAGTATTATGGGATGGAAGGGGTTAATGTTGCTGAGTATTATGGGATGGAAGGGGTTAATGTTGCTGAGTATTATGGGATGGAAGGGGTTAATGTTGCTGTGTATTATGGGATGTAAGGGGTTAATGTTGCTGTGTATTATGGGATGGAAGGGGTTAATGTTGCTGTGTATTATGGGATGTAAGGGGTTAATGTTGCAGTGTATTATGGGATGGAAGGGGTTAATGTTGCTGAGTATTATGGGATGGAAGGGGTTAATGTTGCTGAGTATTATGGGATGGAAGGGGTTAATGTTGCTGAGTATTATGGGATGGAAGGGGTTAATGTTGCTGTGTATTATGGGATGGAAGGGGTTAATGTTGCTGTGTATTATGGGATGGAGGGGGTTAATGTTGCCGTGCATTATGGGATGGAAGGGGATACTGTTGCTGTGTATTATGGGATGGAAGGGGTTAATGTTGCTGAGTATTATGGGATGGAAGGGGTTAATGTTGCTGAGTATTATGGGATGGAAGGGGTTAATGTTGCTGTGTATTATGGGATGGAAGGGGTTAATGTTGCTGTGTATTATGGGATGGATGGGGTTAATGTTGCAGTGTATTATGGGATGGAAGGGGTTAATGTTGCTGAGTATTATGGGATGGAAGGGGTTAATGTTGCTGAGTATTATGGGATGGAATGGGTTAATGTTGCAGTGTATTATGGGATGGAGGGGGTTAATGTTGCCGTGCATTATGGGATGGAAGGGGATACTGTTGCTGAGTATTATGGGACGGAAGGGGGGACTAACACTGCGCATCACCCTGAACACACCATCCCCACTGTGAAACATGGTGGTGGCAGCCTCATGTGGTGGGGATGCTTTTCTTCAGCAGGGACAGGGAAGCTGCTCAGAGTTGATGGGAAGATGGATGGAGCCAAATACAGGGCAATCTTAGAAGAAAATCCATTCAAAAGACTTGAGACTAGGGGGGGGGGCGGAGGTTCACCTTCCAGCAGGACAATGACCCTAAAGTACAGCTAGAGCTACAATGGAATGGTTTAGATCAAAGCATATTCATGTGTTAGAATGGCCCAGTCACAGTCCAGACCTAAATCACGTTGAGAATCTGTGGCAAGACTTGACAATTGCTGATCACAGACGCTCTCCATCCAATCTGACAGAGCTGGAGATATTTTACAAAGAAGAATGGGCAAAAATGTAACTCTCTAGATGTGCAAAGCTGGTAGAGACACCCCCAAAAAGACTTGCAGCTTTAAATGCAGAGAAAGGCGGATCTACAAAGTATTGACCCCGCCTCCTGAAACCCCGCCTCTCAGAAGGCAGGCTCTGTGCAATGTGTGACACTGCCAATGGCATGCTTTGCAGCTATTCCTCCCTTTCTAAGGACTACATCTCTCATGGTACTTTGCTACATGATTCCTGGCCCGACTCCGCCTCCTGAAACCCCGCCTCTCAGAAGGCAGGCTCTGTGCAATGTGTGACACAGCAGTGCCTACCGCACAGGGCATAGTGACTATGGGGCTGATTTACTCTAAGGCAAATCCGCTGTGCACTGCATGTGCAGTCATGTCCAGTGTCCGGAAAAAAGTATTCATACCCCTTGAAATTTTCCACATTTTGTCATTTTACGCCCAAAAACGTATTTTATTGGGGATTTCATGTGACGGACCAACACAAAGTGGCACTGTGACGCAGTGTTTCTCAACTCCAGTCCTCAAGGCGCCCCCAACAGGTCAAGTTTTCAGGATTTCCCTCAGATGAAATGGCTGTGGTGATTACTAAGGCAGTGAAACTGATCAAATCACCTGTGCAAAATAATGGAAAGCCTGAAAACCTGACCTGTTGGGGGCGCCTTGAGGACTGGAGTAGAGACAGAGTCAGGGACACTAGTTTCGGTCATCGTACCCCTCCAGTCCTGGCAGTGCCGGGGTTGGGGACAGTTTCGGTAAGTGCCAGGGACACTGGTTTCGGTCATTGTACCCCTCCAGTCCTGGCAGTGCCGGGGTCGGGGACACTAGTTTCAGTCATTGTATTCCTCCAGTCCTGGCAGTGCCGGGGTTGGGGACACTAGTTTCGGTCAGTGCCGGGGTCAGGGACACTAGTTTCGGTCATTGTATTCCTCCAGTCCTGGCAGTGCCGGGGTTGGGGACACTAGTTTCGGTCAGTGCCGGGGTCAGGGACACTGGTTTCGGTCATTGTACCCCTCCAGTCCTGGCAGTGCTGGGGTCGGGGACACTAGTTTCAGTCATTGTATTCCTCCAGTCCTGGCAGTGCCGGGGTCGGGGACACTAGTTTCGGTCATTGTACCCCTCCAGTCCTGGCAGTGCTGGGGTCGGGGACACTAGTTTCAGTCATTGTATTCCTCCAGTCCTGGCAGTGCCGGGGTCGGGGACACTAGTTTCGGTCATTGTACCCCTCCAGTCCTGGCAGTGCCGGGGTCGGGGACACTAGTTTCGGTCATTGTTCCCCTCCAGTCTTGGCAGTCCTGGGGTTGGGACACTAGTTTCGGTCAGTGCCGGGGACACTAGTTTCGGTCATTGTTCCCCTCCAGTCCTGGCAGTGCCGGGGTCGGGGACACTAGTTTCGGTCATTTTACCCCTCTAGTCCTGGCAGTGACGGGGTTGGGGACATTTTCGGTAAGTGCCAGGGACACTGGTTTCGGTCATTGTACCCCTCCAGTCCTGGCAGTGCCGGGGTCGGGGACACTAGTTTCAGTCATTGTATTCCTCCAGTTCTGGCAGTGCCGGGGTTGGGGACACTAGTTTCGGTCAGTGCCGGGGTCAGGGACACTAGTTTCGGTCATTGTATTCCTCAAGTCCTGGCAGTGCCGGGGTTGGGGACACTAGTTTCGGTCAGTGCCGGGGTCAGGGACACTAGTTTCGGTCATTGTACCCCTCCAGTCCTGGCAGTGCCGGGGTCGGGGACACTAGTTTCGGTCATTGTTCCCCTCCAGTCTTGGCAGTCCTGGGGTTGGGACACTAGTTTCGGTCAGTGCCGGGGACACTAGTTTCGGTCATTGTTCCCCTCCAGTCCTGGCAGTGCCGGGGTCGGGGACACTAGTTTCGGTCATTTTACCCCTCTAGTCCTGGCAGTGACGGGGTTGGGGACAGTTTCGGTAAGTGCCAGGGACACTGGTTTCGGTCATTGTACCCCTCCAGTCCTGGCAGTGCCGGGGTCGGGGACACTAGTTTCAGTCATTGTATTCCTCCAGTCCTGGCAGTGCCGGGGTTGGGGACACTAGTTTCGGTCAGTGCCGGGGTCAGGGACACTAGTTTCGGTCATTGTATTCCTCCAGTCCTGGCAGTGCCGGGGTTGGGGACACTAGTTTCGGTCAGTGCCGGGGTCAGGGACACTAGTTTCGGTCATTGTACCCCTCCAGTCCTGGCAGTGCCGGGGTCGGGGACACTAGTTTCGGTCATTGTTCCCCTCCAGTCTTGGCAGTCCTGGGGTTGGGACACTAGTTTCGGTCAGTGCCGGGGACACTAGTTTCGGTCATTGTTCCCCTCCAGTCCTGGCAGTGCCGGGGTCGGGGACACTAGTTTCGGTCATTGTTCCCCTCCAGTCTTGGCAGTCCTGGGGTTGGGGACACTAGTTTTGGTCAGTGCCGGGGACACTAGTTTCGGTCAGTGCCGGGGTCAGGGACACTAGTTTCGGTCATTGTACCCCTCCAGTCCTGGCAGTGCCGGGGCCGGGGACACTAGTTTCGGTCATTGTTCCCCTCCAGTCTTGGCAGTCCTGGGGTTGGGGACACTAGTTTCGGTCATTGTACCCCTCCAGTCCTGGCAGTGCCGGGGTCGGGGACACTAGTTTCGGTCATTTTTCCGCCCCAATCTTGGCAGTCCTGGGGTTGGGGACACTAGTTTCGGTCAGTGCCGGGGACACTAGTTTCGGTCATTGTTCCCCTCCAGTCCTGGCAGTGCCGGGGTCGGGGACACTAGTTTCGGTCATTGTTCCCCTCCAGTCCTGGCAGTGCCGGGGTCGGGGACACCAGTTTCGGTCATTGTTCCCCTCCAGTCCTGGCAGTGCCGGGGTCGGGGACACTAGTTTCGGTCATTGTACCCCTCCAGTCCTGGCAGTGCCGGGGTCGGGGACACTAGTTTCGGTCATTGTACCCCTCCAGTCCTGGCAGTGCCGGGGCCGGGGACACTAGTTTCGGTCATTGTTCCCCTCCAGTCTTGGCAGTCCTGGGGTTGGGGACACTAGTTTCGGTCATTGTTCCCCTCCAGTCTTGGCAGTCCTGGGGTTGGGGACACTAGTTTCGGTCAGTGCCGGGGACACTAGTTTCGGTCATTGTTCCCCTCCAGTCCTGGCAGTGCCGGGGTCGGGGACACTAGTTTCGGTCATTGTTCCCCTCCAGTCCTGGCAGTGCCGGGGTCGGGGACACTAGTTTCGGTCATTGTTCCCCTCCAGTCCTGG
The DNA here is from genome assembly GCA_029574335.1 of Rana kukunoris. NCBI lineage: Eukaryota > Metazoa > Chordata > Amphibia > Anura > Ranidae > Rana > Rana kukunoris. Next base: position 536,953,612 of record CM056051.1, read on the forward strand.
CAGTGCCGGGGTCGGGGACACTAGTTTCGGTCATTGTACCCCTCCAGTCCTGGCAGTGCCGGGGTCGGGGACACTAGTTTCGGTCATTGTACCCCTCCAGTCCTGGCAGTGCCGGAGTCGGGGACACTAGTTTCGGTCATTGTACCCCTCCAGTCCTGGCAGTGCCGGGGTCGGGGACACTAGTTTCGGTCATTGTTCCCCTCCAGTCCTGGCAGTGCCGGGGTCGGGGACACTAGTTTCGGTCATTGTACCCCTCCAGTCCTGGCAGTGCCGGGGTCGGGGACACTAGTTTCGGTCATTGTACCCCTCCAGTCCTGGCAGTGCCGGGGTCGGGGACACTAGTTTCGGTCATTGCACCCCTCCAGTCCTGGCAGTGCCGGGGTCGGGGACACTAGTTTCGGTCATTGCACCCCTCCAGTCCTGGCAGTGCCGGGGTCGGGGACACTAGTTTCGGTCATTGTACCCCTCCAGTCCTGGCAGTGCCGGGGTCGGGGACACTAGTTTCGGTCATTGCACCCCTCCAGTCCTGGCAGTGCCGGGGTCGGGGACACTAGTTTCGGTCATTGTACCCCTCCAGTCCTGGCAGTGCCGGGGTCGGGGACACTAGTTTCGGTCATCGTACCCCTCCAGTCCTGGCAGTGCCGGGGTCGGGGACACTAGTTTCGGTCATCGTACCCCTCCAGTCCTGGCAGTGCCGGGGTCGGGGACACTAGTTTCGGTCATTGTACCCCTCCAGTCCTGGCAGTGCCGGGGTCGGGGACACTAGTTTCGGTCATTGCACCCCTCCAGTCCTGGCAGTGCCGGGGTCGGGGACACTAGTTTTGGTCATTGTTCCCCTCCAGTCCTGGCAGTGCCGGGGTCGGAGACACTAGTTTCGGTCATTGTTCCCCTCCAGTCCTGGCAGTGCCGGGGTCGGGGACACTAGTTTCGGTCATTTTTCCCCTCCAGTCTTGGCAGTCCTGGGGTTGGGGACACTAGTTTCGGTCAGTGCCGGGGACACTGGTTTCGGTCATTGTTCCCCTCCAGTCCTGGCAGTGCCGGGGTCGGGGACACTAGTTTCGGTCATTGTTCCCCTCCAGTCTTGGCAGTGCCGGGGTCGGGGACACTAGTTTCGGTCATTGCACCCCTCCAGTCCTGGCAGTGCCGGGGTCGGGGACACTAGTTTCGGTCATTGTACCCCTCCAGTCCTGGCAGTGCCGGGGTCGGGGACACTAGTTTCGGTCATTGTTCCCTCCAATCCTGGCAGTGCCGGGGTCGGGGACACTAGTTTCGGTCATTGTACCCCTCCAGTCCTGGCAGTGCCGGGGTCGGGGACACTAGTTTCGGTCATTGTTCCCTCCAATCCTGGCAGTGCTGGGACCGAAACTAGTGTCCCAGACCCCGGCACTGCCAGTAGTGGAGGGGTACAAAGACCGAAAATAGTGTCCCTGACCCCGGCACTGCCAGTCCTGGCAGTGCCGGGGTCGGGGACACTAGTTTCGGTCATCGTACCCCTCCAGTCCTGGCAGTCCCGGGGCCGATGACACTAGTTTCGGTCATTGTACCCCTCCAGTACTGGCAGTGCCGGAGTCGGGGGGCACTAGTTTCGGTCATTGTACCCCTCCAGTCCTGGCAGTGCCGGGGCCGGGGACACTAGTTTCGGTCATTGCACCCTTCCAGTCCTGGCAGTCCTGGGGTCGGGGACACTAGTTTCGGTCATCGTACCCCTCCAGTCCTGGCAGTGCCGGAGTCGGGGGACACTAGTTTCGGTCATTGTTCCCCTCCAGTCCTGGCAGTGCCGGGGTCGGGGACACCAGTTTCGGTCATTGTTCCCCTCCAGTCCTGGCAGTGCCGGGGTCGGGGACACTAGTTTCGGTCATTGTACCCCTCCAGTCCTGGCAGTGCCGGGGTCGGGGACACTAGTTTCGGTCATTGTACCCCTCCAGTCCTGGCAGTGCCGGGGCCGGGGACACTAGTTTCGGTCATTGTTCCCCTCCAGTCTTGGCAGTCCTGGGGTTGGGGACACTAGTTTCGGTCAGTGCCGGGGACACTAGTTTCGGTCATTGTTCCCCTCCAGTCCTGGCAGTGCCGGGGTTGGGGACACTAGTTTCGGTCATTGTTCCCCTCCAGTCCTGGCAGTGCCGGGGTCGGGGACACTAGTTTCGGTCATTGTTCCCCTCCAGTCCTGGCAGTGCCGGGGTCGGGGACACTAGTTTCGGTCATTGTACCCCTCCAGTCCTGGCAGTGCCGGGGTCGGGGACACTAGTTTCGGTCATTGCACCCCTCCAGTCCTGGCAGTGCCGGGGTCGGGGACACTAGTTTCGGTCATTGCACCCCTCCAGTCCTGGCAGTGCCGGGGTCGGGGACACTAGTTTCGGTCATTGTACCCCTCCAGTCCTGGCAGTGCCGGGGTCGGGGACACTAGTTTCGGTCATTGCACCCCTCCAGTCCTGGCAGTGCCGGGGTCGGGGACACTAGTTTCGGTCATTGTACCCCTCCAGTCCTGGCAGTGCCGGGGTCGGGGACACTAGTTTCGGTCATCGTACCCCTCCAGTCCTGGCAGTGCCGGGGTCGGGGACACTAGTTTCGGTCATCGTACCCCTCCAGTCCTGGCAGTGCCGGGGTCGGGGACACTAGTTTCGGTCATTGTACCCCTCCAGTCCTGGCAGTGCCGGGGTCGGGGACACTAGTTTCGGTCATTGCACCCCTCCAGTCCTGGCAGTGCCGGGGTCGGGGACACTAGTTTTGGTCATTGTTCCCCTCCAGTCCTGGCAGTGCCGGGGTCGGAGACACTAGTTTCGGTCATTGTTCCCCTCCAGTCCTGGCAGTGCCGGGGTCGGGGACACTAGTTTCGGTCATTTTTCCCCTCCAGTCTTGGCAGTCCTGGGGTTGGGGACACTAGTTTCGGTCAGTGCCGGGGACACTGGTTTCGGTCATTGTTCCCCTCCAGTCCTGGCAGTGCCGGGGTCGGGGACACTAGTTTCGGTCATTGTTCCCCTCCAGTCTTGGCAGTGCCGGGGTCGGGGACACTAGTTTCGGTCATTGCACCCCTCCAGTCCTGGCAGTGCCGGGGTCGGGGACACTAGTTTCGGTCATTGTACCCCTCCAGTCCTGGCAGTGCCGGGGTCGGGGACACTAGTTTCGGTCATTGTTCCCTCCAATCCTGGCAGTGCCGGGGTCGGGGACACTAGTTTCGGTCATTGTACCCCTCCAGTCCTGGCAGTGCCGGGGTCGGGGACACTAGTTTCGGTCATTGTTCCCTCCAATCCTGGCAGTGCTGGGACCGAAACTAGTGTCCCAGACCCCGGCACTGCCAGTAGTGGAGGGGTACAATGACCGAAACTAGTGTCCCTGACCCCGGCACTGCCAGTCCTGGCAGTGCCGGGGTCGGGGACACTAGTTTCGGTCATCGTACCCCTCCAGTCCTGGCAGTCCCGGGGCCGATGACACTAGTTTCGGTCATTGTACCCCTCCAGTACTGGCAGTGCCGGAGTCGGGGGGCACTAGTTTCGGTCATTGTACCCCTCCAGTCCTGGCAGTGCCGGGGCCGGGGACACTAGTTTCGGTCATTGCACCCTTCCAGTCCTGGCAGTCCTGGGGTCGGGGACACTAGTTTCGGTCATCGTACCCCTCCAGTCCTGGCAGTCCCGGGGCCGATGACACTAGTTTCGGTCATTGTACCCCTCCAGTACTGGCAGTGCCGGAGTCGGGGGACACTAGTTTCGGTCATTGTTCCCCTCCAGTCCTGGCAGTGCCGGGGTCGGGGACACCAGTTTCGGTCATTGTTCCCCTCCAGTCCTGGCAGTGCCGGGGTCGGGGACACTAGTTTCGGTCATTGTACCCCTCCAGTCCTGGCAGTGCCGGGGTCGGGGACACTAGTTTCGGTCATTGTACCCCTCCAGTCCTGGCAGTGCCGGGGCCGGGGACACTAGTTTCGGTCATTGTTCCCCTCCAGTCTTGGCAGTCCTGGGGTTGGGGACACTAGTTTCGGTCAGTGCCGGGGACACTAGTTTCGGTCATTGTTCCCCTCCAGTCCTGGCAGTGCCGGGGTTGGGGACACTAGTTTCGGTCATTGTTCCCCTCCAGTCCTGGCAGTGCCGGGGTCGGGGACACTAGTTTCGGTCATTGTTCCCCTCCAGTCCTGGCAGTGCCGGGGTCGGGGACACTAGTTTCGGTCATTGTACCCCTCCAGTCCTGGCAGTGCCGGGGTCGGGGACACTAGTTTCGGTCATTGTACCCCTCCAGTCCTGGCAGTGCCGGGGCCGGGGACACTAGTTTCGGTCATTGTTCCCCTCCAGTCTTGGCAGTCCTGGGGTTGGGGACACTAGTTTCGGTCAGTGCCGGGGACACTAGTTTCGGTCATTGTTCCCCTCCAGTCCTGGCAGTGCCGGGGTTGGGGACACTAGTTTCGGTCATTGTTCCCCTCCAGTCCTGGCAGTGCCGGGGTCGGGGACACTAGTTTCGGTCATTGTTCCCCTCCAGTCCTGGCAGTGCCGGGGTCGGGGACACTAGTTTCGGTCATTGTTCCCCTCCAGTCCTGGCAGTGCCGGGGTCGGGGACACTAGTTTCGGTCATTGTTCCCCTCCAGTCCTGGCAGTGCCGGGGTCGGGGACACTAGTTTCGGTCATTGTACCCCTCCAGTCCTGGCAGTGCCGGGGTCGGGGACACTAGTTTCGGTCATTGTACCCATCCAGTCCTGGCAGTGCCGGGGTCGGGGGACCGAAGTCACATTCCAGGTTACAGAGATCCTCCGGCGGCGTTTTTCCCGGCTCCCGCCCGGCGCGGTGTGTAATGTACTATGTAATTTGCACACACACGCGGCGTCGCACGTCATTGATCCCGGCACCGAGAAATTGTCAGGACAATTAAACACAGCCGGGATCTAATGAATACAATTACGTGCAGTACAGACGCCACAAAGGAGGTTAGCGCTCTCCGTCTGAAGAGCTCACGGTCTGCGCACGCCAGACGGGCCGCCAGACAGCGCCGGTACGGCAGAGTCTCCGATTACAGGAGGTTTGCTGAAGACGAGCCGCGGCGGTTTAACCCTCCCCTCCCCCTCCCCCCATAGTATTTTCCTCCTTCCTTCCTTTCACTTATAAGAGTAATGAATCTCTAATCGCCACATTTGTTATATTTTTCTAAACGGATGTTATGAAAAGTGACCTTTCCGCTTCACTCAGGAGCCGGCGACAGAACGTTCCTCCCTCTGGTTCCATGACCGGTGTGCGCCCCCCCCCCCCGCCCCCGCCCCCACTGCCGCCGGAGCGCTCAGGGGTTCAAATACATAATACGGCTTCCTCAGAAACGTCCTCACCGGCCATAAAATGCCAGGGAAGCCTGCCTATGTTACATACTACTGACCCCTGCACTATATATGTTACCTACTGCTGACCACTGCACTGTGTATACTACTGACCCCTGCACTACATACTACTGACCCCTGCACTACATACTACTGACCCCTGCACTACATACTACTGACCCCTGCACTACATACTACTGACCCCTGCACTACATACTACTGACCCCTGCACTATATATGTTACCTACTGCTGACCACTGCACTGTGTATAATACTGACCCCTGCACTACATACTACTGACCCCTGCACTATATATGTTACATACTGCTGACCCCTGCACTGTGTATACTACTGACCCCTGCACTACATACTACTGACCCCTGCACTACATACTACTGACCCCGGCACTACATACTACTGACCCCTGCACTATATATGTTACATACTGCTGACCCCTGCACTGTGTATACTACTGACCCCTGCACTACATACTACTGACCCCTGCACTACATACTACTGACCCCGGCACTACATACTACTGACCCCTGCACTGTGTATACTACTGACCCCTGCACTACATACTACTGACCCCTGCACTATATATGTTACATACTGCTGACCACTGCACTATATATGTTACCTACTGCTGACCACTGCACTGTGTATAATACTGACCCCTGCACTACATACTACTAACCCCTGCACTACATACTACTGACCCCTGCACTGTGTATACTACTGACCCCTGCACTACATACTACTGACCCCTGCACTATATATGTTACATACTGCTGACCACTGCACTGTGTATACTACTGACCCCTGCACTACATACTACTGACCCCTGCACTATATATGTTACATACTGCTGACCACTGCACTGTGTATACTACTGACCCCTGCACTACATACTACTGACCCCTGCACTACATACCACTGACCCCTGCACTACATACTACTGACCCCTGCACTGTGTATACTACTGACCCCTGCACTACATACTACTGACCCCTGCACTACATACTACTGACCCCTGCACTATATATGTTACATACTGCTGACCACTGCACTGTGTATACTACTGACCCCTGCACTACATACTACTGACCCCTGCACTACATACCACTGACCCCTGCACTACATACTACTGACCTCTGCACTGTGTATACTACTGACCCCTGCACTACATACTACTGACCCCTACACTACATACTACTGACCCCTGCACTACATACTACTGACCCCTGCACTGTGTATACTACTGACCCCTGCACTACATACTACTGACCCCTGCACTACATACTGCTGACCACTGCACTGTGTATACTACTGACCCCTGCACTACATACTACTAACCCCTGCACTGTGTATAGTACTGACCCCTGCACTATATATGTTACATACTGCTGACCACTGCACTGTGTATACTACTGACCCCTGCACTACATACTACTGACCCATACACTACATACTACTGACCCCTGCACTACATACTACTGACCCCTGCACTGTGTATACTACTGACCCCTGCACTACATACTACTGACCCCTGCACTACATACTGCTGACCACTGCACTGTGTATACTACTGACCCCTGCACTACATACTACTGACCCCTGCACTACATACTACTGACCCCTGCACTGTGTATACTACTGACCCCTGCACTACATACTACTGACCCCTGCACTACATACTGCTGACCACTGCACTGTGTATACTACTGACCCCTGCACTACATACTGCTGACCCCTGCACTGTGTATACTACTGACCCCTGCACTATATATGTTACATACTGCTGACCACTGCACTGTGTATACTACTGACCCCTGCACTACATACTACTGACCCCTGCACTACATACTACTGACCCCTGCACTACATACTACTGACCCCTGCACTGTGTATACTACTGACCCCTGCACTACATACTACTGACCCCTGCACTACATACTACTGACCCCTGCACTACATACTGCTGACCCCTGCACTGTGTATACTACTGACCCCTGCACTACATACTACTGACCCCTGCACTGTGTATACTTCTGACCCCTGCACTGTGTATACTACTGACCCCTGCACTATATATGTTAAATACTGCTGACCCCTGCACTACATACTACTGACCCCTGCACTACATACTACTGACCCCTGCACTACATACTGCTGACCCCTGCACTGTGTATACTACTGACCCCTGCACTACATACTACTGACCCCTGCACTGTGTATACTTCTGACCCCTGCACTGTGTATACTACTGACCCCTGCACTATATATGTTAAATACTGCTGACCCCTGCACTACATACTACTGACCCCTGCACTGTGTATACTTCTAACCCCTGCACTACATACTACTGACCCCTGCACTGTGTATACTACTGACCCCTGCAATGTGTATACTACTGACCACTGCACTGTGTATAATACTGACCCCTGCACTATATATGTTAAATACTGCTGACCACTGCACTACATACTACTGACCCTTGCACTGTGTATACTACTGACCCCTGCATTGTGTATACTACTGACCCCTGCACTGCATACTACTGACCCCTGCACTGCATACTACTGACCCCTGCGCTATATATGGTAAATACTGCTGACCCCTGCACTGTGTACGTTACATACTGCTGACCTCTGCACCATTTACATTAAACACTGCTGACCCCTGCACAATGTACATTAAATACTGCTGACCCCTGCACCGTCTATGTTACATACTGCTATATCCCCTGTACGGTGTATGTTACATACTACTGACCCCTGCACTCTGTACAGTAATGTGGTCCTCTGCACTGTGTATACTACATACTGATGACCCCTGCACAGTGTATGTTACATGCTGCTGACCCCTGCACCATGTACGTTACACATTTCTGACCTCTGCACTGTGTATGTTACATACTGCTGACCCCTGCATTATGTACGTTACATACTGCTGACCCCTGCACTATATAAGTTTCATGCTTCTGACCCCGGAACTGTGTACGTTACATACTGCTGGACCCAGCAGCTTGTACATTAAATACTGCTGACCCCTGCACTACATACTACTGACCCCTGAACTGCGTACCTTACGTACTGCGACCCATGCATCGTTTACATTACATACTTCTGACCCCTGCAGCTTGTACGTTAAATACTGATGACCCCATGCACTATGTATATTATATACTGCTGACCCCTGAACTGTGTACGTTACATACTGTGGTCCTCTGCACCGTTTACATTACATACTGCTGACCCCTGCAACATGTTCCTTACATACTGCTGGCCCCTGCACCATGTACATAACATACTGCTGCCCCCTCCACCATGTACATAACATACTGCTGCCCCCTGCAGCTTGTACATTAAATACTGATGACCCCATGCACTGTGTAAACTACATACTACTAACCCCTGCATCATGCACTATGTACGTTACATACTGCTGACCCCTGAGTGGTGTATGTTATATACTGCTGACCCCTGCACTGTGTATGTAACATACTACTGACCCCTGCACCATGTATGTTACATACTGCTTTATCCCCTGCACTGTGTATGTTACATACTGCTGAACCCTGAGTGGTGTATGTTATATACTGCTGACCCCTGCACTGTGTATGTAACATACTACTGACCCCTGCACCATGTATGTTACATACTGCTTCATCCCCTGCACTGTGTATGTTACATACTGCTGACCCCGGCACTCTGGGCATAACATACTGCTGACCCCTGCATCATGTATGTTACATACTGTTGACCCCTGCACCATGTACATTACATATTAATGACCTCTGCACTGTGTATGTCACATACTACTGACCCTTGCACTCTGTTCGTTACATAATGTGGTCCCTAGCACTGTGTATACTACATACTGATGACCCCTGCACCATGTACGTTACATATTGCTGACCCCTGCACTCTGTATGTTACATACTGCGGTCCCCTGCACAGCGTATGTTACATACTGCTGACCCTTGCACAGTGTACATTACATGCTGCTGACCCCTGCACTGTGTACGCTACATACTACTGACCCTTGCACAGTGTACGCTACATACTGCTGACCCCTGCACTGTGCATGCTACATACTACTGACCCCTGCACCATGTACGTTACATATTGCTGACCCCTGCACCATGTTCATTACAAACTGCTGACCCTGCACCATTTGTGTCACATACTGGTGACCCCTGCACCATGTAGGTTACATACTGCTGACCCCTGCACCCTGTACGTTACATACTGCTGACCCTGCATCATTTGTGTCACATATTGCTGACCCCTGCACCATGTACGTTACAAACTGCAGACCCCTGCACTGTGCAAACTACATTCTACTGACCCCTGCACCATGTACGTTACATACTGCTGACCTTGCACCATTTGTGTCACATACTGCTGACCTCTGCACCATGTACGTTACATACTGCTAGCCCCTGCAGCGTGTTTGTTACATACTGCTGACCCCTGCACCGAGTACATTACATACTGCTGACCCCTGCACCATGTACGTTACATACTGCTGACCCCTGCACCATTTGTGTCACATGCTGTTGACCCCTGCACCATGTACGTTACATACTGCTAGCCCCTGCACCATGTACGTTACATACTGCGGACCCCTGCACTGTGAAAACTACATTCTACTGACCCCTGCACCATGTACGTTACATACTGCTGACCCTGCACCATTTGTGTCACATACTGCTGACCTCTGCACCGTGTAAATTACATACTGCTAGCCCCTGCAGCGTGTTTGTTACATACTGCTGACCCCTGCACCGAGTACATTACATACTGCTGACCCCTGCACCATATACGTTACATACTGCTGACCCCTGCACCATATACGTTACATACTGCTGACCCCTGCACCGAGTACATTACATACTGCTGACCCCTGCACCATATACGTTACATACTGCTGACCCCTGCACCATATACGTTACATACTGCTGACCTTGCACCATTTGTGTCACATACTGCTGACCCCTGCACCATGTACGTTACATACTGCTGACCTTGCACCATTTGTGTCACATACTGCTGACCCCTGCACCATGTACGTTACATACTGCTAGCCCCTGCACCATGTACGTTACATACTGCTGACCCCTGCACTGTGCAAACTACATTCTACTGACCCCTGCACCATGTACGTTACATACTGCTGACCCTGCACCATTTGTGTCACATACTGCTGACCTCTGCACCGTGTACGTTACATACTGCTGACCCCTGCACCTCGTACATTACATACTGCTGACCCTGCACCATTTGTGTCACATACTGCTGACCTCTGCACCGTGTACGTTACATACTGCTAGCCCCTGCACCGAGTACATTACATACTGCTGACCCCTGCACCATTTGTGTCACATACTGCTAGCCCCTGCACTGAGTACATTACATACTGCTGACCCCTGCACCATTTGTGTCACATACTGCTAGCCCCTGCACCGAGTACATTACATACTGCTGACCCCTGCACCATTTGTGTCACATACTGCTAGCCCCTGCACTGAGTACATTACATACTGCTGACCCCTGCACCATTTGTGTCACATACTGCTAGCCCCTGCACCGAGTACATTACATACTGCTAGCCCCTGCACCATGTACGTTACATACTGCTGACCCCTGCACTGTGCAAACTACATTCTACTGACCCCTGCACCATGTACGTTACATACTGCTGACCCTGCACCATTTGTGTCACATACTGCTGACCTCTGCACCGTGTACGTTACATACTGCTGACCCCTGCACCTCGTACATTACATACTGCTGACCCCTGCACCGAGTACATTACATACTGCTGACCCCTGCACCATTTACATTACATACTGCGGGTTTACAGTTGTCTGACACAGATCAGCCCCTGCTGATGCCTCGCACCTTACGTCTCTCTACACAGTTGCCTCTGATATGCGCCATAAGAACGATCTGGGCACATACACGCCTTCACCTCACGTGCCGCCCAGTCAGAATAACACAGTGTAAATATATGTCTACGAAGGCGTCACGGCGGCGCGGTTTAGCGAACGCACCTGACACCCACCACTGACGCACCCGAACTCCACACAACCCATCAGCAACACAACGCTCCGATCATACTGCGGCCGGGAACGTGACAGCGCAGGGTCACGGGGGGTGAGGGATGCTCGGCGTGCCGGTGACAGGGGGAGGCGCGCGGTGTGTTGCCATGGAAACCATCGGCCATGTTCTGCGTGAGCGGAGGTTGTAGTTGCCGAGCAGGCTGGTGGGGGTTGGGTTGAGGGGAGGGGGGGGGGGGGCTGGGCGGATCTCGTGTATTTAAAAATAAAAAATAAAGCGATTGTTGATCTCTCCGGATTGTGCTGACGGAGGAACGTTTTCCGAGCCACTTGGCAGACGCGCCGGAGAGGTGGCAGCTGGCGCCAGTCAACGGACGCGACGGGCAGCGCCGCTAATCGCCTCCGCAGCTGTTACCATTTTATTTTGGGTGATGTTTGTGCTACTCTTTTATTTTTTACGACTTCAACTCTGACTTAGAGGAGAGACCAGATCGTCTCTCCTCCACCTCTATGATCTTGGAGGACCGGAGAGACATCGTGACATCACTTCCGGCCTAGGGAGGATGCAAACTATTTTTTTTTTTTTTTTTTAAAGTATCAAATCAATATTTTTTTTATTTTTTATTTGATGCTTTCAATAAAATAAATAAGAAAAACGAGATCTGGGGTCTTCTATAAGACCCCCAGATCTCCTTTTCTTATTTATTACATTTTTTTATTTTTACACCGTCCTTTAACCACTTGCTTACTGGGCACTTACACCCCCCCTCCTGCCCAGGTAAAATTTCAGCTTCCGGCACTGCGTCGCTTTAACTGACAATTGCGCGGTCGTGCCACGTGGCTCCCAAACAAAACTGACGTCCTTTTTTCCCCACAAGTAGAGCTTTCTTTTGGTGGTATTTGATCGCCTGTGCGATTTTTATTTTTTGCGCTATAAACAAAAAAGAGCGACAATTTTGAAGAAAAATACAATATTTTTTACTGGTTGCTATAATAAATATCCCAATTAAAAAAAAAAACACATTTTTTTTTCTCAGCTTAGGGCGATACGTATTCTTCTACATATTTTTGGTAAAAAAAAAAAAAAAAAAATCGCAATAAGCGACTGGTTTGCGCAAAAGTTATAGCGCTTACAAAATAGGGCAGAGAATTATTATTTTTTTATTATTTTTTTTTTTACTAGAAATGGCGGCGATCTGCGATTTTTATTGGTACTGCGACGTTATGGCGGACACATCGGACACTTTTGACACATTTTTGGCGCCATTCACATTTATTCTGCGATCAGTGCTATAAATATGCACTAATTACAGTATAAATGTGACTGGCATTGAAGGGGTTAACACTAGGGGGTGAGGAAGGGGTTAAATGTGTATCCTAGGTGTGTTCTAACTGTGGGGGGAGGGGGGGGGGGGTGACTGGGGGGGTGACCGATCTGTGTCCCTATCTAGGAAGGAACACAGATCGGGCTCCTCCCTTCCAGAGACAGGACATTGTCTCTGTGTGAGCCGGCAATGAGAGATGATCTATGAGAGATCATCTCTCATTCGCCCACAGATCGCATCACAAACGGCCGCCCTGATTGGCCGTTTGCCGCGATCTGTGATTGGCCGTGTCCAATGGACACGGACAACACAGGGCTTCCCCGCAGCGCGCTCTACAGCGTGCGCTGGGAAAGCCAGAATGACGGCATGTTGGATTTTCAGGCCCGCGCTGTTGCCGTCATCCGACGGTAGCGCGGGCCTCAAGTGGTTAATTATTTTTATTTTTTATTACTACATATGCATTCACTTATAGACCCCCAGATTAGTGTTGCTCACGAATATTCGCATTGCGAATATTCGTTACGAATATTGCATATTCGAGAATTCGCGAATAAATCGAATATTGCGGCGAATATTCGCTATTGCGAATATTCGTATTTTTTCAAACTTATTTTTAAAACAGATCACATCCTAGTGATCTCCATCGACGTCTAAAAGCATTGCTGGTATGATTAGAGACCCTGGGCCGAGTAGCTGAGGCGATCCTTTTATGTCGCCGAAAATTCGCAATGCGAATATTCATATTACGAATATTCGCGAATGCGTTCTCTGCCCTTCTGTGTTTTGTGTATAAAAAAAAAAAAAAATTAGCTTTAGTTTTAGTCATATAAGTTTGTGTAAGTAGAGTTAGGGCCAGATTCTCATATATTGTCGGCGGCGTAGCGTAAGCCATTTACACTACGCCGCCGCTGCGTGCCAGAGCAAGTGCTGTATTCTCAAAGCACTTGCTCCGTAGTTGGCGTTGGCGTCTCGTAAATCGCCAAGCGTAAACCCGCGCAATTCAAATGGGGCGGCTTGTATTTAAATTAAGCGCGCCCCCAGCGTCGAACGAACTGCGCATGCGCCGGCCGGGGGAAAAAGCCCAGTGCGCATGCTCCAGCTCACGTCGGGAAGCGTCGTTGAAACCGACGTCAAAACGACGCGAGCGTCATTTACGCAAGTCCCTATTCGCAAACGAGTTAGTAAAACGACGTAAGCGACGGAAAAAGCCGACGCTGACCCGACGCCATACTTAACATGGCGTCCGACGGGACACGACGGCATCCGACGGGACCTCGTAAGGTTACTCCACATAGAAGCTGGGGTAACCTTACGCGGACGAAAACGACGTACGCGACGACGGGGCGGCGTAAAAGCGATCGAGAATCGGCGTACTACTTCATTTGCATATGCAAATGAAAAAACAACGTGAAGGCCACCTAGTGGCCGGAGTTGTCATTACACCTACGATCCGAAAGTGTAATGCTTTTACACTTGTCGGATGTAGAAGCGTATCTATGCAAAAGTGATGCTAAGCATCAGGCGCATAGATACGAGGACAAAAAAAAAAGGCGATATGACGGGGTATCTGAGATACTCCGTCGTAACGCCTCTGAGAATCTGGCCCTTAGTGTTTAGTGCATATTAGTTGAGTAATCCAGGAAATGATCTCCGTTTTCGCGTGTTGACGAGAATTTCGCAATCAATTTCGCATTCGCATTAGCGAAATTTTGCAATTTTTTTTTTTTTTTGATAAAATATCACGAATATTCGATATTAACGAATATTCTTCTCTATATTCGCGTAATATCGCGAAATCGAATATGGCGTATTCCGCTCATCACTACCCCAGATTTCTCCATAAAGAGGAACCGTCATCCCTTATTTCTATCACAAGGGATGTTTACCTTTCCTGTGAGAGTAATAGAAGAAGTAATTAAAAAAAAAAGAAGAAACATTTAAGGGAATGGTTTAGAAATATATATATATATATATGATGTAAGGGGACACTCTGATAGGGACACCTGATGTAAGGGGACACTCTGATGGGGACACCTGATGTAAGGGGACACTCTGATGGGGACTCCTGATGTAAGGGGACACTCTGATGGGGACACCTGATGTAAGGGGACACTCTGATGGGGACTCCTGATGTAAGGGGACACTCTGATGGGGACACCTGATGTAAGGGGACACTCTGATGGGGACTCCTGATGTAAGGGGACACTCTGATGGGGACACCTGATGTAAGGGGACACTCTGATGCGGACTCCTGATGTAAGGGACACTCTGATGAGGACACCTGATGTATGGGGGCTCTCTGATGGGGACAACTGGTGGGCACACCTTATGTAAGGGGACACTCTGATGGGGACACCTGATGTAAGGGGGCACTCTGATGAGGACCCCTGATGTAAGGGGGCTCTCTGATGGGGACACCTGATGGGGACACCTGATGTAAGGGGGCACTCTGATGGGGACACCTGATGTAAGGGGGCTCTCTGATGAGGACACCTGATGTAAGGGGGCTCTCTGATGGGGACACCTGATGGGGACACCTGATGTAAGGGGACACTCTGATGGGGACACCTGATGTAAGGGGGCACTCTGATGGGGACACCTGATGTAAGGGGGCTCTCTGATGAGGACACCTGATGTAAGGGGGCTCTCTGATGGGGACACCTGATGGGGACACCTGATGTAAGGGAGCACTCTGATGTGGATACCTGATGTAAGGGGACACTCTGATGGGGACACCTGATGTAAGGGGACACTCTGGCGGGGACACCTGATGTAAGGGGACACTCTGATGGGGACACCTGATGTAAGGGGACACTCTGATGGGGACACCTGATGGGGACACCTGATGTAAGGGCACACTCTGATGGGGACACTCTGATGGGGACACCTGATGTAAGGGGACACTCTGATGGGGACACCTGATGTAAGGGGACACTCTGATGGGGACACCTGATGTAAGGGGGCTCTCTGATGGGGACACTCTGATGGGGACACCTGATGTAAGGGGCTCTCTGAAGGGGACACCTGATGTAAGGGGCACTCTGATGGGTACACCTGATGGGGACACCTGATGTAAGGGGACACTCTGATGGGGACACCTGATGTAAGGGGGCTCTCTGATGGGGACACTCTGATGGGGACACCTGATGTAAGGGGCTCTCTGATGGGGACACCTGATGTAAGGGGGCACTCTGATGGAAGATGGAACCGGGCAATGTTCTGCAGGTCTTTAGAGAAGGAAGTGATCATTGATCTGCAGATCTCTACAAATGGAACTGTGTAACGTTCTGCACACCTATACTCTCCAGATATTTAGAGATGGAACTGGGTTATGTTGTTTAGATCTGTATGGAATTACTCTAGTAATATCAGATCTCTAGTAATAGAACTGTGCAATGTTCTGCAGAGCTGTAGAGATGGAACCAGGAATTGTTCTCCAGATGTTTAGCGATGGAACTGGGCGATGTTCTGCAGGTCATCTGGAGATAAAACTGAGCAATGTTTTGTTGAAAAGGGGAAGAGAACTCAAGAGAACAGAGAAGAGATAGTAGAGGGTACAAGAAAAGAGAAGACCAGAGGAGCACAGAGAGAAAATGAGAAGAGAAAGGAGAAGAGGAGATAGAAGAGGAGAGGGTACAAGAAAAGACAAAAGAGAAGGCAAGAGGAAGGCAAGAGGAAGGCAAGAGGAAGGCAAGAGACAGACAAGAGGAAGGCAAGAGGCAGACAAGAGGAAGGCAAGAGGAAGACAAGAGGAAGACAAGAGGAAGGCAAGAGGAAGACAAGAGGAATGCAAGAGAAAGACAAGAGGAAGACAAGAGGAACACAATAGGAAGACAAGTAGAACACAAGAGGAAGACAAGAGGAAGGTACAAGGAAGACAAGAGGAAGACAAAAGGAAGGCAAGAGGAAGACAAGAAGAAGACAAGAGGAAGACAAGAGGAAGGTACAAAAAAGACAAGAGGAAGACAAAAGGAAGGCAAGAGGAAGACAATAGGAAGGCAAGAGGAAGGCAAGAGGAAGACAAGAGGAAGGCAAAAGGAAGGCAAAAGAAAGACAAGAGGAAGGCAAGAGGAAGGCAAGACTAAAGGCAAAAGGAAGACAAGAGGAAGGCAAGAGGAAGGCAAGAGGAAGGCAAGAGGAAGACAAAAGGAAGTCAAGAGGAAGGAAATAGGAAGACAAGAGGAAGGCAAGAGGAAGTCAAGAGGAAGAGAAGAGGGAGGCAAGAGGAAGACAAGAGGAAGACAAGAGGAAGGCAAAAGAAAGGCAAGAGGAAGACAAGAGGAAGGCAAGAGGAAGGCAAGAGGCAGACAAGAGGAAGGCAAGAGGCGGACAAGGGGAAGACAAGAGGAAGGCAAGAGGAAGGCAAGAGGCAGAGAAGAGGCAGACAAGAGGAAGGCAAGAGGAAGGCAAGAGGAAGGCAACAGGAAGACAAAAGGCAGGCAAGAGGAAGGCAAGAGGAAGACAAGAAGAAGGCAAGAGGAAGGCAAGAGAAAGACAAGAGGAAAGCAAGAGGAAGGCAAGAGGAAAGCAAGAGGAAGGCAAGAGGAAGACAAAAGGAAGACAAGAGGAATGCAAAAGGAAGGCAAGAGGAAGGCAAGAGGCAGAGAAGAGGCAGACAAGAGGAAGGCAAGAGGAAGGCAAGAGGGAGACAAGAGGACTGCAAGAGGAAGGCAAAAGGAAGGCAAGAGGAAGACAAGAGGAAGGCATGAGGAAGGCAAGAGGAAGACAAGAGGAAGGCAAGAGGAAGGCAAGAGGAAGGCAAGAGGAAGGCAAGAGAAAGACAAGAGGAACACAAGAGGCAGGCAAGAGGCAGGCAAGAGGAAGGCAAGAGGAAGGCAAGAGGCAGACAAGAGGAAGGCAAGAGGAAGACAAGAAGAAGACAAGAGGAAGACCAGAGGAAGACCAGAGGAAGGCAAGAGGAAGAGAAAAGGAAGACAAGAGGAAGGCAAGAGGCAGACAAGAGGAAGGCAAGAGGCAGACAAGAGGAAGACAAGAGGAAGGCAAGAGGAAGGCAAGAGGCAGAGAAGAGGCAGACAAGAGGAAGGCAATAGGAAGGCAAGAGGAAGGCAAGAGGGAGACAAGAGGACGACAAGAGGAAGGCAAAAGGAAGGCAAGAGAAAGACAAAAGGAAGGCATGAGGAAGATCAGAGGAAGGCAAGGGGAAGGCACGAGGAAGGCAAGAGGAATACAAGAGGAAGACAAGAGGAAGGCAAGAGGAAGAGAAGAGGAACACAAGAGGAAGGCAAAAGGAAGACAAGAGGAAGGCAAGAGGCAGAGAAGAGGCAGACAAGAGGAAGGCAATAGGAAGGCAAGAGGAAGGCAAGAGGGAGACAAGAGGACGGCAAAAGGAAGGCAAGAGGAAGGCAAGAGGAATATAAGAGGAAGGCATGAGGAAGGCAAGAGGAAGACAAGAGGAAGGCAAGAGGAAGACAAGAGGAAGGCAAAAGGAAGACAAGAGGAAGGCAAGAGGAAGACAAGAGGCAGGCAAGAGGCAGGCAAGAGGAAGACAAGAGGAAGGCAAGAGGCAGACAAGAGGAAGGCAAAAGGAAGGCAAGAGGAAGACAAGAGGAAGACAAGAGGAAGGCAAGAGGAAGACAAGAGGAAGACCAGAGGAAGGCAAGAGGAAGACAAGAGGAAGACAAGAGGCAGGCAAGAGGCAGACAAGAGGCAGACAAGAGGAAGGCAATAGGAAGGCAAGAGGAAGGCACGAGGGAGACACGAGGACGACAAGAGGAAGGCAAAAGAAAGGCAAGAGAAAGGCAAGAGGAAGACAAGAGGAAGGCATGAGGAAGGCAAGAGGAAGACCAGAGGAAGACAAGAGGAAGACAAGAGGAAGGCAAGAGGAATGCAAGAGGAAGACAAGAGGAAGGCAAGAAGAAGAGAAGAGGAACACAAGAGGAAGGCAAGAAGAACACAAGAGGAAGGCAAGAGGAACACAAGAGGAAGACGAGAAGAACGCAAGAGGAAGGCAAGAGGAAGGCAAGAGGAAGACAAGAGGAAGACAAGAGGAAGACAATAGGAAGACAAGAGGAAGGCAAGAAGAACACATAAGGAAGGCAAGAGGAAGACAAGAGGAACACAAGAGGAAGGCAAGAAGAACACAAGAGGAACACAAGAGGAAGGCAAGAAGAACACAAGAGGAAGGCAAGAAGAACACAAGAGGAAGGCAAGAGGAACACAAGAGGAAGGCAAGAAGAACACAAGAGGAAGGCAAGAGGGAGGCAAAAGGAAGGTAAGAAGAAGACAAGATGAGTACAGGCAGAAAGTGAGAAAAGAAAAAAGGAGAGAAGAGGAGGGAGGGGAGGAAGAAAATGAGCAGAGAGGGGAAGAAATAAAAGAGAACAAGAGGGGAGCGGAATGTAGAGGAGAGATGGGAAGAAAAGAGAGGAGGAAAGAAGAAGAGGAGAAGGAAGGAGGGAGGAGGGAGGAGAGGAATGAAGAGAAGAGGAGACAAAAGAACAAACAGGAACAAATGAGGAGAGAAGGTAGAAGGGTGGAGGGAACAAGAAGAGAAAAGGAGAATAGAGGGGAGGGGAGATGAGAAGGAGGGAGAAGAGGAAAGCATAGCAGAACAGAAAGGAGACAGAGAGGAGAGAAGGAGGGAGGAGAGAGAACAGGAATGACGTGGAGAGGAGAGGAGAGAAGGAGGGAGGAGAGAGGAAAGGAATGAAGCGGAGAGGAAAGGAGAAGAGAAGAGATAACAGGTGAAGAGGATAAAGAGGAGAGCAGAGAGAAGCATCGTGTGCTCAGGCCGGACAATACATTACCAACCATAAGGATCAATTTTTAAAATGAGGCTTTTAAATTTGCCCTCAGACGTGAAGCGTCCGTCTGACTGCGGGGAGAGATTCTTTATTATTATTATTATTATTTCTGCACAAGTGGGCGTTCGCTCAAAAACTGCGAAAAGAATCGCTCTTTCAACAAAACAATTCCAAGGTTTTTTTTTTTTCGATCAGAATGTAACGGATCTTTCCCTCACCTCTTTAGAAGGGAATTGTTTAATTTCTATAGGGAAAAAGACATGGAATTAAAATCCGCCCGCGGAGAGAATGCGGGGTGTGCGGAATGAGCGCCGCCGCCTTGCACGCCGTCTATACATGGTGTTTGTACAAAGAAAACAGTAATTACACTGTGTGTCTCCTGGCTGAGCCGGCTGGAGAAGAGTGTGGAAGGTGGTAATATGGAGGGGGGAGGGGATAAATCGGAATGCGTACATTGGGGTCTGCATGTGTCTCCCGAAACACCTCCGACGCCTTTCCCCCCCGTCTGCCAGACATGTACAGGAAGAGGAAACAAACCGTCCCAAAAGGGAGCTCTGTGGGGACACTCACAACAGTGTCATTGAGGACGCTGCCCTGACGAAACACGTTGGGAGTCTATAGAAAAAAGAATGGATCTCAACCTACATAAGGCCAATGGAACGTTGATGGCAACCAAAAAAAACTGATGGGGTTTATCCAAAATGAGATATAATTTAACACAGCAACACATCTCCACCTACAAAAACGTGAGCGCCGATGCCCATGCCTTCCAGCGCACGCAATGTAAAAGAGCCCTGATTGGTTCCTGGTAAATACAGTCTGTATCTTATTTGATCTTCATAATAATAACAATGTTTCAAGAATGTTACATTAACATTTTTCCTTCATTTCAGCGTGTCTTTACCAACAGCTCTTGGTAATCAGGACAACCAGTCTGCGAAATACCAACGCTATCCGCCATTTTTACTGTTGCCACCAAAAACATGGCCCCCCCATCCAATGCTTCCCATGCCCCAGTGACCTTTATTGTGCAGCCCTGCCCTATTCATTCTTATAGGGAGAGCCATACTCTACAGTAGGGCCTGGGTGAAGGGGGTGGGCAGGAGGGACAGCTGCCCCCAGGGCCGGTGCAAGCATTTTTGCCAACTCAGGCGAATGTGCATTTTGCCACCCCCCCCGGCACGCACACACCATACATTTTATAGATATACAGTATATATATATATATATACTGTATATATATATATATATATATATATATATATATCAGGCCCCCCACCACTAACTACAGACCCCCCTCCCCCTCTGGGGCACAGTGTCAGCACTTGGAGCACAGTGGCAACATCTGGGGCACAGTGGAAACACTTGGGGCACAGTGGCAACATTTGGGGCACAGTGGCAGCATTTAATGGGCACAGTGGCAGCACTTGGGGCACAGTGACAACATTTGGGGCACAGTGACAACATTTGGGGCACAGTGGCAACATTTGAGGCACAGTGGCAGCATTTAATGGGCACACTTGGGGCACAGTGGTAACATTTGGGGCACAGTGGCAGCACTTGGGGCACAATGACAACATTTGGGGCACAGTGGCAGCACTTGGGGCACAGTGGCAGCACTTGGAGCACAGGGACAGCACTTGGGCCACAGTGGTAACTTTTGGGGCACAGTGACAGCACTTGGGACACAGTGGTAACTGTTGGGACACAGTGGCAGCACTTGGGACACAGTGGCAGCACTTGGGGCACAGTGGCAACATTTGGTTCACAGTGGCAACATTTGGTTCACAGTGACATTTGGGGCACAGTTGCAGCATTTAATGGGCACACTTGGGGCACAGTGGTAACATTTGGGGCACAGTGGCAGCACTTGGGGCACAGTGACAACATTTG
Source organism: Rana kukunoris (assembly GCA_029574335.1). NCBI lineage: Eukaryota > Metazoa > Chordata > Amphibia > Anura > Ranidae > Rana > Rana kukunoris. Next base: position 536,974,945 of record CM056051.1, read on the forward strand.
GGGCACAGTGACAGCACTTGGGCACAGTGGCAGCACTTGGGGCACAGTAGCGGCACTTGGAGCACAGGGACAGCACTTGGGCCACAGTGGCAGCACTTGGGGCACAGTGGCAGCACTTGGGGCACAGTGGTAACTGTTGGGGCACAGTGGTAACTGTTGGGGCACAGTGGCAGCACTTGGGGCACAGTGGCAACATTTGGTTCACAGTGGCAACATTTGGTTCACAGTGGCAACATTTGGTTCACAGTGACATTTGGGGCACAGTTGCAGCATTTAATGGGCACACTTGGGGCACAGTGGTAACATTTGGGGCACAGTGGCAGCACTTGGGGCACAGTGACAACATTTGGGGCACAGTGACAGCACTTGGGGCACAGTGGCAGCACTTGAAGCACAGTGGCAGCACTTGGAGCACAGGGACAGCACTTGGGCCACAGTGGTAACTTTTGGGGCACAGTGGCAGCACTTGGGGCACAGTGGTAACTGTTGGGGCACAGTGGCAGCACTTGGGGCACAGTGGCAACATTTGGTTCACAGTGGCAACATTTGGTTCACAGTGACATTTGGGGCACAGTTGCAGCATTTAATGGGCACACTTGGGGCACAGTGGTAACATTTGGGTCACAGTGGCAGCACTTGGGGCACAGTGACAACATTTGGGGCACAGTGACAGCACTTGGGGCACAGTGGCAGCACTTGGGGCACAGTGGCAGCACTTGGAGCACAGGGACAGCACTTGGGCCACAGTGGTAACTTTTGGGGCACAGTGGCAGCACTTGGGGCACAGTGGTAACTGTTGGGGCACAGTGGCAGCACTTGGGGCACAGTGGCAACATTTGGTTCACAGTGGCAACATTTGGTTCACAGTGACATTTGGGGCACAGTGGCAGCATTTGGGCACAGTGGCAACATTTGGTTCACAGTGACATTTGGGGCACAGTGGCAATGCTTGATGGGAAAAGTGGCTGCATTTGATGGGCACAGTGAAGAGTCTTCACAATCACAGAAGAAGTCTAGCTGAATGTGACTAACTACCAGTAGATCTAGGCAATGTAGAAGTTCTTCCCGATCCTAATATCATACAAACCCAAATTTCGATAAAATTCAGCTTCTGTTACATAACAGTTCTATAAGCTGAACAGGCCGTTTCCAGATGAAATGGTCATTTGTGTGTGAATTCGGTCAGTGGGCACGCAGCGGAAGGAGGGGAGCGACGGAGCAGTAGAGAGGAGAAGAGGAGGGCTGGAACAGCTGCTGCCAGGGTAGACCGAGGAGCGTCTGCTTCACATCTTCATGTCATTTCTGCCCATGGGATGGACTCGAGGGTCCAAAATATACATCAGCTTTGTACTGCAGGGGAGGGGGAGAAGCCCAGAGTGGTTGCCAATTAGAGAAAACCCAAATCAAGGGGAAAAAGGGTCACTGCCTAGCACTGTTCCTCTTCATACAATAAAGGGGCATCTATAAAAAAACACCATTCACCCAGCCATGACGAGATTAGGGAATGCACAGCCCATACGTTTTTTTGGAAACGAGGGACGAGGGATGAGGGACGAGGGATGAGGGACGAGGGCTTACAAACAGTGCGGAGCAAGTTCCATGAAACACGGTTCAACCCCTTGGGACCCCCACCGAGTGTTCTTTTGTTACTTTTAGATGGAGTTTATTACTTGAGGTGTTTTAGACAAAAGGCCGTTGTTCACAAGGTTTAAGCAGAAGTATATGACCTCATCTGAGTTAATAAGAGGAGAGACTCCTTCCCCTGCTATGATACTCTCAGAATCCTTGTCAGACTTTCCAATGGCACTTTTAGAATCCCTCCCTGCCTGGTCATCCAATGGTACTCTCAGAATCCCTGCCTGGTCATCCAATGGTACTTTCAGAATCCTTGCCAGATCTTCCAATGGTATTCTTAGAATCCCTCCCAGGTCTTCCAATGGTACTCTCAGAATCCTTGCCCAGTCTTCCAATGGTACTCTCAGAATCCTTGCCAGGCCTTTCAATGGTATTCTTAGAATCCCTCCTAGGTCTTCCAATGGTACTCTCAGAATCCTTGCCCAGTCTTCCAATTAATGGTTTTGGGATGATTACAAGGCTTGGTCCAGTGATATCTTTGGGGAATGAATGGTTTTAGAATTGTTACAAGACTTGGCCCTGTGATATCTTTGGGGAACGGATGTCTTTAGAATGGTTACAAGACTTGGTCCAGTGATATCTTTGGGGAATTAATGCTTTGGGATGATTACAAGACTTGGTCCAGTGATATCTTTGGGGAATTAATGCTTTGGGATGATTACAAGACTTGGTCCAGTGATATCTTTGGGGAATGAATGGTTTCAGAATGGTTAAAAGATTTGGTCTAGTGACATTCTTGGGGAATGAATGCTTTTATAATGGTTACAAGGCTTGGTCAAGTAACATTTTTGAGGAATCAATCATTTTGGGATGGTTACAAAACTTGGTCCAATGATATCTTTGGGGAATGAATGGTTTTGAGATCGTTACAAGACTTGGTCCAGTGACATCTTCGGGGAAGAAATGGTTTTAGAATGGTTACAAGACTCGGCCCAGTGATATCTTTGGAGAATTCAAGGTTTTGGGATTGTTATAAGACTCGGCCCAGTGATATCTTTGGGGATTACATGGTTTTAGAATGGTTACAAGACTTGGTCAAGTACAATTTTTGAGGAATTAGTGGTTTTGGGGTGGTTACAAGGCTTGGTCCTGTCATATCTGTGGGGAATGAATGATTTTGGAACGGATGGAGTGAGATCTCTTGATATCTTTGGAGTGAAGAATGGTGTAGGACGTACGAATGGATGGTGGGGAGTGGTGGAAAATTAACTTGGGTTCCATTTTCCGCGAGAAGTGTGATCAATACGTTGTTCACGGCTAGAAGGAAAATGAAACCTTCGAACATTCGGTCAGAGACGTGGCAGTAAAAAAGAAAATGTTCATAAGGATGTCGGTTTCTAAGTATGATTTAGCGACAGTAAAAGCTACCGAGAACAATATCAATCTGGATCATTTAAATAAGACGGATTTCGGCTTTACGGAAAGACTTTAGCGGAAGACAACACATGAATGAAATCCGAGAATAGCCCCGGCCTGATGAGATATATTAAAGTGTATTGACGTCTGTTATTGCGGTTGGGATCTGATACTCCAGACCTTTTAAAGCCAGTGTTACGTTTTACCCCATCTAACACACACTATTGATCGGGAGTGTATTGTTTTCAGGCTGCTCGCCTCAGATGGGCCGTCTGCCAACATGGGGTCATATTGTGAGAAATCGGAAGTCTGCTTAAAGGGCTCCCAACATTGTTCATTATGTAGAAGATACAAAGGAGGACGGGTGAGGGGATGGGGCTGGAGGCCGCAAGAGCAGGCGTCCCAACGCTGAGACTGAGGAACAAATTGAACCGAAGACGGCAAAATATGGCGGCCTCCAAATATATCATTACATATTATAAATAGAAAAAAGGTTTATAAAACGTTAATAAAAATAAAATAATATTATTATTTATGTGAACCAGATCATGTTTTCATACAAAGCTGAGGGAAGCTCTATCAGATCCAGGTCCCCTCGACAAATTTCACCCATCCCCCACCTTGTGGCCCTCATGCTTTAACCACTTGACCACCGGAAGGTTTTACCCCCTTGTGGACCAGGCCATTTTTTGCAATTCGGTACTGCGCTACTTTAACCACTTGCCGACCGCCGCACGCCGATATACGTCGGCAGAGTGGCACGGGCAGGCAAATGGGCGTACCTGTATGTCCCTTTAACTGCTTGCCGACCAGGTCGGCTCTGCTGGGCGAGATCACGTAGCTATACGTCACCTCGCCGAGCAGCCAATAGGGCCGAGCGTACGCGCGCCCCCCGCTTGCCCCTGATGCCGACGCGCGTGCCTGCCGGTCGTGATCACCACCGGGCACCCGCGATCGTTTGTTACAGAGCGAGAACCGGGAGCTGTGTGTGTAAACACACAGCTCCCGGTCCTGTCGGGGGGGAAATGACCTATCGCCTGTTCACACAATGTATGAACAGCGATTTGTCATTTCCCCATGTCAGCAGGGCCGATCCAAGGCAGGGTGCACAGGGTGCTTTGCACCCAGGTGCCTGCAGAGGAGGGGGCGCTGAAGTGCCAGAGTTCTCCCATTGTTCCTTCTTTCCTTGTTTGTGTTCATCCAGAACTAGTGTTCTGAGCATAGGTATGTGTCCGTCCAGAACTGATGTGTGAGCATAGGGCAGCCTGTCCAGCATGCCAGTGCTCGGGGGAGGGGACCCTCCTCTTCCTGACATGAGGGTTCTAGTTTTCAGTGGTTGCTGAGTGCTGATGTGCAGGAATGAATTCCTAACACTGGGAGTCTTGGATCCCGCACTGACTCCACCAACTCCAGTTGGAATGCCTCCCCCTCCCATCTCTATCTCAGGCTGCACAGAGAGAGAACCGAGGTGAGTCACAGTGTTCAGTGTGATGTGTGCTGGGCTGACCCTGCTCTAGATGTTTTATGGCATGATAGATTGCATAGTATACACAGCCCCTGCCCATTCCTGCGCCTAGTCCATCTACAGATGTGATATATAATGAGATGTAAAGGGGAGGAGTTAGAAAAATGACAACACCCATGTGGGGGCGCCAGAAATGTTTGCGTAAACAAGCCTCTCCCCGCTTTGACTAGTGACAATGACACTGATCTGGGCTCCGTGTACTCGGAGCGGAGATTAGTGTCATGTGACACAGTGCCAATCCCCCCTACAATAAGAAACACTAGGCATGGAACACTTAACCCCTACAGCGCCACCTAGTGGTTAACCCCTTTACTGCCAGTGGCATTTTTGCATTTTTATAGCACTGGTCGCTATAAAAATGCCAATGGTCCCAAAAATGTGTCAAAAGTGTCCGAAGTTGTCTGCCATAATGTCGCAGTACCGATAAAAATCACTGATCGCCGCCATTACTAGTAAAAAAAAAAATATTAATAAAAATGCCATAAAACTATCCCCTTTTTTGTAAACGCTATAACTTTTGCACTAACCAATGAATAACCACTTATTGCGATTTTTTTTTACAAAAAATATGTAGAAGAATACGTATCGGCCTAAACTGAGGAAAAAAAATATATTTTTTGGGGGATATTTATTATAGCAAAAAGTAAAAAATATTAATTTTTTTCAAAATCGTCGCTCTATTTTTGTTTATAGTGCAAAAAATAAAAACCGCAGAGGTGATCAAATACCACCAAAATAAATCTCTATTTGTGGGGAAAAAAGGACGCCAACTTTGTTTGAGAGCCACATCGCACGACCGCGCAATTGTCAGTTAAAGCGACGCAGTGCCGAATCGCAAAAAGTGGCCTGGTCTTTGACCAGCAATATGGTCCGGGGGGTTAAGTGGTTAAATTTGCCACCCAGTGGGCACACACGGCCGCCTGCCACGTGCCTTGTGAATGCGCCCACGGGTCTCGGAAACTCGATGTTCCCGGGAGGCCCGCGATTGCGGTCGGCAAAGGCAGAACATGGCACTCCTTGCATGCTCCTTGTTTATAAACGAAGCCTCCAGAGATAAAGCTCCCTCCATCACACCTGGCCATTATTGGGCGGACCAGTTGGCTTTATCTGGCGTGAGCGCGGTGCGGGAAAACTGTCGGCTTGGATTTCAGACTGCTGGGGTGGTAATGTCATTACCGCCGGAGACAATTGAATCAATCGGCAAATTAGCAATTCACTGTCTGAAAATCTAATGGGACACAAGTGAATCACGTCCGGAATATTTCTCCATGGACGTCCCGGCGGCTGATGGAGCAACTCATTTCTCACACATTGGAAAATGTGAATTGTGTGGACGCAACTTGAAGACATAACATGAAAGACGCGTCTGACATGGCCGGTAAAGCTCCACGCAGAGCAGAAGTCGGCTAATGGCCGTTGTGATGGACTCACCGAGGACAGAGGCTTTTGGAGGGGACTGAATGCCGGCCTCTTGCCCAGGGCTGTCTTAATGAGAGGGCACTGCCCAGGGGCCCCAGCTGCCTGAGGGGCCCATGCACTTTCCCCAAAGCAGCTGGTCCTTGAGCCCACACTATCCCGAAATTGGGGGCCCCTCATGATGTCACTGAGAGCAGGCCCGTCGCTACAGCTAGGCAAAACAAACAATTGCTTGGGGCCCCAAGCTGGCCTGGGGCCCCTAACTTTCCCTTCCCAGGCTGTAGCGTGGCTGAGCTCCTCTTCCTTCCTCCTGGAGTCCTGTCAGTCCAGCCGGGTACCACGCGTGGTACAGGAGCTTAATTTTTCTGACAGGATGTGCACACTGAGTGCTCACTTCCTGTCTGTCCGGCCAGGAACACAGGAAACTGAATCTCCTGTACCGCACGGTAACCAACCCGGCCCAGGCACTATCTTATAGGGGACTGGGGACCCATAATGATAGTACACTGGACTGACAGGAGGAGTGGAGCTCGGCCACGCTACAGCGGCAGCCTACAGGGAAGAAGGGGAGGTGAGAATAGAAAAACATAGGGACTGGGGGGGGGGGGGGGAGGGGGAGGAGTAATAACATGGGTGTAAAAAATGAGTGTAGTGCTAACTTAGGCTTTGCGTTCCGGGGGGGTGCTTTGGGCTCCCATTTTGCTTGGGGCCCCCAAATTCCTTCAAACGGCCCTGACTGAGAGTGATGGATATACAGGGAAGGCAGGCTGGCAGTGGTGCGCTGTGCAGAACGATAGCTATTATTTGCTCTGACCCCGCCCCAGAGACTGGCGGCTGCCCACGCTACGCAAGAGCTTCCCCTCCTCCGGTAGGGAAATTAGGCGGATGCGAAGTCCCTGTGAGCGCGAGGCCTTAGGCGGCCGCCTGATTTGCCTAATTAAAGAGCTAGCCAAATGCAAAACTATTAAAAAACTGTCGGAAAAGAGGAAATGGGAAAAAAATGTCAATGGCCTTCACCTGTTTTGGAGGTCATCTGTTGGTAATTTCATTAACACCAAAGCAGCTAAAATTGATTAACAACCCCCCTCTGTATACACCCCTCCCCCTCTGTATACAACCCTCCCCCTCTGCTACTTAACTGACCAGATCAATATCCCAGGAGTTTCACTGACTTGATGCTATACTCTGATTAAAAAGTGTTCCTTTCATTTTTTTGAGCAGTGCATATATATACATATATTTTTAGATTTAAGGGCCCAAATTCACAAAGCGCTTACGCTGACATAAGTGCAAATGTGTGCGCCAGACCCACAAACCAACATACGCCTACAAACTGGGCACCCTACGCCGACGTAGCTTGCACACCCCGGCGTAGCGTGGGCGCACTTTTCGTTCGGACGCATGTTGCTGCTCCCATTGTTTAGCCATTCAAACATACAAATGAGGGAAATGTGGCGATTCACGAACGTGCGTGCGCCCGACGCATGCAACGCGAGGTGCGCGTAAGTTGTACGTCCGGCGTTAAGTTATTCCCCATAGATGAGGCGCAACCCGGCAACAGACATGCAAAGGTCTGCCCCACACGGCCGTACGTTACGTTCACGGCGTACCTGGTGATCCGGCGTAGCTTAGGCAGTTGTGCCGGCGTGGTTGTGAGCATGCGCATAAGAGTGCTGTGCATGCGTCCACGTCCCAGCAACGGACCATCATTTGCATGGTGTCACGCCCACTTCCACCTACGCCGGCCTGCGCCTTCGAAACCTACGCCAAGCTGGCGCAGCATTGGGAGCACTAAATGGGCCGGCGGGTGTAATTCAAATTGACTAGGGGGGGGCGTGTTTTATTATAAATATGAATGACCTGACGCAAACGACGCTTTTTTTTTTAACTGCGAATGCGCCGGCCGTGGACGTATCCTAGTGCGCATGTGTGAAATCACGCCGCAAATAGTCAATGAAATGACGTGAACGTAACTTACGCCCAGCCCCATTCTGGATCGGCGTACGCAAACGACGTAAACAGCGTCCAATACGACGCGGTCCCGACGTCCATACTTAACATTGGCTGCGCCTCCATATAGCAGGTGTAGCTTTACGCCGGAGTTATGCTTACGCAAACTACGTAAAAGGCTTGCGTCGACCGCTCGTTCGTTCGTGGATTGCCATAACTTTCTCATTTGCACAATTTACGCTGGAAATAGACGGAAGCGCCCCTAGCGTCCAGCGTAAATATGCACCTAAGATACGATGGTTTAAGAAACTTACGCCAGTCGTATCTTAGCGTAAGGCCGGCGTATCTTGTTTTCGGGAAATTCGAATTACGCCGGTGTATCTGTAGTACAGACCAAAAGTTTGGACACACCTTCTCATTCAAAGAGTTTTCTTTATTTTCATGACTCTGAAAATTGTAGAGTCACACTGAAGGCATCAAAACTATGAAGTAACACATGTGGAATTATATACATAACAAAAAAGTGTGACACAACTGAAAATATGTCATATTCTAGGTCCTTTTGCAGCAGACACATCTCTAGAAGAACTGATAAGAGGAGACTCCGGTGTGAATCCGGCCTTCATGGTAGAATATCTGCTAGGAAACCACTGCTAAAGAAAGGCAACAAGCAGAAGAGACTTGTTTGGGTGTAAAGAACACAAGGAATGGACATTAGACCAGTGGAAATCTGTGCTTTGGTCTGATGAGTCCAAATTTGAGATCTTTGGTTCCAACCACCGTGTCTTTGTGCGACGCAGAAAAGGTGAACGGATGGACTCTACATGCCTGGTTCCCACTGTGAAGCATGGTGGAGGAAGTGTGATGGTGTGGGGGTGCTTTGCTGGTGACACTGTTGGGGATTTATACTGAACCAGCATGGCTACCACAGCATCTTGCAGCGGCATGCTATTCCATCCGGTTTGCGTTCAGTTGCACCATCATTTATTTTTCAACAGGACAATGACCCCAAACACACCTCCAGGCGGGGGATGGGCTATTTGACCAAGAATGAGAGTGATGGGGTGCTGCGCCAGATGACCTGGCCTCCACAGTCACCTGACCTGAACCCAATCCAGATGGTTTGGGGTGAGATGGACCGCAGAGTGAAGGCAAAAGGGCCAACAAGTGCCGAGCATCTCTGGGAACTCCTTCAAGACTGTTGGAAGAGCATTTCAGGTGACAAGAGAATGCCAAGAGTGTGCAAAGCAGCAATCAAAGCAAAAGGACCTAGAATATGACATATTTTCAGTTGTGTCACACTTTTGTGTTATGTATATAATTCCACATGTGTTACATTCATAGTTTTGATGCCTTCAGTGTGACTCTACAATTTTCATAGTCATGAAAATAAAGAAAACTCTTGGAATGAGAAGGTGTGTCCAAACTTTTGGTCTGTATTGTATATATATATATATTTTTTTTTTGTTATTATTATATATTTTCATAGTTATAGTATGTATGTGTATCTATATATATATATTATTATCATATATTTTTAGATTTATATTATATATACGGTATATATGTATATATTCCGAGATATATATATCTATATATATATATATATATAGATAGATATATATATCTATATATATATAGATATAGATATATTATTATTATATATTTTCATATTTGTAGTATATATATATATATATATATATATATATATTTTTTTTTATTATATATTTTCATATTTATAGTATGTATGTATATATATTTTTATATATGTATATATATATATATATATATATATATATATATATATATTATCATATATTTTATATATTATCATATATTTTTTAGTATATATTCCAATATTAATATATATATATATATATATTAATTATCGTATATTTTTAGATTTATAGTATATATAGTATAGTATATATGAATATATATATATACATATATATATGTGTGTGTGTGTGTAAAAAAAATCATTATTATATATATTCATATATATATATATATATATATATATATATGTTTATATTTATATAATTATAATATATTATAATTATAATATATTTTCTTATTTATAGTATATATATATATATATATATATGACATCTTCCTATATACGGTATCATCCCGGTGCCTAGTGGGGGAGGGGATGACGGTTGATATTTGAGGTATGTGGCTCCTCTCGGCGCTCCTCAGTCGGTGACAGAACGGTGTGGGATTTTTCTGCAGAACAGATTGCTATGAAATATTTACGGCGGCTCCTCGGGGGCCCCACAGAAGCGGCCCCCGGCTCTGCTTTCATCCTGGTGCTATGTGCAGGATACAGGAAATGACACTACAGAGATCGTATTCAATCCTTACATCACCTCAGACTCCAGCCAGGCCACTAAGCCCTGATTATGGGCGGAGAATAAAATGACATCCCCCCATCCCTGGCAGGTTTATAGAGGCCCCTCCCCAAAATGCAATCCTTACAGGAATGTTGGGAACCCCTCATAATGGGCACAGACCCAAGAACTCAGCACAGGGATGGTGGGAACCCCTCATAATGGGCACAGCGGGTGTACAGACCCGGGAACTCAGCACAGGGATGGTGGGAACCCCTCATAATGGGCACAGCGGGTGTACAGACCCAGGAACTCAGCACAGGCATGGTGGGAACCCCTTATAATGGGTACAGTGGGTGTACAGACCCAGGGAACTCAGCACAGGCATGGTGGGAACCCCTCATAATGGGTACAGTGGGTGTACAGACCCGGGAACTCAGCACCGGGATGGTGGGAACCCCTCATAATGGGCACAGTGGGTGTACAGACCCGGGAACTCAGCACAGGGATGGTGGGAACCCCTCATAATGGGCACAGCGGGTGTACAGACCCAGGAACTCAGCACAGGCATGGTGGGAACCCCTTATAATGGGTACAGTGGGTGTACAGACCCGGGAACTCAGCACAGGGATGGTGGGAACCCCTCATAATGGGCACAGCGGGTGTACAGACCCGGGAACTCAGCACCGGGATGGTGGGAACCCCTCATAATGGGCACAGTGGGTGTACAGACCCGGGAACTCAGCACAGGGATGGTGGGAACCCCTCATAATGGGCACAGCGGGTGTACAGACCCGGGAACTCAGCACAGGGACGGTGGGAACCCCTCATAATGGGCACAGCAGGTGGGAGCTCAGCACAGGGATTCTGAGGTCACATAACATATGAGCCCTGATGAAGGGGAAGTGTCCCCTGAAACACGTTGGCTCTTTTTCCTCACACCGCCCCCTGTGATACGGTTTAGCATGAGGCAGATGTCTGTTCCAGCTGCAGTGAGGGGTTAGTAGGGGGTGGGGTAATACGCAGCACATCACACAGTTCCTTTTTTTTTCACTCAACTTTATTTAAAGTGCACAAAGTGACACTCCATTCATGTCACTCGTGCCGTGCTGCTGTGCAGTGACATGCGATCCCATCCAGTGCGTTGAAATAAAATACAGCGTGTCTGCACATTATTGAAACTCACTGCGAGGCCGCTCCCGGGACACTAGTTATGGGAACCCTGATCACAGCCAGGGATTTCCTCACTTTGGATGGATTTCCACTCACTTCCTGTTTTGGCTTTGGGACAGGAAGTGAAGGAACATCTCCTCAATGGGACACTGCTGGGAGAGGGAGCAGGGTGAGAAGAGGTGCCAAGTCAGTGCTGGGAGAGGAAGCAGGGTGAGCAGAGATGCCAAATTAGTGCTGGGAGAGTAAGCAGGGTGGGCAAAAGTAACAAGTCATTGCTGGGAGAGGAAGCAGGGTGAGCAGAGGTACCAAGTCAGTGCTGGGAGAGGAAGCAGGGCAAGAAGAGGTACCATGTCAGTATTGGGAAAGGAAACAGGGTAAGCAGAGGTATGAAGTCACTACTGGGAGAGGGAGCAGTGTGAACAAAGGGACCAAGCCTTTGCTGGGAGAGGAAGCAGGTTGAACAGAGGTACCAAGTCAGTGCTGGGAGAGGAAGCAGGGTGAGCAGAGGTGCCAAGTCATTGCTGGGAGAGGAAACAGGGTGAACAGAGGTGTCAAGTCATTGCTGGGAGAGGAAACAGGGTGAGTAGAGGTACCAAGTCAATGCTGGGAGAGGAAACAGGGTGAACAGAGGTGCCAAGTCATTGCTGGGAGAGGAAACATTGTGAGTAGAGGTACCAAGTCATTGCTGGAAGAGGAAGCCGGATGAACAGAGGTGCCAAGTCATTGCTGGGAGAGGAAACAGGGTGAGGAAGAGGTACCAAGTCACTATTGGAAGAGGGAGAGGGGTGAGCAGAGCTGCCAAGTCATTGCTGGGAGAGGGAGCAGGCTAAGTAGAGGTACCAAGTAATTGCTGGGAGAGGAAGCAGGGTGAACAGAGGTGCCAAGTCATTGCTGGGAGAGGAAACAGGGTGAGTAGAGGTACCAAGTCAATGCTGGGAGAGGAAACAGGGTGAACAGAGGTGCCAAGTCATTGCTGGGAGAGGAAACATTGTGAGTAGAGGTACCAAGTCATTGCTGGAAGAGGAAGCCGGATGAACAGAGGTGCCAAGTCATTGCTGGGAGAGGAAACAGGGTGAGGAAGAGGTACCAAGTCACTATTGGAAGAGGGAGAGGGGTGAGCAGAGCTGCCAAGTCATTGCTGGGAGAGGGAGCAGGCTAAGTAGAGGTACCAAGTAATTGCTGGGAGAGGAAGCAGGGTGAACAGAGGTGCCAAGTCATTGCTGGTAGAGGAAGCAGGGTAAACAGAGGTGCCAAGTCACTATTTGAAGAGGGAGAGGGGTGAGCAGAGCTGCCAAGTAATTGCTGGGAGAGGGAGCAGGGTGAGCAGAGGCACCAAGTATTTGCTGGGAGAGGAAGCAGGGTGAGCAAAATTACCAAGTCATTGCTGAAAGAAGAAGCAGAGGCAGCAGAGGTGCCAAGTCACTACAGTGAGGGGGAGCAGGAGGAGCTGAGCTGCCAAGTCACTGCTGGGAGAGAGAGCAGGGTAAGCAAAGCAGCCAGGTCATTACTGGGAGAGAAAGCAGGGTGAGCAGAGCAGCCAGGTCACTACTGGGAGAGGGAGCAGGGTGAGCTGAACTGCCAAGTCACTTTTGAGACGGGGGAGCAGGTTGAGCTGAGCCGCCGAGTCACTGCTGGGAGGAGAAGCAGGTAAAGCTGAGATGCTAAAAGTAAAAAAGTGATTTTACTGTAAACATTGAAGATGAATTGCTCCACAGCGCCTGCAGCTACGGAGGTCAGTGAGGACTTGTTTTGAAGCTCAATCTACCAATTATTGGAATGTGCAAATATGTGAATGTCAGCAGCTTGACCGCAGTTACACTTAAAAAAAAAAAAAAAAATTATAATAATGATGGACAGCCGGCGTCAGGGAAAGCGATTGAGAAATAAGCGCGGCGTACCCACAGCCCGCCAGCGAAGGCGGCCCAGCATCCATTTTTAGCAGGCTGCGCCTGTGTGTGGGCGGATGAGACGCGCTGGTTCTCCGCGCCGTTCTGATCTCCCTCCTCCTCCTCCTTTATTCTTCATAAAAGACGTGAGAAGAGACGGCCGTATGAAACCCGTAGAATACGACGCGCCGCCGCCGTCCCGTTCATCCAGATGAAAAAAAACACCTGCGTCTCTTCCCGCTCAGCCGTCCATCCCCTCCCCCGTCCTTCTTTTCTCTATTTTTTTATACGACATTCAGTAGTGGCGGAACGAGATAAAAGGTTCAATGGATGGAAGCGCGATCGCGTTTTAAAAGAAGAATTAAAGTTCGAGGAGAAAAAAGTATTCAACGTGTCGGGTTTCTTATTTTTTCTTTTTCGGTTATACGTGTCCTACCTAACTCTTATATCTACGTCCTTGGACAGTGCTGGGAGAGGAAGCAGGGTGAGCAGAGGTGCCAGGTTAGTGCTGGGAGAGGGAGCAGGGTGAGCAGAGGTGCCAAGTCAGTGCTGGGAGAGGAAGCAGGGTGACCAGAGGTACCAGGTTAGTGCTAGGAGAGGAAGCAGGGTGAGCAGAGGTGCCAAGTCAGTGCTGGGAGAGGAAGCAGGGTGAGCAGAGGTGCCAAGTCAGTGCTGGGAGAGGAAGCAGGGTGAGCAGAGGTGCCAAGTCAGTGCTGGGAGAGGAAGCAGGGTGAGCAGAGCTGCCAGGTTAGTGCTGGGAGAGGGAGCAGGGTGAGCAGAGGTACCAGGTTAGTGCTTGGAGAGGAAGCAGGGTGAGCAGAGCTGCCAGGTTAGTGCTTGGAGAGAAAGCAGGGTGAGCAGAGGTGCCAAGTCAGTGCTGGGAGAGGGAGCAGGGTGAGCAGAGGAACCAAGTAAGTGCTGGGAGAGGGAGCAGGGTGAACAGAGGTACCAAGTCAGTGCTGGGAGAGGGAGCAGTGTGAACAGAGGTACCAAGTCAGTGCTGGGAGAGGGAGCAGGGTAGACCGAGGAACCAAGTCAGTGCTGGGAGAGGGAGCAGGGTGAACAGAGGTACCAAGTCAGTGCTGGGAGAGGAAGCAGGGTGAACAGAGGAACCAAGTCAGTGCTGGGAGAGGGAGCAGGGTGAACAGAGGTACCAAGTCAGTGCTGGGAGAGGGAGCAGGGTGAACAGAGGTACCAAGTCAGTGCTGGGAGAGGGAGCAGGGTAGACCGAGGAACCAAGTCAGTGCTGGGAGAGGGAGCAGGGTGAACAGAGGTACCAAGTCAGTGCTGGGAGAGGAAGCAGGGTGAACAGAGGAACCAAGTCAGTGCTGGGAGAGGGAGCAGGGTGAACAGAGGTACCAAGTCAGTGCTGGGAGAGGGAGCAGGGTGAACAGAGGTACCAAGTCAGTGCTGGGAGAGGGAGCAGGGTGAACAGAGGTGCCAAGTCAGTGCTGGGAGAGGGAGCAGGGTGAGCAGAGGAACCAAGTCAGTGCTGGGAGAGGGAGCAGGGTGAACAGAGGTACCAAGTCAGTGCTGGGAGAGGGAGCAGGGTGAACAGAGGTACCAAGTCAGTGCTGGGAGAGGGAGCAGGGTGAACAGAGGTACCAAGTCAGTGCTGGGAGAGGGAGCAGGGTGAACAGAGGTGCCAAGTCAGTGCTGGGAGAGGGAGCAGGGTGAGCAGAGGAACCAAGTCAGTGCTGGGAGAGGGAGCAGGGTGAACAGAGGTACCAAGTCAGTGCTGGGAGAGGGAGCAGGGTGAACAGAGGTACCAAGTCAGTGCTGGGAGAGGGAGCAGGGTGAACAGAGGTGCCAAGTCAGTGCTGGGAGAGGGAGCAGGGTGAGCAGAGGAACCAAGTCAGTGCTGGGAGAGGGAGCAGGGTGAACAGAGGTACCAAGTCAGTGCTGGGAGAGGGAGCAGGGTGAACAGAGGTGCCAAGTCAGTGCTGGGAGAGGGAGCAGGGTGAGCAGAGGAACCAAGTCAGTGCTGGGAGAGGGAGCAGGGTGAACAGAGGTACCAAGTCAATGCTGGGAGAGGAAGCAGGGTGAACAGAGGAACCAAGTAAGAGCTGGGAGAGGGAGCAGGGTGAACAGAGGTACTATGTCCTTGGACACAGTTCAACCCCCCCCCCCCGCTCTCAAAAAAATAATACTAACCCATGTGATCGGTAACTACAGGAAAAATTTATTTTAAAGTCTTGCTTCTGTAGTCACCTCTCTGATCTCTGGCTGTGATTGGACAGTGAAGGAGCAGAGGGTCCAATGATAATGCACCCACATCTGCAACTTTCCATGTATGGGCGTGGCCTACCTGGTTTTACATACACTTTAAATGGTCTATTTATTTTCTATGCTTGCCAGCTCCATCTAGTGGCCATGATGTGGTAATTTTCCTGAAGTCCCTTAATCAGGTAAATACACAGCACCACTCGGCGCTTCCGTGACCCTGAAGATTGTTCTTCCCTGGCACAAGCACTGCAGGGGGCCCAAGATCCCCTGATGACAGCTGGCAGAAAAGGAGGGCAGCGAGGATCAGCTGAGCGTGGCTCGGCAACTCCGTGACCCGCCTGAGCTCTCTTACACCGATCCGAGCTTTGCAGAGTGAGGGGGGCCCGAAATCCCTTGATGACAGCTGGGGGAAGGGGAGGACTCCTGCAGCAATAGAGAGGACCCAGCAGCCCACAACCAGCCTAAACTAGGGCTTATATTCGGGATAGGTCTTACTTTCGAAGGAAACCTGGTATATATACTAATCAATTTGGAGTATCCGATGCCCCTCTCCTGTTAAAGTTTCTTCAAACAATAAATCGTAAAAAGATATTGCCTAGACTGTGTTATTGGAGCTGGTGTGAACCCGGTCAGGGCCCTCTCTGGCCCCACCCTGGTGATGCCACTGTATGAATGGACTGGTGCTGCCGAAGGTGGGCAGCCTTTGTACTTTGCCGGTGTGAACCCAGCCAGGGCCCCCTCTGGCCCAACCCTGGTAAACACCACTGTGTGAATGGACTGGTGCTGCGGAGGTGGGCAGCTTTTGTACTTTACCGGTGTAAACCCGGTCAGCCCCCCTCTGGTCCCACCCTGGTGACGCCACTGTGTGAATGGACTGGTACTGCCGGAGGTGGGCAGCCTGTGTACTTTGCCGGTGTGAACCCAGTCAGGGCCCCCTCTGGCCTCACCCTGGTGATGCCACTGTATGGATGGACTGGTGCCGCCGGAGGTCGGCAGCCTTTGTACTTTGCCAGTGTGAACCCGGTTAAGGCCCCCTCTGGCCCCACCCTGGTGATGCCACTGTATGAATGGACTGGTGCTGCCGAAGCTGGGCAGCCTTTGTGTGTGAATGGACTGGTGCTCTCGGAGGTGGGCAGCTTTTGTACTTTGCCGGTGTGAACCCAGCCAGGGCCCCCTCTGGCCCAACCCTGGTAACACCACTGTGTGAATGGACTGGTGCTGCCGAAGGTGGGCAGCCTGTGTACTTTTCCAGTGTGAACCTGGTCAGTGCCCCCTCTGGCCCCACCCTGGTGATGCCACTGTTTGAATGGACTGGTGCTGCCGGAGGTGGGCAGCCTTTGTACTTTTCCAGTGTGAACCTGGTCAGTGCCCCCTCTGGCCCCACCCTGGTGATGCCACTGTGTGGATGGACTGGTGCTGCCGAAGGTGGGCAGCTTTTGTACTTTTAGGAAGAAAAAAAAACAAGTATTATCAGCTGCCCCTTTGGGTGTAGCACTAAAATCCATAGATTTCCATTGAGTGAGGCAAATGACCTTCTAAGCAAAGGGATCTTGCCGCAATGGTGACCGTAAGACAACCAATCCACAAACCATGGTGATCAAAACTGGAAAGATAGGCTGCCAATCAGATAATGCTTGGATGAATCCTAAGACTTTTGGGATGGAGGGGACAACACTAAAGCAGAAAAATTCTTGGATATCATCAAGGGGTTTGAGAAGTTCCAAAGGTCTGTCGCTATGAGGCTGTTGGGTAAAATATCCGGGTGTTCAGGAACTGGATCTACTGTAGGGAGGAAGTTCAGTCCTGCCGAACCGGTCTAATTTCGGTATGTGTATCCAGGACCATCTTATTAGCAGCATGTGCCCCTGGGCAAAGTAATGTACTGGGGCCCCCTACCAGCTTGTGCCAATGTGCATACCTACATTCAAGAAATAAAGTATAAATAGTTGATAGAATTAATTATATTATTCATTAGTACTTTCAATAGAATCGATTTTACAAACGAAACGCATTCCATAGGGACAGGGGGGAATGCAGAGGGGCACAGTACGGGGGAGGGGGGTTAGAAGGGCACAGTACAGGGGGGTCAGAAGGGCACAGTACAGGGGGGGTCAGACGGGCACAGTACAGGGGAGGTCAGAAGGGCACAGTAAAGGGGGGGTCAGAAGAGCACAGTACAGGGAAGGTCAGAAGGGCACAGTACAGGGGGTGGGGGTCAGAAGGGCACAGTACAGGGGGGGTCAGAAGGGCACAGTACAGAGGGGTCAGAAGGGCACAGTACAGGGGGGTTTAGAAGAGCACAGTACAGGGGAGGTCAGAAGGGCACAGTACAGGGGGGGTCAGAAGGGCACAGTACAGGGGGGTCAGAAGGGCACAGTACAGGGGGGTCAGAAGGGCACAGTACAGGGGGGTCAGAAGGGCACAGTACAGGGGGGGGTGAGAAGGGCACAGTACAGGGGGGGTCAGAAGGGCACAGTACAGGGGGGTCAGAAGGGCACAGTACAGGGGAGGTCAGAAGGGCACAGTACAGGTGGGTCAGAAGGGCACAGTACAGAGGGGGTCAGAATGGCACAGTACAGGTGGAGTCAGAAGGGCACAGCAGTACAGGGAGGGTCAGAAGGGCACAGTACAGGGGCGGTCAGAAGGGCATAGTACAGGGAGGAATGCAGAAGGGCACAGTACAGGGGCAGTCAGAAGGGCATAGTAGAGCTGTGGTGGCTCAACGTGATTGGCACTGTGCTGACAAGCCGTTCACCTCTGCAGCCAAGGGTTCGGATCCCGGTCTCGGCTACATGTGAATTGAGTTTGGTGGTCTCAGCCCGGCTCTCGGTGCAAGGTACGCCTGTGCTTAGTACGCCCACCCCCCCCCCCCCCACAAAAACCACCACACTTGCACGCACACGAAATTGGTTTAATACGCACGCACTTTGGCCATGCGGTCTCCTAAATAAAGAGAGGCAAAGGACCTACGGGGCTGGCTGGGTGGGCTAGACCCCCTCACTCCCTCATAGGGGGAGTCCCTCTGCCCCGTTGGGGTCCCGTTGGGCCCCAGTTGGGCTCCCAAGTGGAGCAGGTAGGGCAGGGTGAGTGGGAGGCCCCCCCTCACACCCGCCATTGCCACCGGGGGCATGGAGAAGGATGGCGATTGCCTCCAGGGGGAGGGTCTGCCTACTCCCAACTCCTGCAGTCCGGCTCCTCTTTCTCGAGTTCACGCAGTACACTTTAAAAAAAAAAAAGAAGGGCATAGTACAGGGGGGAATGCAGAAGGGCACAGTACAGGGGAGGTCATAAGGGCACAGAATAGGGGGAATGCAGAAGGGCAGAAAGCCCCCGGTACCTGGGTGACTCAATGTACTGGGACTGCGCCTAAGGGAAAAACCTACCCAGTGTACTGTACTGGGACAGAGCCTAAGGGAAAAATCTACTCATTGTATTGGGACAGAGCCTAAGGGGAAAATCTACTCATTGTACTGGGACAGAACCGAGGAAAAATCTACTCATTGTACTGGGACAGAACCTAAGGGAAAAATCTACTCATTGTACTGGGACAGAGCCTAAGGGAAAAATCTACGGGAAAAATCTACTCATTGTACTGGGACAGAACCTAAGGGGAAAATCTACTCATTGTACTGGGACAGAACCGAGGAAAAATCTACTCATTGTACTGGGACAGAGCCTAAGGGAAAAATCTACTCATTGTACTGGGACAGAGCCTAAGGGGAAAATCTACTCATTGTACGGGGACAGACCCTAAGGGGAAAATCTACTCATTGTACTGGGACAGAACCGAGGAAAAATCTACTCATTGTACTGGGACAGAGCCTAAGGGAAAAATCTACTCATTGTACTGGGACAGAACCTAAGGGAAAAATCTACTCATTGTACTGGGACAGAGCCTAAGGGAAAAATCTACGGGAAAAATCTACTCATTGTACTGGGACAGAACCTAAGGGGAAAATCTACTCATTGTACTGGGACAGAACCGAGGAAAAATCTACTCATTGTACTGGGACAGAGCCTAAGGGAAAAATCTACTCATTGTACTGGGACAGAGCCTAAGGGGAAAATCTACTCATTGTACGGGGACAGACCCTAAGGGGAAAATCTACTCATTGTACTGGGACAGAACCGAGGAAAAATCTACTCATTGTACTGGGACAGAGCCTAAGGGAAAAATCTACTCATTGTACTGGGACAGAGCCTAAGGGGAAAATCTACTCATTGTACTGGGACAGAACCGAGGAAAAATCTACTCATTGTACTGGGACAGAGCCTAAGGGAAAAATCTACTCATTGTACGGGACAGAACCGAGGAAAAATCTACTCATTGTACTGGGACAGTGCCTAAGGAAAAAATCTACTCATTGTACTGGGACAGAACCTAAGGGAAAAATCTACTCATTGTACTGGGACAGAACCTAAGGGAAAAATCTACTCATTGTACTGGGACAGAGCCTAAGGGGAAAATCTACTCATTGTACTGGGACAGAGCCTAAGGGAAAAATCTACTCATTGTACTGGGACAGAGCCTAAGGGAAAAATCTACTCATTGTACTGGGACAGAACCAAGGAAAAATCTACTCATTGTACTGGGACAGAGCCTAAGGGGAAAATCTACTCATTGTACTGGGACAGAGCCTAAGGGGAAAATCTACTCATTGTACTGGGACAGTGCCTAAGGGGAAAATCTATTTAGTGTAGTGGGACAGAGCCTAAGGGAAAAATCTACTCATTGTACTTAGTGTTGAGCAGAATATGCCATATTCGATTTCGCGATATATCTCGAATATATAGTCGAATATTCGAGATATATTCGCTAAATACGAATATTCGTGATATTTTTTGGAAATGAAATTATTGCGAATTTTCGCTATTGCGAATGCGAATGCGAATGCGAAATTTCGAGAAATGCGGAATGGAGCACTCTGATTGGCTCAGAATATTCGTGATATATTACAATATAAAATAATTGCGAATATTCGAGAAATGCGGAATGGAGCACTCTGATTGGCTCAGAATATTCGTGATATATTACAATATAAAATAATCGCGCGATATCGCTATTGCCGAATAATCGCATTGCGATTTTTCGGCAATATAAAATGAGCGCTGCAGCTACTCGGCCCAAGGTCTCTAATCATACCAGCAATGCTTTTAGACGTCGATGGGGATCTCTAGGATGTGATCTGTTCTAAAAAAAAAATTGAAATAGCGAATATTCGCTGCGATATTCGTGTTATTCGCGAATACTCGAATATGCAATATTCGTAGCGAATATTCGCAATGCGAATATTCGTGAGCAACACTAATTGTACTGGGACAGAGCCTAAGGGGAAAATCTACTCATTGTACTGGGACAGAGCCTAAGGGAAAAATCTACTCATTGTACTGGGACAGAGCCTAAGGGGAAAATCTACTCATTGTACTGGGACAGAGCCTAAGGGGAAAATCTACTCATTGTACTGGGACAGAGCCTAAGGGGAAAATCTACTCATTGTACTGGGACAGAGCCTAAGGGGAAAATCTACTCATTGTACTGGGACAGAGCCTAAGGGGAAAATCTACTCATTGTACGGGGACAGAACCGAGGAAAAATCTACTCATTGTACTGGGACAGAGCCCAAGGGGAAAATCTATTCATTGTACTGGGACAGAGCCTAAGGGGAAAATCTACTCATTGTACTGGGACAGAGCCTAAGGGGAAAATCTACTCATTGTACGGGGACAGAACCGAGGAAAAATCTACTCATTGTACTGGGACAGAGCCTAAGGGGAAAATCTACTCATTGTACGGGGACAGAACCGAGGAAAAATCTACTCATTGTACTGGGACAGAGCCTAAGGGTAAAATCTACTCATTGTACTGGGACAGAGCCTAAGGGGAAAATCTACTCATTGTACTGGGACAGAGCCTAAGGGGAAAATCTACTCATTGTACTGGGACAGAGCCTAAGGGAAAAATCTACTCATTGTACGGGGACAGAACCGAGGAAAAATCTACTCATTGTACTGGGACAGAGCCTAAGGGAAAAATCTACTCATTGGCCTAAGGGAAAAATCTACTCATTGTACTGGGACAGAGCCTAAGGGAAAATCTACTCATTGTACTGGGACAGAGCCTAAGGGAAAATCTACTCATTGTACTGGGACAGAGCCTAAGGGGAAAATCTACTCATTGTACGGGGACAGAACCGAGGAAAAATCTACTCATTGTACTGGGACAGAGCCTAAGGGGAAAATCTACTCATTGTACTGGGACAGTGCCTAAGGGGAAAATCTACTCATTGTACTGGGACAGAACCAAGGAAAAATCTACTCATTGTACTGGGACAGTGCCTAAGGGGAAAATCTATTTAGTGTAGTGGGACAGTGCCTAACAAAAATTACTCAATGTACTGGGACAGCACCTAAGGGATAAATCTACTCCATGTACTGGGACAGAGCCGAAGGGGAAAATCTATTCAGTATACTGGACCATGCCTAAGAAAATGTACTTAATATACTGGGACATAGCCTAAGGGAAAATCTACTAAGTGTATTGGGACATAGCCTAAGGGAGAATGTACTCATTGTACTGGGACAGTGCCTTAGAGAGGATCTATTTATTGTACTGGGACAGAGCCTATTCGCTATTTTGGGTGTTTCCATTATGAAAGCGTGCCATAAAAGCGAACCGTACCGCACCAGCAAGGGTCCTGCTTCTCATGTGGGTCTAGAGAGAGTGGAACGGTTCCATTAGGGCGGACCTACAAATACATCTCACTGATTGGTGGACGCGCTAGGAATTTTTTCTAAACCCTGAATGGTCCCTGACGGTCCGATTTGCAGTGGAATCCAATGTAACGGCAGGGCCATCTTTACTATTAATTGGACCCCAGGCAAAAAAATTCTTGGGCCCCTGATCTAAAGTAGCCAGGTCACATGACATTGACATCACACGTGTGGGCGTCTATACAACGGTAACCGAAAAAACGTTCAAAACTTGGCACATTGGCCTTCGATCCAACTTACTATGATGTGAAGGCAGGGCCGTCTTTAATATTGATTGGACCCCGGGCAAAAAAATTCTTGGGCCCCTGATCTAAAGTAGCCACGTCACGATGGCATCACACATGTGGGCGTCTATACAGGCTGCAGTGGAAATCTCCTCCTACCTGAACTCTCAGCACCGGAAAAACTTTGCAGTTTATCACGTGACCATGGTATACAGATCAGCCAAAAAAAAAAGTATATAGTAGCAATAGTTTCATGTAAAAAGAAGATTTATAAGCTGTGGGCAGGCAGATGAACAATATTTTCATATTATTTGGTTTAGTAACACTTTAATGACCACAGTTGCAGGCAGGATCCCCTTTATCTCCCCCAGGGGGCAGCATTCAGTATGGGTGATGGTGGAAATGACCTCAGGGGGGCATGATATACATATGCATACCACCTCTATTTACATATGAATGGTACCGGTCCACCTCTATTTACATATGAATGCTGGTGGTATTTACATATCAATGCCGGTATTTACATGTAAACACAGGGTCTGCAGGTGAGTGCCCTGTACACAACAATAGGGCAGAGCTGGGCAGCATTAGTAACAGAACTTCACACTGAGATATCAGGACATAGCACGGGACTAAAACCTCAAGGGAATAGTTGGCAAGTATGAGGCGGCTGCTTTGGGCACCACAACAATGGCAGAGCCCATTTTGCCATGCCTTAAAGACGACCCTGTGTGAAGGCCAGAAAGGTGGGGGGATATGATGAGGATGGTGAACATGGAGGTAATGGTAGGTGGTACACTAAATGACTCTTCGGTCCACAGTACTCAATAATGGAGGAGAGATGGACACCAAGGCTGCAAAAACGTCATCGCCACCCTACAGGGTGCAGCAGTCTGGAGTCACGGGTTGAGGTACCGCGCACTCGAGGGGTTTCTATACACAATCCGCGTCTTCAAAGTGTCAACTGATGTCCTTATTAACTATATGGCGGAGAAAGTCATCATCGCCTGTCAGCTCGCTCAGCGATATTCCCGGCTCTGAATCATTATTATGTCTGGCATTATAATGTCAAATCCATCCAACCGGAACGGATCTCATCACCGCTCGCTGATTATAGCGCTATACTTTACAGGGCCTATTACAGTGCAAAGTCTACCAGTAACGTTTATCCGGCTGGTAATGTAACGGCAGTGCTGGCACTCGGTACAGCGTGCCTATTAATACTCAATATCGCTAAGCGGCTAGTATTATCGTTAAATGTTTCATGATCATTACCAGCCTGTGTCGAGTATTATAATTATACAGTGGAACCTCGGATTGCGAGTTAACGAGCAATTCGCAATTCGAGCGCCTTATTTAAAAAAAAATCCTACCTCGGTTTGCGAGTGTTGGCCCCCCAAACGAGCAGGATTCAGGCCAAAGTGGTGTGCAGTACCGCGTTTGTCCTGAGGTGAGGGGGGGGGCGCCAGAGTCGAGCCGGAAATGCACGGAAAGGCCTGAAATGCACGGAAAGGCCTGAGGACAGCACGTGTTGTCCTCAGGCCTTTCCAGGAATGGACTGTCCATTGGGACTACAGGGAGTTTCCCGGTGGGCCGGCTTCAGTGACAGCGGACCGCCACCCCCCTCCGCTCCTCTGTCTCTCACCAGGGGGGAACAAAGAAGCAGGGGGAGGACCAGAGGAGCAGGGGGGTCGACAGAGGAGCATGGGGGAGGGGACAGACAGCTGACTAAACAGCTATGGCCTGGGAGTTTCTCACTTCTGCCTAAACTTGTCCCATAAGGGGGGGGCACCAAAATGATTCTTTGCCCCGGGTGAAATAATGTCTAGCTTCCCCACTGGTACTGCCTATAAGAGTACCAGTACCAGCCGTTCTACTCTAATAAAGTAGAATGGCTAGTGGCTAGTGAAGGGGGAAAGGGGGCTTGGGTGGCCGGGGGGGGGGGGTGTGGGAGTTGTCCGGCCACCATGGGAGAGACCTGTCAAAGTGGGCCACTCTGGATGAAGTCCAGGGCCAAATTTTTGTCCCAGTCCAGCCCTGGGCCTTTCCGTGCATTTCTGGCTCGGCTCCGGCGCCCCCCCACCTCAGGCCAAACGCGGTACTGCACAGCGCCTTGGTATGAACCCTGCTCAGTTCCCTTGGCAAACCTCGGGAACTGAGTCCTTCCGAGGTTTGCAGAGGTCAGCCGAGGTGTCCTCGGGCCTTTACGGCCGTTTCCAAGGCTCTCCGGCGCCCCCCGCCTCTGGCCGCATACGGTATTGCATGCCATTGAAGTCAATGCGGAACTAATTATTTTCGTTTTCCATCTAAACTCTAAGCTTTGATATGCAAGTACTTTGGATTACGAGCATTCTCCTGAAACGGATTATGCTCGTAATCCGAGGTTCCACTGGTTATATGTGATTATTACAACACTGTGCAATGCGATCATTATCTGACTGCATGGAGTCGTCCTTATTGGTGCCAATGCAATTGTAGTTTTGGTATGGTACCTTATCTGTGGAATTTGCATGCAGAGGCGGCTCATTAATCAGGCAAATTAGGCGGCCGCCTAAGGCCTCACACTCACAGGGGCCTCACGGCAGCCTAACTTACCCAATGCATTACCGGAATTTTGAGGAACAGAGAACCTTAACGCTGCTGTGCCCAGGCAGCGTTAAGAGCCCTGACTCAGGAGCGGGACCGCCAGCGTCCCTAACAACCAGTGAATATCGGTGACACCACTTCTTGTGACGTCAATGACCCAGCGTGGCCTCAGTCAATGTCGTCACAAGGGTGAGGGTTCTCCAGGTGACATCACCCCGCCCCTTAGTTATTAAAGAGCAGGATGTGGGGGCCACCTTGTTAAAGGGGGCTTTAAGATTCAAATAAACCCCCTGCCCGCAGACCCCCGCAACCACCAGCCAGGGTTGTAGGGGAAGAGGCTCTTTACTTTACTTTAATTATTTTTCCCATCGTGGGTGTGAGTGGAGCCCCATGTCACGTTTTGCCTAAGGGCTCACAAAGCCAAGAGCCGCCTCTCTATGCGTGAGATCTTACTATCTGTGTGTAGATACTCAGTCCTTCTACAACCCATTGCAACAGGTTCACAAGCAGTGCGCACATCACAAAAACAAGCAGTCTCACCATCTTCCAGGGGGACGTAGATGTTGAGGTACAGGCAATCCTCGCTCTGGTTTTGTACGTATCCGGCCACCACGTCCATGTTCTCGGTGAACCATAAAGGCAGCATAATTCCAGGTAACATTCCGTGCAAGTTTTGCGGGCAAACAGGAGCAAAGGCGGTGGCGTTCCGTACTTCCGTCCAAGATGCCGGCGCCTCGGGCGGCTGAAACCTGCGCTCTCCAATGGGCGGGGTGGCGTAAGGCACCCCCAGGTACTGCACGACGGGGCCCAGGATCTCATTGTTCAAGTCTTTCTTCACGCCGCGCAGTTTCCCATAGTTTGTGTTGACCACAGGATATTTCTCATCTCCCTTTTGCCCCGACACAGGGCAAGCGGCCAGAAGCCAGAGCATGAAGGGGGCTCGAAGATCCGGCGCCATGAGAAGGGGGGAAAAAAAAATTGGTCTCCTGAGAACCTCTTGAATCTTCCTGGAGGCCGAAAAGGGGAGGAGTTGAAAAAAGGTTTAAAAAATAAAGTATTGGTAGAACAAAAAATATTTTATGCAAAAACATTCATTTTGAATTGATGGGGGGTGGTGGTTGTTGGAGTATTATAATAATAAAAAAAAAAAGTAATAAAATTTGGAAGAAAAATTAAAAAAAAAATAAAAATTGGGTAACAAACGGGCAATAATCCTCTACAACGAGAGCGCGGTGTATTTTTGAGGCAAAGTTAAACATAGGGGGTACATTTTTGGAGAGTGGTGTTGGTACCAAGTCATAGGAGGCAGGCAGGAGAAGACTTAGGCCGAGACGAAAGAAGAGGAGAGCGTGAGGAACATCGGAGAAAAGGCGGCGACGAGACCGACAGACTGAGGACGTGCAGGAGACACCATTCTATTACGTTCCATCGCGGACCCGTACATAGGGTGCTGAGCTACGGCAGGGCCTCCACGAGACAGACATTGAAATCCTGAGAGGGAGACAAAGAAAAGCGGAAAAAAGGGTGAAAAAAACAGAAAACAGGAAATTAAGCAGGCAACGTCTATTTTAAGAAGGCAATAAATAGGAGTCTCTCTTTCGGCACCTCGCTACCTAGCTGCCCAATCCTCCTCCTCCTCCTCTCCAGTCCGCTTCCCCCGATTATAATGAGCGGGATCATTTATTTAATTAAACTGTTCCTTCTGTTTATAGTTCGAAATCCAACAATTATAGTAACAAACTTATAATTAGTGAATGTGAGAGAGAGATTGAGGGGGCTAGAGCGAGCGGGAACAGGAGGGAACTGGGAAGGAAGACCGCGTTGTAGGCGACGAAGGAGGAAAAAAAAAATGATGGTAGGTGGGTAGGGAGAGGAGAGAAGGAGCGGGGACGGAGCCGGGGTTACCTGTTTATCCATTTATTTATTAAACACAAGTATTAAAATGTCGAGTGCTTCGAAAATTCCTGAATGTTTCAGGTTTACTGTAGTCCAACCATCCCGATATTGGGTGGTTAAAATGAGCGAGACCGGGACCATCGCTTCCTCTATTAACCAGAGATGGATTAGCCATTGGCACTACAGGGAGTTTCCCGGTGGACCGATAGCTCAGTGGGCCGGCTTCGGTGACAGTGGACTGCTCCTCTGTCTCTCCCTTCCCGCAGCGCTCACCTGGGGGGAACAAAGAAGCAGGGGGAGGACCAGAGGAGCAGGGGGGGGCGACAGAGGAGCATGGGGGAGGGGACAGGCAGCTGACTCAACAGCTATGGCCTGGGAGTTTCTCACTTCTGCCTAATCTTGTCCCATAAGGGGGGGGGGCACCGAATTGATTCTTTGCCCCAGATGAAATAATTTCTAGCTTCCCCACTGTTACTGCCTATAAGAGTACCAGTACCAGCCGATCTACTCTAATAAAGTAGAACGGCTAGTGGCTAGTGAAGGGGGAGAGGGGGCTTGGGTGGCCAGGGGGGGTGCAGGACTTGTCTGGCCGCCATGGGAGAGACCTGTCAAAGTGGGCCAGTCTGGATGAAGTCCAGGGCCAAATTTCTGTACCAGTCCAGCCCTGGCTATAGCCGAATGACGGCCACAGAGTGGACCTGAATTTCCGGGAGGCCGTCAATAGACGTCCTCCTGTCAGGAAAGGTTCCATCCGCTGGTGCTATTTATATTCTTTCTTGCAGTGCTGCGTCCCACCAGCAGGGGTCTCCTGGCAGTTCGGAGCTGTCAGGGGAACTTCCCCCTGCTGGTATATCACCTTTGGGACGCAGTACTGACCTCCACCAGCGGATGGACCCTGGCAGTGTGGAGCACCTGGCCCTTGCTACGTTCAGGTGTGACCTGAACACAATCAACACGCCCTATTTATACCCGGCAGGTTCAAACAGAACTTGCCCTGGTATCCGTCTATCAACCCGACCCTGAGCCTGTTATCTGGACCCTGAACCTGTTGTCTCCCTCCTGAACTTCTGATCTGATCCATCCTGACCCATCCTGACCCGATCCCTCTCCTGGACTTTTCCTTCTTGTTCATTCCCCGTCCGCAGCTACTTCCTGATCCCCTGTGTATGACCTCGGCCTGGCCTGTTTATGATTCCGGTATTTCCCTTGCTGTACATATCGTCTTTAGTGTTGTTTTTGAAACTGTGGATCTTTGTTTGTTGCACTGAGCTTGTTGAAGGTGGTGGGGTGTTACCCCCTCTTCTTAAATAAATCACCCTTTTTACCTATATCTGTTTGGATTCCTCTTTTGCAATCACACAGTACTGGTCTATTTCTAATCACTGACACCTCCCCTTTGCACGTGCCCAGCCCGACCCCCTGCGGGGAGCACGCGGCGTGCGATGTGATCACTGAATCACTGAGACTCGGGTGGTCACAGATTCGAGTCCCGGCCACTTACCACATGATCAGCTGTCAGCCAATGACAGCTGATTAAGGGATGTAAACAAAGCTCGCTAAAGCGCGAAAAAAAAAAGCCGATCACCGGCTTTTGTGTAAGGGACATCGGTCCCCAGTAGAAGAGGCACATCCGCCTCATCAGTGCCCACCAGTACTGCCTGCCAGTGCCCACATGGGAATTGTAGTTTCACCACAGCTGGAGGGTCAAGGTTGCCTACCCCTGCTAATGTAATGCAAATGTTAGGCTGAACTATCCCCTCCAACCAGTAGGGGGACATCCATAGCCCAGCTAGCCTACGGACTTCTATGCAGAGCCCTGAGAATCACAGGAGTTCACGGGAGTTGTAGCTTGAGATGGCGGCCATATAGTGGAGCTTATGGACCCTTTGCACTGTATTTCCCAAGAGACAATGGGGCAAGGGGAAGGAGTGGAATTGCCTTTTTGAGACTGTTCAGCTAGCTGGACAGACTGAGGGGGCCATTCCGTTCTACAGCTAGAGTTCACAGCCACAACACAAGGACTGGTGAGAGGGCACCGTTTATTGTTCACAATGCTAGCAGGGGCTAAGTTACTGAAGGCAGGACAATAAGTATACTGCACCTTTATCACACCTATACATACACTTTTACTACATCTTTACTACATCTTTATTGCACCTATACTGCATTCTGGTTGTTAAGTGCACCAACGCTTTTTAAAGGGCCCCAACGATAGCCAGCAGGAGAACAACATAAAGCAATACCCCTCCTATAAAAACCATTCTGCAAGTTCCCTTCTTGCATTTTTTTCATTTCTATGGGCAGTGCACATCCAGTCGGTCTAGGCCTAGCAAGTCACGTACCCGCCGCGTGCTCTGTGAGTGTGCCCGCGGGTCCCGCAGACTTGATCGTCTCACAGACAGGCAGAATGGGGAGATGTAAACGAGGCATTTCCCTGTTCTGCCTAGCAACATGGTAGCTGCCCTGTCATCGGCAGCAGTGATCTCTGTCATGTTCTAGGTAGCCCATCCCCCCTACAGGTAGAATCACTCCCTAGGACACACTTAACCCCTTGATCGCCCCCTAGTGTTTAACCCCTTCCCTGCCAGTGTCATTTACACAGTAACTAGTGCATTTTTATAGAACTGATCGCTGTATCTATGACAATGGTCCCAAAATAGTGTCAAAAGTGTCCGATGTGTTCGCCATAATGTCGCAGTCATGATAAAAATCGCAGATAATATAAAAATGCCATAAAACCATCCCCTATTTTGTAGACGCTATGGGCTAGATTCAGAAAGACTTACGACGGGCGTATCAGTAGATACGCCGTCGTAAGTCCGAATCCACGCCGTCGCAACTTTAAGCGTATGCTCAAACTGAGATACGCTTAAATGTTGCTAAGATACGACCGGCGTAAGTCTCCTACGCCGTCGTATCTTAGCTGCCTATTTACGCTGGCCGCTAGGGGCGTGTACGCTGATTTACGCCTAGAATATGTAAATCAGCGAGATATGCCTATTCACGAACGTACGCCTGGCCGTCGCAGTAAAGATACGCCTGTTTATGTAAGGCGTTTTCAGGCGTAAAGATAAACCACCAAAAAGATGGAGCAGCCAATGTTAAGTATGGACGTCGGGACCGCGTCGAATTTTTCACGTTTTACGTCGTTTGCGTAACTCATCCGTGGGGCACGTCGAAACCAATGAGTCTTAGCGGCGTAATTTGGAGCATGCGCACTGGGATATGTCCACGGACGGCGCATGCGCCGTTAGTAAAAAACGTCATTTACGTGGGGTCACACTTAATTTAAATAAAACGCGCCCACATCAAACACATTTGAATTAGGCAGGCTTACGCCGGCCCATATACGATACGCCGCTGTAACTTCGGCCGCAAAATCTTTCAGAATACCATACTCGCCTCTCAAAGTTACGGCGGCGTAGCGTATATGAGAAACGCTACGCCCGCCTAAATGTATCTGAATCTGGCCCAATAACTTTTGCGCAAACCACTTATTGCAATTTTTTTTACAAAAATATGTAGAAGAATAGGTATCGGTCTAAACTGAGGACAAAATTCGTTTTTTTTATATATTTTTGGGGGATATTTATTATAGTAAAAAATATTGCTTTTTTTCAAAATTGTCGCTCTTTTTTTGTTTATAGCGCAAAAAATAAAAACCGCAGAGGTGATCAAATACCACCAAAAGAAATCTCTATTTGTGGGGAAAAAAGGACGCCAATTTTGTTTGGTAGCCACGTCGCACGACCGTGCAATTGCCAGTTAAAGCGATGCAGTGCCGAATCGCAAAAAGTGCTCTGGTCGGGAAGGGAGTAAATTCTACAGGACACAGCGGTGACAATGGGCACAGCGGCGACAATGGGCACAGCGGGGACAATGGGCACAGCGGGGACAATTGGCACAGTGGGGACAATTGGTTCAGTGGCGGCAATTAAGGGGCACAGTGGCGACAATGGGCACAGTGGCGACAATGGGCACAGTGTCGACAATTAAAGGGCACAGTGGCGACAATTGATGGGTACAGTGGCTGCGTTTGATGGCATGGCACAGTGGTTGCGTTTGATGGCACAGTGGCTGCTTTTGATGGCATGGCACAGTGCTGCGAATTGATGGCACAGTGGCTGCTTTTGATGGCATGGCATAGTGACTGCATTTGATGGCATGGAACAGCGGTGACAATTGATGGCACAGTGGCTGCGTTTGATGGCATGGCACAGTGGTGACAATTGATGGCACAGTGGCTGCATTTGATGGGCACAGTGGCTGCATTTGATGGGCACAGTGAGGCTGCAATTTTTTTGCGCCCCCCCCAAAAACTTGCACCAGCCGCCACTGCTTTTTACGTATGTTGAAGTATCTTGTTTCCTGATCTCACGGTGTTATGTCATGGTGGAAGACTGGCTACAATCCATAGAGACTGCATGGAAGGGTTTGTAAAAAAGGGAAGATTAAATGCGGCAGAATGGGTTTCCGTGACTGGGAAGTGAAATCCAGGAAGGGAATGAATAAATTACATAGGAGGGGGCTGAGTGTGAAATGAACTGAAGAAGAGATATACATGTTAGAACGGAGGTGACCAAGAAAATGATGAGAAATATGGATGAGAGAAGGGTGAGTCAGAACATGGAGAACATTACGGAGAGGAGAAAAGAGATGGGATGGGGAGCTCATACACAAAAGAGATATGGATTGGTCAGAGTGAGAACTGGTGGTACGGCAAAAAAGGAGAAAGAGAAGCCCAGAATGGGACGCAGTCTAGGCACACGGGGTACAGGGGAGGGCTGATCCGGGGGGCAGGCTGGAAATTGCCTCCTAGGCCGCCCTGACTTATGGTCGGCAGCCGATGTCCGCTACCATTTTCTTTTTTATTCTGGTCTAGGAAGTTGGGCCGGGGGCATGGCCACGGCGGCCGACCACTAGCTGTTGCATTCCGGTAATTGTAGTCCACGATCAAGCTCCCGGTGGGTGAAAAACAGAGCAGCGCAGAGGAAACTACAACTCCCGGAGACCAGATTCTTGGAAGCAGGGTGTGCCAGGGAGTCGGGACGCAGGGCTGGGTGCTGGCTGCAACTTGACCCCAGGACCAGGAGCATTACCCCCCCCCCCCCCAGGAGGCCGTGGCGTAGAAGGACCTGAGACCACTGTGGTGAGAGACCCTGACACTCATAGCTGACCCCCCATCCCCCCATACACCCTATGTAACCTGCCCCAGTTATCAGGCTGCATTGATGGGCACTGGAGTTGACTGCACTGGTAAGGCTGCATTGAAAAACCAGATGGTGAGCTGATTCGGTGGTTCAATGGGCCAATTGACTGAACCTGTCCCCCAGGCCTAAGGCTGCCAGCCCTCCCCTGACAGGGTAACAGGGAAACCAGCAATAGAGGCGTTAAAGTAGTGGCAGTGTACTGGCCAGGGTAGGGGGTGGTGTAGGAAGTTAATCCTGGGGGGGGGGTAGGAGGGGCCAGAGTTGGAGGCTCAGTCCCTTGCCATCTGAAGAAGAAGCAGCTCCCACCCTCAGCCCTTAATGTTTTGTTTTAGGTTATTGGTAGGGTTTCCCGATAACACTTTTTTAGGGCCGAGTACAAGTACTGATACTTTTTTTCATGTACTCGCCAATACCGATTACCGATACTTTTTTTTAATGCCATGTGACAGTTTGACTAATGGGCACTGATGGGTGGCACTGACTGATGGGGACTGATAGATGGCACTGATAGATGGCACTGACTGATGGGCACTGATAGGTGGCACCTATGGGCACTGGCACTGATAGGTGGCTGGCACTGATGGGTGGCACTGACAGGTGGCACCGATAACACCAATAGACGGCACTGAGGCTGCGTACACACGATCAAATTTGTCTGCTGGAAATGGTCAGACGGACCATTTCAGCAGACAAATCCGATCGTGTGTATGGGCTAGCGGACATATCCTCCCGCACAAGCGTCGTATCGATGCAACGAATGCGTGGAAGTTGTTTACTTCCTGGTGCGGTGACGTGGCGGCGTCAACGTCACCACCATGTCACTGCGCTGTCTGCCGGCGGGGATTTTGATCCGATGGCGTGTACACGCCATCGGACCAAAATAGCCCGGCGGACATATCCGATGAAAACGTTCCGAGGACCGTTTCCAACGGATATGTCCCTCCGTGTGTACGCGGCCTGACAGGTGGGTGGCACTGATAGGCAGCACTTATGGGCACTTATGGCACTGACAGTGGCTGACACTTATGGGCAGGCACTGAAATGCAGCAATAAAAGACAGGAGGAAATGCTATGCTGCAGCGCCCATCTTGGTACACTCTGCTCTCGGCATCAGTAAGTATTAGCAGACATCTTGTTACACCCAGCCCAAACTATATGGGCTGGGTGTAACAAGATGCCAGCTGCTGGCTTACTGTGGCCAAGTGCAGGGTGTGCCAAGATGGGCATCCGGATGTTCAAGCTGACGGCGACCGCTCCGTCCCCTGAGGCCGCCCGCCCGATCCGCCTGCTGAAGCCGCCCATCCTCCCCGGAGGAGCTGTGGGATGAAGAGTAGGACAGAATTAAAATTAGACTTGGGAAACTTAACTATACTAAATCACCAGGACCAGATGGCTTGCATCCAAGGGTACTTAGAGAACTCAGTCAAGTAATTGCCAGACCATTGTTCCTAATTTTCACTGCCAGTCTACTAACTGATATGGTACCAGCTAATTGGAGAAAAGCCAATGTAGCGCCAATATGTAAAAATGGCCCAAAATACATCCCTGGAAATTACAGACCAGTTAGCCTAACATCAATAGTATGCAAGCTCTTGGAGGGGGTAATAAGGAACTAAATGTTGCATGGAGATAAGGTTAGTGAGACAAGAGAGGGAGGTATTGGATGGAGAGAAGGTTAGTGGAACAAGAGAGGGATATGTGGGATGGAGAGAAGGTTAGTAAGACAAGAGGGGGAGATGTGGGATGGAGAGAAGGTTAGTGAGACAAGAGAGGGAGATGCGGGATGGAGAGAAGGTTTGTGAGACAAAGAGAGGGAGATGTTGGATGTAAAGAAGGTTAGTGAGAAAAGAGACAGAGATGTTGGATGGAGAGAAGGTTAGTAAAAAAGAGAGGGAGATGTGGGATGGAGAGAAGCTTAGTGAGACAAGAGAGGGAGATGTTGGATAAAGAGAAGGTTAGTGAGATAAGAGAGGGGGATGCGGGATGGGGAGAAGGTTAGTGAGACTAGAGAAGGAGATACGGGTTGGAGAGAAGGTTAGTGAGAAAAGAGTGGGAGATGCGGGATGGAGAGAATATACACAAGAAAAGAGGTAATAAGGAATAGGAAGAACACGAGTGAGAGGAGCTGTGGCATGAATAGAAGGACAGAATTAAAATTAGACTTGGGAAACTTAACAATAATAAATCACCGGGACCAGATGGCTTGCATCCGAGGGTACTTAGGGAACTCAGTCAAGTAATTTCCAGACCATTGTTCCTAATTTTTACTGACAGTCTACTAACTGGAATGGTACCAGCTAATTGGAGAAAAGCCAATGTAGCACCAATATTTAAAAATGGCCCAAAATACATCCCTGGGAATTACAGACCAGTTAGCCTAACATCAATAGTATGCAAGCTCTTGGAGGGGATGATAAGAGACTAGACTTTGGATGGAGAGAAGGTTAGTGAGACAAGAGAGGGAGATGCGGGATGGAGAGAAGGTTGGTGAGACAAGAGAGGGAGATGCGGAAAGGAGAGAAGGTTGGTGAGACAAGAGAGAGAGATGTGGAATGGAGAGAAGGTTGGTGAGACAAGAGAGGGAGATGCGGGAATGGAGAGAAGGTTGGTGAGACAAGAGAGGGAGATGCGGAATAGAGAGAAGGTTGGTGAGACAAGAGAGGGAGATGCGGGATGGAGAAAATGTACACAAGAAAAGAGGTAATAAGGAATAGGAAGAACATGAGCGAGAGGAGCTGTGGGATGAAGAGAAGGTAAATAGGAAAGGAGATATGGGATGGAGAGAAGATGGTATATGTAGTGCAGTGCACAGATGAATGCAAACACCTCTACAATGGGGAAACAAAGCACCCCTATAAAGCACCCCTATAACAAACCTAAGTAGGCTTGGGTTTTCCCTGGGCATTCCCCAGGTTTTGTTGTTATCATAACAAACCACATTTTACAGGTCACGCACGACTCTGCAACTTTTTGAGGACAGTGAGGTGCCGATTTTGGGCAAAGAGGACAACTGGTTCACAAGTGGCGTCAAAGAGGCCAGCTACAAGGCCTTCAACATCGTCTAACCTCCACATACAGTATAATGCTTTTTTAACATCTCTACTTTGACATTTTGACAACATTTCACACCTTTAGCCACGTGAATTGAAGGATTAACACCTATGAAGCCTTCCTGACACCAAGGACGGGATGATGTCACTAGCACCGGGGGGTGCCACCACTTCCATGCCTCTCATGCCTTTCTGTGGTGATTGGATTAGGGAGGCCGTAGTATGTGCCTGGTGTGACGGAGTGAGACCCTGCCACTGTGTAGATGGAGGAGAATGACACACGATTCGCATTAAGGGTTAACGTGAAGTTCCAGACTGTCGTTTCTGAGCGCAGAAAGCTGTTTTTGGTTTTGATTCTGTAGTCCTGTTTCAGGGTCTAAAACTGGAAGGTTCAAAGCGTATTGGATGGAACGTAACCTAAAATCCTGTGTCTGGACTTTACCTGGTACCTGCAGTCTGTGTGAGTACACAGGTGTGCCGGGTCGTCATATACTCAAGCCTGAGGACAGCTTAGAGCTCCCAGTTCAGAGACAGATCCTAGTTCTGGGGAGAGAAGGTTTCACCCATGGGTCAGAGGAGCCCTAGCCAGAAGACAGCCGGTCTCACCTAGGGGTCAGAGGAGCCCCAGCAAAGAGACAGCAGGTCTTACCTAGGGGTCAGAGGAGCCCCAGTCAAGAGCCAGGAGACAGTAGGTCTCACCTAGTGGTCAAAGGAGCCCCAGTCAAAAACCTGGAGACAGCAGGTCTCACCTAGGGGTCAGAGGAGCCCCAGTCAGGAGCCAGGAGACAGCAGGTCTCACCTAGGGGTCAGAGGACCCCAGTCAGGAGCCAGGAGACAGCAGGTCTCATCTAGGGGTCAGAGGAGCCCCAGCCAAGAGACAGCAGGTCTCACCTAGGGGTCAGAGGAGCCCCAGCCAAGAGACAGCAGGTCTCACCTAGGGGTCAGAGGAGCCTCAGCCAAGAGACAGCAGGTCTCACCTAGGGGTCAGAGGAGCCCCAGTCAGGAGCCAGGAGACAGCAGGTCTCACCTAGGGGTCAGAGGAGCCCCCGAAAAGAGACAGCGGGTCTCACCTAGGGGTCAGAGGAGCCCCAGCAAAGAGACAGCAGGTCTCACCTAGGGGTCAGAGAAGCCCCAGCAAAGAGACAGCAGGTCTTACCTATTGGTCAGAGGAGCCTCAGTCAGGAGCCAGGAGACAGCAGGTCTCACCTAGGGTTCAGAGGAGCCCCAGCCAAGAGAAATCAGGTCTCACCTAGGAGTCAGAGGAGCCCCAGCACAGCTTCAACAGACAGGAGGTATCACCCAGAGGTCAGGGGTGCCCTACCCAGCATAAGGAAACAGAAGGTCTCATTTCAGGAGTCAGAAGGGCTCATATTGGGGTGTCAGGAGAACCCCTATTCAGAGGCCAGGAGTGGGCTGTGTTGCAGAGCACTGCGACTAAAGGCTAAGAGAGCCAGATAAACCAGTAGATCTGGGGAACACAGAGGAACTGGTAAGAAGATCAGTGGTGCTGCCAACAAGGAAGCCAGGTGTCTCGGTATTTCCGTTTCACTGTTCATATTGATGTGAAAGAACATCTGCGTGATGAACTGATGTCTATGGAAAATTTCAGTTTATTTTATAAAAGAGGGTTGCCATGCCTTAAAATACAGTTTGGACAGGCACAACTCTTTGGAAAAGCACCTACCACATGAGTATAATCTCCCCAATACCACATAAGTATAATCTCCCCAATACCACAAGAGTATAATCTCCCCAATACCACATGAGTATAATCCCCCAATACCACATGAGTATAATCTCCCCAATATCACATGAGTATAATCTCCCCAATATCACATGAGTATAATCTCCCCAATATCACATGAGTATAATCTCCCCAATATCACATGAGTATAATCTCCCAATACCCCATGAGTATAATCTCCCCAATATCACATGAGTATAATCTCCCTAATATCACATGAGTATAATCTCCCCAATACCACATGAGTATAATCTCCCCAATATCACATGAGTATAATCTCCCCAATACCACATAAGTATAATCTCCCCAATACCACATGAGTATAATCCCCCCAATACCACACGAGTATAATCCCCCAATACCACACGAGTATAATCTCCCTATACCACATGAGTATAATCTCCCCAATATCACATGAGTATAATCTCCCCAATACCACATGAGTATAGTCGTCCCAATACCACATGAGTATAATCTCCCCAATACCACATGAGTATAATCTCCCCAATACCACATGAGTATAATCTCCCCAATACCACATGAGTATAATCTCCCTATACCACATGAGTATAATCTCGACAATATCACATGAGTATAATCTCCCCAATATCACATGAGTATAATCTCCCCAATACCACAAGTTGTGGATATAAATACTGGAGTATTTCCCTGACACCCATTAGAAATGAAGAAGTGACTTGTAATAAGCTACAAAAATGTCTTCATCATTACAGAACAAGTCCAGCGAAATGTGACTAACTACTATTAGATCTACCATGACCTGGATACATGAGGACCTTCACAGATGTCTGCTCATATTAATTAAATTAAGTTCATGACATAGCAGATGGAGAGAAGTTGGTTGATGACGGCAGATGATGGAAACAAGCAGACAACTGGAAGTGGGTAGTTGATGGAATTGAGCCATGTCTGAGGAGTAACTACAGGGGTTGCAAGGGTCTCAATTGCCAGCCGGTCCCATACTCCAGTGGTACAACTTCCCTCTACACCTGGATAGGAGTGGGGGTGGCAGGAGGAACATTGGGGAAATCAGTTCCCTTATATCCGGCATCCCTCCTATCCGGCACCCCTCAGAGGAGCCCCAGCTAGGAGACAGAAGGTCTTACATAGGGGTAAGAGAAGCCCCAGCCAAGAGACAGCAGGTGAAACCTAGGGGTCAGAGGAGCCCCAATCAGGAGCCAGGAGAAAGCAGGTCTCACCTAGGGGTCAGAGGAGCCCCAGTCAGGAGCCAGGAGAAAGCAGGTCTCACCTAGGGGTCAGAGGAGCCCCAACAAAGAGACAGCAAGTCTCACCTAGGGGTCAGAGGAGCCCCAACAAAGAGACAGCAGGTCTCACCTAGGGGTCAGAGGAGCCCCAGTCAGGAGCCAGGAGAAAGCAGGTCTCACCTAGGGGTCAGAGGAGCCCCAGTCAGGAGCCAGGAGAAAGCAGGTCTCACCTAGGGGGTCAGAGGAGCCCCAACAAAGAGACAGCAAGTCTCACCTAGGGGTCAGAGGAGCCCCCCAAAAAAGAGACAGCAGGTCTCACCTAGGGGTCAGAGGAGCCCCAGCAAAGAGACATCTGGAGAGGGGAATCTCCCCAACAGGGACACAGACGACAATAAAACTTCACCTGAAACCCTACTCTATCAAAAAAAAATACAAAATTTGCTCTGGAGTTGGGTTTTAACATCACCTAGTTCATGACATAGCAGATGGCGAGAAGTTGGTTGATGACGGCAGATGATGGAAACAAGCAGACAACAGGAAGTGTTTAGTTGATGGTATTGAACCAAGTCTGGGGAGTAATTACAGGGGTTGCAGGGGGCTCAATTGCGACCCAGTCCCATGCTGCAGTGGGCCGTGCAGCTTCTCTGTACACCTGGGTAGATGGGGGTGGCAGGAGGAAAATCAAGGAAATCAGTTCCCCTATATTCGGCACCCCTCCTATCCAGCTTCCTCTTCTTTCTGCTGCCCCCTGGCCCCTATGTGCTCCCCTAGCCCCCCTGCCGGCTTTTGTGTTTTCCTGTTGGCTGCTGCAGGGGATATGTTAGGATAGAGAACAGGGAAAGGGCCAGTAAATATGTAATTTACCGGCCCTGCCCCATCCTTTAATAAATGGATAGAGTCATAATGGACAGAGTCAGAGTCATAACTGAAAGCAGATCTTCACTGCATCTGAGCACCACTAACCAAAACATATTTTAATTCATTTTTAATATTCAATGCAAACTCACCCATGTCTCCATGCTTTATTATGTTAAGAAATCACTTTGAACCCCCCCCCACTTGCATTTCTGGCCATGGCCATCTTGAGTAATGGGCAATGATTAATGTATCATTTACTTCCTGGAATCCATCGGCTCTTAGCTCAAGCATGCATTCATGCTTAGCTGAGAAAACCCCTGGGCTGTACAGAGATATGCCTGCCCATTCCATCTCCTTTTCCTTCTATTCAGACCCCTGATATCTCACCAAAACCCCCCAAGAGGCTCCTAAAAAAAATTGTAAAAATAATAGAAATTGTAATTTTGAAGAAAAAAAAGTAAAATAAGAAAAATAAAAAACTTCTGACAACAGTGGCGGAACTACCAGGGTCACAAAGGTTGGGGCCCTTCCCTCCTAGCCCAGTGACCCAACTACCAGGGTTGCAAAGGTTGGGGCCCTTCCCTTCCAAGCTCAGTGACCCAACTACCAGGGTCACAAAGGTTGGGGCCCTTCCCTGCGGGCCCAGTGACCCAACTACCAGGGTCACAAAGGTTGGGGCCCTTCCCTTCCGAGCCCAGTGACCCAACTACCAGGGTCACAAAGGTTGAGGTCCTTCCCTGCGGGCCCAGTGACCCAACTACCAGGGTCACAAAGGTTGGGGCCCTTCCCTTCCGAGCCCAGTGACCCAACTACCAGGGTCACAAAGGTTGGGGCCCTTCCCTCCGAGCCCAGTGACCCAACTACCAGGGTCACAAAGGTTGGGGCCCTTCCCTTCCAAGCTCAGTGACCCAACTACCAGGGTCACAAAGGTTGGGGCCCTTCCCTGCGGGCCCAGTGACCCAACTACCAGGGTCACAAAGGTTGGGGCCCTTCCCTTCCGAGCCCAGTGACCCAACTACCAGGGTCACAAAGGTTGAGGTCCTTCCCTGCGGGCCCAGTGACCCAACTACCAGGGTCACAAAGGTTGGGGCCCTTCCCTTCCGAGCCCAGTGACCCAACTACCAGGGTCACAAAGGTTGGGGCCCTTCCCTCCGAGCCCAGTGAACTCATAGTTCAAAGCCAGTCTTTAGGGTAAAACTCTTTCTAAAGTTCTTATAATTGGGCTACTAGATCATGAGGCTGGCAGAGGAACATGACAGGTGGCTTCCAGTATCAACTTTGGTCGCAAATACCTACACCTATTCTCAAGCCTCGTACATACGTACAGGATTCCCGGAAGTAAAAAGTCCCCTGGCAAACCCGAGAATCTGCTTGGTAACTTTTCCCCTCTACACACAACCGGTTTTCAAGTCGGGAAAACTGCCATGAGAGCTTTGGTTGGGAATCCCGGCTGTGTGTATGCTCCATCGCAGTGTTTCCCATAGGAAAACTGCTGGGTTAAAAACCCGCCGGGAAAACTGCGATGGAGCATACACACAGACGGTTTTCCCGGCCAAAAGCTCTCATGGCAGCTTTCCCCACTGGAAAACCGGTCGTGAGTACGAGGCTTCACGTCAAGAAATGGGGGCCATTTCCACTGATAAAGTGATAGATGGTACAAGTGACTGACAGATAGTACTGGCGGCTGAATGGAGTCACATGTCATAGAGGCTCTGGGTATACTTGAGGTACAGGGGTGCATGGTGGGGCAAAGGGGATGCCCAGGTGCACTTGGGAGGCACTGGGGCACACTTGGAGACACGTGGTGTAGAGTCTCACGTGCAGGCACTGGAGGGCATGGGGCACACTTGAAGACACAGGGGAGTAGAGGCTTGCTTGCAGGCAATAGAGGGCACTGGGGCACACTGGGAGGCACAGGGGGGCAGGGGCTCACTTGCAAGCACTGAAGGACACTGGGGAACTGGGAGGCACAGGGGGTGCAGGGGCTCACTTGCAAGCACTGAAGGGCACTGGGGCACACTGGGAGACACATGGGTTGTAGAGGCTCACTTGCAGGCACTGGGGCACACTGAGAGACACATGGAGTGTAGAGGCTCACTTGCAGGCACTGGGGCAAACTGGGAGACACAGGGGGTGCAGAGGCTTACTTGCAAGCATCGAAGGGCACTGGGGCACACTGGGAGACACATGGGGTGTAGAGGATCACTTGCAGGCACTGGAGGGCGCTGAGGAACACTGGGAGGCACAGGGGGTGTAGAGGCTCACTTGCAAGCACTGGATGGCACTGGGGCACACTAGGAGACACAGGGTTGTAGGGGCTCACTTGTAGGCACTGGAGGGCACTGGGGCACACTGGGAGACACAGGGGGTGTAAAGGCTCACTTGCAGGCACTGGAGGGCACTGGGGCACACTGGGAGACACAGGGGGTGCAGGGGGTCACTTAAAGGCACTGAGGCACACTTTAAGACATGAGAAGTAAAGGCTCACTTGCAGGCACTAAGGGGCACTGGGGCACACTGGGAGGCACAGGGAGTGCAGGGGCTTACTTGCAAGCACTGAAGGGCACTGGAAGACACAGGGGGTGTTGAGGCTCACATGCAGGCTCTGGGGCACACTGGGAGACACAGGGGGTGCAGGGGCTCACTTGCAGGCACTGGGGCATACTTGGAGTCATGGGGGAGCAAAGGCTCGCTTGCAGGCACTAGAGGGCACTGGGAGGCACGGGGGCTCAAATGCAGGCACTGGGTTGGGGCGGTTCCCTCCGAGCCCAGTGACCCTACTACCACTACCAGGGTCGCAAAGGTTGTGACCAGGCCCTGGCGTTCTGCCACCGGGCTCGGAGGTAAGAACCACGGATTGGAGTTCAGGGGGGCTCTTCATGGTCAAGAAATGAAATGGTGTTGTGGTTTATAAAGGGGGGGGGGGGGGGTATGGAAACAAAGTTGAACAGGAAATGGGTGGTGGGGTCTCCAAGGATCACAGAGACAGGTTTTATGGGAGATAATATAATTTGTTGCAGAGAAAATGAGATGCTGGATTAGATACTTATGTCCGAGGATTATGGAAGGTAATGGGCTCTAAAATGGTAATAATTGGTGATAATTGTGGGGAGGGCAGGGTCGGAAGGAAACAAAATGATCTAAATTATTTAAAAGCAATATCGAGCTCTAAGTGTTTTTTTTTTTTTAAAGGTTCTTGAAAGAAAAGTCAAGTTCTGAACACTTTCCGCCTTGGAAAGCCAACAAAACATTCTAGGAAGAGACAAAGAAAAAACATAGAGGTGATCTAACAATGCCTCCAACTTCTAGGACCTAAAAAGACAAAGGGCCGATACAATAGAACAAATACTACGTTCTACAATGGCTGGCTTGTCCCATGCAGTTCTGTTGGTTTGAAGTAGACGAGGAACAATTGTCTCTCATCCCTTCCACTAAAACAATCCCAAGAGATTCCACAAAATCATTTGTTCTTCCACTTCTAAACTTCAGAAGAGTTCCCGGAAACTTTATGTCGTTCTTTTAGGATCACCTATATAAAGTTTATTGAAAAACAAAACATTTTTATTTTAGTTTTAAATGGAGTGGCGAGGGGTTGGAACTCCTGTCAGGTTTTTATTTCTGTCTGTGTAGTAAGAGATACCCTCTCTCAATTTGTCCTAATGGCCTTTGTCACCAGGACTGAAGGTGAGGAAAGAAGGTTGGGGCTCTTCCCTTCGAGCCCAGTGACCCCACTACCAGGGTCACAAAGGTTGGGACCCTTCACTTCTGAGCCTAGTGACCCAACTACCAGGGTCACAAAGGTTGGGACCCTTCTCTTCCGAGCCCAGTGACCCAACTACCAGGGTCACAAAGGTTGGGACCCTTCTCTTCCGAGCCCAGTGACCCAACTACCAGGGTCGCAAAGGTTGGGGCCCTTATCTCCGAGCCCAGTGACCCAACTACCAGGGCGACAAAGGTTGAAGCCCTTCCCTCCAAACCCAGTGACCCAACTACCAGGGCGACAAAGGTTGGAGCCCTTCCCTTCCAAGCCCAGTGACCCAACTACCAGGGTCGCAAAGATTGGGGCCCTTTCCTCTGAGCCCAGTGACCCAACTTCCAGGGTCATAAAGGTTGGGACCCTTCCCTTCTGAGCCCAGTGACCCAACTACCAGGGTCACAAAGGTTGGGACCCTTCCCTTCCGAGCCCAGAGACCCAACTACCAGGGTCACAAAGGTTGAGGCCCTTACCTCTGAGCCCAGTGACCCAACAACCAGGGTCACAAAGGTTGGGACCCTTCCCTTCCAAACCCAGTGACCCAACTACCAGGGTCGCAAAGGTTGGGGCCCTTACCTCCGAGCCCAGTAACCCAACTACCAGGGTCACAAAGGTTGGGGGCCTTTCCTCCGAGCCCAGTGACCCAACTACCAGGGTTGCAAAGGTTGGGGCCCTTCCCTACGAGCTCAGTGACCCAACTACCAGGGTCACAAAGGTTGGGGGCCTTTCTTCCATACCCAGTGACCCAACTACCAGGGTCACAAAGGTTGGGGGCCTTTCCTCTGAGCCCAGTGACCCAACTACCAGGGTCGCAAAGGTCGTGACCAGACCCTGTTCCACTAAAACAATCCCAAGAGATTCCACAAAATCATTTTTTCTTCCACTTCTAAACTTCAGAAGAGTTCCCGGAAACTTTATATTGTTCTTTTAGGATCATCTATATAAAGTTTATTGAAAAGCAATACATTTTTATTTTAGTTTTAAATGGCATGGGGAAGGGTTGGAACTCCTGTCAGGTTTTTATTTTGTTGTGTAGTAAGAGATACCCTCTCTCAATTTGTCCTAATGGCCTTTGTCACCGGGACTGAAGGTGAGGGAAGAACCAAAATTTTAACCAAAATTTGATGGCAACTGTTTTCCTCCATTTGGTGAGATTTTCTCCTACTTCTCGTTGCGTCTACAGAACAGGAAGTAAAGGAAAAAATCTCCACCATGGGGCACTGATGGGGGAAAA
This sequence comes from Rana kukunoris, assembly GCA_029574335.1. NCBI lineage: Eukaryota > Metazoa > Chordata > Amphibia > Anura > Ranidae > Rana > Rana kukunoris. The sequence goes on from CM056051.1 coordinate 537,018,998, forward strand.
AATAAAACCTAATTGTGGGACACAGTGGCATCCATAGAGGGCACAGGAGCGCCGCCCCCCCTCTCTCCTGCACCCGTCAGTCTCATGGATTGCAGGAATCTATCTATTGTCGCCGCTGCCGCCCCCTATTCAGGTGTGTTTGCGCTCCCCCCCCAAAAAAAAATTGAGCACCAGCCGCTACTGGTGGGACACACCCTATCAGGGTTTCCAAACCAGGGTTCCTTCAGAGGTTGCAAGGGGTTCCTTGAGTTAAGGGGAGGGAGGGCTGTGATGTAAAGGTGGAATCTTGAAGTGAAGGGGCACTGTGATTTAAAGGGGAGGGAACTGTCATGTGAAGGGGGCTGTGATGTGGAGAGGGGACTGTAATGTTAAGTGGGGGGGGGGGGACTGTGATGTGCAGGGGCCAACGAGGACACTGATAAAAGAAGAGCACTGTAAAGTTAGGGGGGCTGTGATGTAAAGGGGGAATCTTGAAGTGAAGGTTCAAGAGTTTTTATTTTTTATTGAACAGATAAATATACCAATAGAAAGGTCTTGTTATAAAAAGATCAAAAGGGATCAAACAAGAGAAGATTGTTGTTAGGTTCTCTAATTCTAGAATTTCCCGAAGGCAATGCATTTCCCAGTCTGGTACAAAGACATTGATTGAGTTCAGCAAAGTTTTTGACATTTCTCTCGATCAGATGCAGTTCACGGTTTCCAAAAATAATTTTTTTTCACAAAAAAACGGTCAAGATGGAAAGATTCCATCATTCCTTTTTGGAAACTTGACATTCAGGCCAACAAAGGACTATGTATATAGACAAGAGGCTAGATTCACGTAGAACGGCGTAATTTTATGCGGGCGTAACGTATCTCAGATACGCTACGACTCCGTAAATTAGAGAGGCAAGTGCTGTATTCACAAAGCTAAGTTACGACGGCATAGCGTAAATGGGCCGGCGTAAGCCCGCCGAATTCAAATGTGTTTGATGTGGGCGTGTTTTATTAAAATTAAGTGTGACCCAACGTAAATTAAGTTTTTTACTAACAGGACATGCGCCGTACGTGGACGTATTCCAGTGCGCATGCTCCAAATTACGCCGCTAAGACTCATTGGTTTTGACATGAATGTAATTTACGTCCAGCCCCATTCACAGATGAGTTACGCAAACAACGTAAAACGTGAAAAATTTGACGCAGTCCCGACGTCCATACCTAACATTGGCTGTGCCATCTTGTTGCAGCTTTATGTTTACGCCTGAAAACGCCTTACGTAAACGGCGTATCTTTACTGCGACGGCCGGGCGTACGTTCGTGAATAGGCGTATCTCGCTGATTTACATATTCTAGGCGTAAATCAGCGTACACGCCCCTAGCGGCCAGCGTAAATAGGCAGCTAAAATACGACGGCGTAGGAGACTTACGCCGGTCGTATCTTAGCAACATTTAAGCGTATCTCACTTTGAGAATACGCTTAAAAATACGACGGCGCAGATTCTGAGTTACGACGTCGTAACTCTTTCTGAATCTAGCCCTAGGGGCTGGATTCACGTACCCGGGCGTATCTTTGTGCGGGAGTAGCGTATCTTATTTACGCTACTCTGCCGCAACTTAGAGAGGCAAGTGCAGTATTCACAAAGCACTTGCTCCCTAAGTTACGGCGGCGTAGCGTAAATGGGTCGGCGTAAGTCCGCGTAATTCAAAGTAGCTAGGCAGTGGGCGTGTTTTAGTATAATGATCCGTGACCCCATGCAAATGATGGGCCGAACCAACGGCGCATGCGCCATTCGTGGACGTATCCCAGTGTTACCCCCAGGATACCGGGGGTGCAGGGGCTTACTTGCAAACACTGAAAGGTGCTGGGGCACACAGGGAGACACAGGGGGTGCAGGGGCTTACTCGCAGGCACTGGGGCACACTTGGAGAATTACGTCGGATAGAATGCCTAAGTGACGTCAGCGCATAATGTTTACGACGTGTGAACGTAACCTACGCCCAGCCCTATTCACGTACTACGTAAATGACGTGAAATTCAATGGTGTCACTCCCTGACCCATACCTTAGCATTAGCTGCGCCTCATATAAGCAGGGGTAACTTTACGCCAGACGTAAGCCTTACGCAAAGCGTGTATATGAAGTGGCCGGGCGCATCTACGTCCGTGAAGCGGCGTATCTTGCTCATTTGCATATTTTACATGGGAACGCCGAATGTGTCCAGCGTAACTATGCGCCCACGATACGCCGGCGTAGGCAAGTTACGTCAGATGACTGAAGCCATGTTTTTCGGCGTATCTTGCTTTGTGAATCGGCGCAAAGATACGACGGCGCACATTTGTACTTATGTTGGCGTATCCCGAGATACGCCGGCGTAAACCTTTCTGATTATGCCCCCTAGAGTTCAAAACAGATGGAAGGATTTCACTCAACAATAGCATTGGAGTGATTGTCCCAACAGGTTTCGCCACTTGAGGCTTCCTCAGAGGGATGTTTTATAGAGACACTCAGATGTAAACTGCATAGAACAGAGCAGAGTAAAAAAAAAAAAAAAAACATTTATATAAATATTTAACATTTAATAATAAAGTAAACTGTCAAATGCCACGTCCACCCCGATCTCTCACCCAAATGAAGATCTTTAACAGCTTCAGCCCCAGACCATTTTGCTGGCTACACTGGGGCACACTTGGAGACACAGGGGGGTAAAGGCTCACTTGCAAGCACTAGAGGGTACTGGGGCACACTGGGAGGCACATGGGGTACAGGGGCTTACTTGCAGGTGCTGGAGGGAACTGGGGCACACTGGGAGACCCAGTAGGTGCAGGGGCTCACTTGCAGGCACTGGGGCACACTTGGAGACACAGGGGAGTAGAGGCTCACTTGCAGGAACTAGTTGGGCACTGGGACACACTGGGAGGCACAGGGGGTGCAGGGGCTTACTTGCAAGCACTGAAAGGTGCTGGGGCACACAGGGAGACACAGGGGGTGCAGGGGCTTACTTGCAGGCACTGGGGCACACTTGGAGACATGGGGGAGTAAAGGCTCACTTGCAGGCACTAGAGAGCAATTGGGCACACTGGGAGGCACAGGGGTTCACTTGCAGGCACTGGGGCACACTGGGAGACATGGGGGAGTAAAGGCTCACTTGCAGGCACTGGGGCACACTGGGAGGCACAGCAGGTGCAGGGGCTCACTTGCAGGCACTGGGGCACATTTGGAGACATAGGGGAGCAGAGGCTCACTTGCATGCACTAGAGGACACTGGGGCACACTGGGAGGCAAGGGGTGGCAGGGGCTTACTTGCAAGCACTGAAGGGCACTGGGGCACACTGGGAGGCACAGGGGAGTCGGGGCCCACTTGCAGGCACTGAAGGGTACTGGGGCACACTGGGAGGCGCAGGGGGTGCAGGGGCTCATATACAGGCACTGGAGGTTACTGGGTCACACTGGGAGGCACAGGGGAGTAGGGGCTCACTTGCAGGCACTGAAGGGCACTGGGGCACACTGGGAGGCGCAGGGGGTGCAGGGGCTCACATACAGGCACTGGAGGGCACACTTGGAGACACAGATATACTTGGGGGTGCAGTGGAAATAAAGAAGTACAGGGGTACAGTAGATGCACAGTAGTGCATGGGAGACGCAGGGGGGGCATTAGGGTGCACTAGGAAACACAGAGAGGCACACAGGGGTACATTAGAAGCACAGGGGTGCATGAGAGATATGGGGATGCACCAGTGGCGGCCGCTCCATTAGAAGCGCCGCCCCCTAATCCATGCGCCCGACCCCTAATCTAAATGCAGGGTGCCGGACGCATGGATTTCAATGTGGGCTTTTTTTTTTAAGCACATGATTAGAGCCTGAGGCTCTAATTGGCTTTAAAAAAGGGTGGGCATGGGGCGCAGAGCACTGTGCGAGTGAGGGGACCAGGTTTGTTTGCCATCCACCCCCTCCCCCATAATAATAATCAGGGTTTTTTGCTTGCCTTTATCTGGCCCTTGAGGCACTATTCCTCCCACTGATACAAGACACCATTCTGCCAACTGACACCAACAATGGGGCACTATTCCTCCCACTGACACCAACAATGGGGCACTATTCCTCCCACTGACACCAACAATGGGGCACTATTCCTCCCACTGACACCAACAATGGGGCACTATTCCTCCCAATGATACAACGACCACTATTCTTCCTCCTAATCAGGGATTTTTTCTCAGAGAATAGGTGCAGGTACCCCCACCTTCTAAGTCACCCCTTGTCTCCACCCCTATCCACCTCCAAGCACCGCCCCTCAGTTCCACCCCCTACCCACCTCACTGTACCACCCCTTTTGGAGAATACAGAACCAGCAACAATAGACCCCCCCTCAGCAAAAACATATCCCTCCCACCAACAATAAACCCCCTCTGCAACAATAGATTCCTCCCAGCAACAATAAATCCCCTCCAGGCAAAAATATATTGCTCACAGCAACAATAGACCCCCCCCCAGAAAAAATAGATCCCTCATAGCAACAATAGACCACCCCCCGGGAAAAATAGATTCTTCACAGCAGCAATAGACCCCCTCAGCAAAAATAGAACCCTCCCACCAACAATAAACCCCCCCTGCAACATTAGATTCCTTCCAGCAACAATAACCCCCCCCCCAGGCAAAAATAAATCGCTCACAGCAACAATAGACCCCCCCCCCAGCAAAAATAGATTCCTCAAAATAGATTCCTCACCCCAGCAGGAATAGACACCCCAGAAAAAAAAGATCCATCCCAGCAACCATAGACCACCCCCCAGCAAAAATGTATTCTTCACAGCAACAATAAACCCCCCCAGAAAAAATAGATCCCTCCCACCAACAATAAACCCCCCCTGCAACATTAGATCCCTTCCAGCAACAATAACCCCCCCCCCCCCAGGCAAAAATAAATCACTCACAGCAACAATAGACCCCCCCCAGCAAAAATAGATTCCTCACAGCAACAATAGACACCCCATAAAAAATAGATCCCTCCCAGCAACCATAGACCACCCCCCCCCCCCCAGCAAAAATGTATTCTTCACAGCAACAATAACCCCCCCCCCCCAGAAAAAAATAGATCCCTCCCACCAACAATAAACCCCCTCAGCAACATTAGATTCCTACCAGCAACAATAAACCCACCCAGGCAAAGATAAATTGCTCACAGCAACAATAGACCCACCAGATAGATCCCTTGTAGCAACAATAGACCCCCTCCCTGTGTACGTCCGCTTTAAGATCCCAGCCGTGGGTGGAGAGTGGTGGCCGGCGGCGTTCTCGCGACCCGATCCTCTTCTCCGTGACCGTCTCCGCGGGAACAGCGGACCTGATTACCCCACCAGTGTCCCGCGATCGGGTCACAGAGAGGAAGAACGGGGATACAGGATTATATATATATATACACACAGGACTGAGGGGGGCTGACATATACACAGGATTGAGGGGGGCTGACATATATATACAGGATCGAGGGGGGCTGACATATACACAGGATTGAGGGGGGGGCTGACATATATACACATGATTGAGGGGGGGGGGCTGACATATACACAGGATTGAGGGGGGCTGACATATACATATGATTGAGGAGGGTCTGACATATACACAGCATTGAGGGGGGCTGACACATACACAGGATTGAGGGGGGTCAGACATATATAAAGGATTGAGGGGGGTCAGACATATATACAGGATTGAGGGGGGCTGACACATACACAGGATTGAGGGGGGCTGACACATACACAGGATTGAGGGGGGCTGACATATATATAGGATTGAGGGGGGTCAGACATATATACAGGATTGAGGGGGGCTGACACATATACAGGATTGAGGGGGGGTTGACAAATACACAGGATTGGGGGGGGGTTGACAAATACACAGGATTGAGGGGGTCTGACATATACACAGGATTGAGGGGGTCTGACATATACACAGGATTGAGGGGGGTCTGACATACACACAGGATTGAGGGGGGGGGTCTGACATATACACAGGATTGAGGAGGGTCTGACATATATATAGGATTGAGGGGGGCTGACATATACAGTATACAGGATTGAGGGGGTTGACATATACACAGGATTGAGGGGGCTGACATATACACAGGATTGAGGGGGGTCTGACATATACACAGGATTGAGGGGGTCTGACATATACACAGGATTGAGGGGGGCTGACATATACACAGGATTGAGGGGGGGGGGGGCTGACATATACACAGGATTGAGGGGGGGTCTGACATATACACAGGATTGAGGGGGGCTAACATATACATAAGATTGCGGAGGGTCTGACATATACACAGCATTGAGGGGGGCTGACACATATATAGGATTGAGGGGGGTCAGACATATATACAGGATTGAGGGGGGCTGACACATACACAGGATTGAGAGGGGGCTGACATATATATAGGATTGAGGGGGGTCAGACATATATACAGGATTGAGGGGGGCTGACACATACACAGGATTGAGGGGGGCTGACACATACACAGCATTGAGGGGGGGCTGACATATATATACAGGATTGAGGGGGGGTTGACAAATACACAGGATTGAGGGGGGCTGACATATATACAGGATTGAGGGGGGTTGACAAATACACAGGATTGAGGGGGCTGACCTATATACAGGATTGAGGGGGGCTGACATATACACAGGATTGAGGGGGGGCTGACATATACACAGGATTAAGGGGTCTAACATATACACAGGATTGAGGGGGGGGCTGACATATACACAGGATTGAGGGGGGATCTGACATATACATAAGATTGCGGGGGATCTGACATATACACAGCATTGAGGGGGGCTGACACATATATAGGATTGAGGGGGGTCAGACATATATACAGGATTGAGGGGAGCTGACACATACACAGGATTGAGGGGGGCTGACATATATATAGGATTGAGGGGGGTCAGACATATATACAGGATTGAGGGGGGCTGACACATACACAGGATTGAGGGGGGCTGACATATATACAGGATTGAGGGGGGCTGACATATATACAGGATTGAGGGGGGGTTGACAAATACACAGGATTGAGGGGGGCTGACATATATACAGGATTGAGGGGGGGCTGACATATACACAGGATTGAGGGGGTCTGACATATACACAGGATTGAGGGGGTCTGACATATACACAGGATTGAGGGGGGGTCTGACATATACACAGCATTGAGGGGGGCTGACATATATACAGGATTGAGGGGGGTTGACAAATACACAGGATTGAGGGGGGCTGACATATATACAGGATTGAGGGGGGCTGACATATATATATGATTGAGGGGGGCTGACATATATACAGGATTGAGGGGGGCTGACATATATACAGGATTGAGGGGGGTTGACAAATACACAGGATTGAGGGGGGGTCTGACATATACACAGGATTGAGGAGGGTCTGACATATACACAGCATTGAGGGGGGCTGACATATATATAGGATTGAGGGGGGCTGACATATATACAGGATTGAGGGGGGCTGACATATATACAGGATTGAGGGGGGTTGACAAATACACAGGATTGAGGGGGGGTCTGACATATATACAGGATTGAGGGGGGCTGACATATGTATACAGGATTGAGGGGGGCTGACATATACATAGGATTGAGGGGGGGCTGACATATATATACATGACTGAGGGGGGGCTGACATATACATAGGATTGAGGGGGGGGGGCTGACATATATATACAGGACTGAGGGGGGGCTGACATATACACAGGATTGAGGGGGTCTGACATTGACATATGTATACAGGATTGAGGGGGGCTAACATATACATAGGATTGAGGGGGGGCTGACATATATATACATGACTGAGGGGGGGCTGACATATACATAGGATTGAGGGGGGGGGGCTGACATATATATACAGGACTGAGGGGGGGCTGACATATACACAGGATTGAGGGGGTCTGACATTGACATATGTATACAGGATTGAGGGGGGCTGACATATATACACAGGACTGAGGGGGGCTGACATATATATACAGGACTGAGGGGGGCTGACATATATATACAGGACTGAGGGGGGGCTGACATATACATAGGATTGAGGGCGGCTGACATATATATACAGGACTGAGGGGGGCTGATATATATATATATATATATATACAGGATTGAGGGGGGCTGACGTATGTATACAGGATTGAGGGGGGGTTGACATATATATACAGGACTGAGGGGGGCTGAAATATATATACAGGACTGAGGGGGGGCTGACATATACATAGGATTGAGGGGGGGGGGCTGACATATATATACAGGACTGAGGGGGGCTAAGTGCCTACAGGTGAGGTGGCCGGTGTGTGGATTCGGTGGGATGGCCCGTGGGCAAGTCCAGGGGAATGTTGGTGGTCAGGGCTCGGGGGAGGGGGGTGGGACCAGATGGACCGGCCTCTGCATTAAAAAAAAAAAGCGCCGCATCGGCTGTTTTTTTTTTTCAGGCTTCCCAGCTTAGAGGTGAGATGTGGGGTCTTATTGACCCCCCCATATCTCACTGTAAAGAGGACCTGTCATGTCATATTCCTATTACAAGAGATGTTTACATTCCTTGTAATAGGAATAAAAGTGATCAAATTAATTTTAAAAAAATGTAATTTTGTAATTTTCTAGCAAAAAAATAATTATGATTTTTTACATGTAGGAGCGAAGTGTCAGAATTGGCCTGGGCGCTAAGTGGTTAAGCAATTAAATAATAAAAAACATATATATATATATACATATAAAATAATACAATTAAAATAACATTGTAAAAAAACTGTTTTAAAACTTGTACACAAAAAAAAAAGAAATATTTCTTCAATATACCTGCACAAGTGCACTGAAAATGAAGTATATGGCTCCTCAGGGGCGGTATAATAAAAAAAATGCATACTCTACGTTAGGCCACGCCCACATTTTTACACCACATGTTTTGCTACCAGAGAAGCACATATAATAAGAATTCCTGTTTATTAACCGCTCGGCGGCACGGTACAATTTTATTTTATTTTTTACTTAAATGTTGTATTTATAAATTAACAGTTTCTCGGCTCCACAGGGGCACCGCGTTTTACATCTGCGCCTGGTAAACAGGAAAATAAAAAATGCAGATATTGAGCGCGCCAGGAATAATATTTAAGGAATAAGCACAGCGGAGAGGTAATACGGCGATGATACCAGAAACAAAAAAATAAATGAAAACAGGCTACGGGGAGGGCAGCCAAAAAGCAACCGAATGGGCCCTCCAACTACAAGAACGCCAAGCTTTATTAAATCAGCAGACGTGTCATCACTACATAAAAAGACAGCGGGGGATGGGTTATTTTCATTCAAGGGCAGTCGGGTCATAAGAAGTAATTCCTATACGCTCAGCAGTGCTGGATGTACAAAATGGTTCTATATTTGGAGTCCATTCAACTGTCCATCCAGAGCCTCTGGTTTATAGACCGGATACATCCTAAATATAGAACCATTTACCCAACTGTCCATCCAGAGCCTCTGGTTTATAGACCGGATACATCCTAAATATAGAGCCATTTATCCAACTGTCCATCCAGAGCCTCTGGTTTATAGACCGGATACATCCTAAATATAGAGCCATTTACCCAACTGTCCATCCAGAGCCTCTGGTTTATAGACCGGATACATCCTAAATATAGAACCATTTATCCAACTGTCCATCCAGAGCCTCTGGTTTATAGACCGGATACATCCTAAATATAGAACCATTTACCCAACTGTCCATCCAGAGCCTCTGGTTTATAGACCGGATACATCCTAAATATAGAGCCATTTATCCAACTGTCCATCCAGAGCCTCTGGTTTATAGACCAGATACATCCTAAATATAGAGCCATTTATCCAACTGTCCATCCAGAACCTCTGGTTTATAGACCGGATACATCCTAAATATACAGCCATTTATCCAACTGTCCATCCAGAACCTCTGGTTTATAGATGATATACATTCTAAATATAGAGGCATTTATCCAACTGTCCATCCAGAGCCTCTAGTTTACAGATTGGAGAAATCTGAAATATAAAGTGACTGGCCTCCCTTCTTATGGCTTCTGCAAAGTTCCAGGGCCAACACTATCTCTTAGACCCACTACAATCGGGTTTCCGCCCAGGCCACGGGACAGAAACTTCACTTCTCAAGATATGGGATGACGACCCTCGAAGCAGCAGATGACGGAGAATTGTGTCTCCTGGTGCCGCTGGACCTCAGCGTAGCTTTTGTCACAGAAGACCGCAAAACTCTGCTCACTCGTCTCACAGAAGTCGCAGACTCTGATCTACTCTGGTTCACATCCTTCCTAGAGAATCGATTCCAGACTAGGAGCATTCACTTCGGAAGCACGTACAATTACATGCAGAGTCCCTCAAGGATCACCCATGTCGCCCGTGCTATTCAACATACCTCCGCCCACTCCTCAAAATCATCAGCAACCAGCAATCATCAGCAACTCTACCTTTGCATTACCAACAAAAAGGACCAATACCACGCACTGGAAAATTGCCTCTTATTGATCGGACTTATTGGATTCAATGAATTGAAAACAGAACTTCCTCCATGCAAACCAAAAGAAAAACCCTAGCAAGACGATCACACCACCCACCATTCTTGGACAAACCATCACCCCAAGCACTAAAAGCAAAAGACTCGGAGTCGTCTTTGACTCAGACATGACTATGGACGCACAAATAGGATCAGTAGTCAGTGGATATCACTACCTTCTCCGCCTGTTGCGTAGACTCATCCCCTTCATCCCAGAAGAGGACACAGCAGTAGTAGTTGGAACAACCATCAATTCCCGACTCCACTACGCAAACTCCCTCTACTTCGTACAAATCTAAAGGAGAACGAAGATTTGCAGTCCAAGGACCCCGGCTATGGAACGCTCTACCCACAGACATCCGCTTGGAAGAAAACCATCAGGCCTTCAGGAAGAACCTTAAGACCCACCTCTTCTCAAGACACAGGATGGCACGAGATGTAAAAGCGCCTTGAAGCGGTTTAGTTTGCGTTTGTAGCGCTATACAAGTTATTCATTCATTTAGCTGGTAGAACCAGCTGCATGATACGGGGGGTTCCACAAGAGCTGAAATTTATAGAAGAGTTTCCATTGGAAGGCCAGTTGGGTTGATCAGGCCAAACGGCATGGCCAATGAGATCTGCCTAATTCCTGCCTTCAAGGTGTCAGTTGGAGGACTAGTGTCCCAAGGACCGAACAAAGACAAGCAAAAGGCTAAGGATTCCTTGAGCTGTGGCTGACTGGCCTCCATTCTTATGGCTGCTGCAAATTTCCAGAGCCAACATCAGCTGGTAGAACAAGCTGCATGATACGGGGGGTTCCACAAGATCTAAAATTCATATAAGAGTCGGTTCACACACAGGCGATGCGTCAGGCGGCTCAGCCTCCTGACGGGTCGCTTCCCATGTAATGCAATGGGAGCGTTCTAATCGGAGCGACGCAAGTCGCTCCGACTTAGAAATGTATTCCCTGTACGACTTCAGGGGCGGCTCGGGGCGACTTGCATTGACTTCTATACAGAAGTCGTCTTGCAAATCGCCTCTGAAGTCATCCTCAGGACGACTTGCAGAGCCGCCCCCGGAGTCGTGCCGCATGTGTGTGAACCGACTCTAAGAGTTCTTCAGGGGTTTAAAAAAAAACAAAGTTTGAGAATCACCGGTTCTGCCGTGTGGTTACCTTGTTGGGGTTTGTGGTGCATCCCATCTAGAGACCCGGTCTATGCCCAGTACTCATCTGATGAGCAGGTGGCACTTGCAATGTAATATCATCAAAACAAAACAAAACTAACAAGTTCTCACATTTCAGATCCACTAGACCTTTGCCCATTCGAAGGCCAGTTGGGTTGATTGGGCCAAACGGCATGGCCAATGCCTGCCTTCAAGGTTACAAAACAGATTTTTTTCAGGGACCATTAAGCACTCTTCAAGTGCAGGGCGATGGATATTCATCCTGAACCACGGAGCCTCTGGAAGTCAATGCCGAAACACAGAGTGGCATCATTTTCCTGGAACAGTGTGAGGAGCGCCACCCAGGTGCCCTCTTCTATAGTACAGCTACACGGCATATGGCAAATTATCTCTTGGCAAAGGGAGTGGGCTCTGATGAGTAAAGTGTCTTCCATTGATAAATTGGTGTATAATCCTGTCAATTAACCACTTAAGCCCCCGGACCATTTGGCTGGCCAAAGACCAGGCCACTTTTGGCGGCTCGGCACAGCGTCGCTTTAACCACTTAAGCCCCGGACCATATTGCTGGCCAAAGACCAGGCCACGTTTCGCGATTCGGCACTGCGTCGCTTTAACCACTTAAGCCCCGGACCATATTGCTGGCCAAAGACCAGACCACTTTTTGCAATTCGGAACTTCATCGCTTTAACAGACAATTGCACGGTCGTGCGACGTGGCTCCCAAACAAAATTTAAGTCCTTTTTTCCCCACAAATAGAGATTTCTTTTGGTGGTATTTGATCACCTCCATTTTTATTTTTTGCGCTATAAACAAAAAAAGAGCGACTATTTTGAAAACAAAAAGCAATATTTTTTACTTTTTGCTATAATAAATATCCCCCCAAAAATATATAAAATATATATAATATATATGTAATGGAGATAGCACATTCATCACGCTGTAACGGACTGAAAAGCACGAAGCTGAAAAGCGCAAATTGTCTCTCACCAAACTTCTACTAACGCAAGATTAGCAGAAGGAGCCCAATGGGATGCGCACTTGGTATGGAACTTACGTTTTATTGTGCCGTCGTATGTGCTGTACATAACCGCGTTCTTGACGTTCGCAATTTCCAACAACATTTGTGCGACCGTGTGTATGCAAAACAAGTTTGAGCCAACAGCCATCGGAAATGTATCCACAGTTTTGTTGTCGGAATGTCCGATTGTCTGCACATTGGCTGCATTTGATGGCATGGCACAGTGGCGACAATTTATGGCACAGTGACGGCGACAATTGATGGCATGGCACAGTGGCGACAATTGATGGCACAGTGGCGACAATTAATGGTATGGCACAGTGGCGACAATTGATGGCACAGTGGCTGCGTTTCATGGCATGGCACAGTGGTGACAATTAATTGGCACAGTAGCGACAATTGATGGCACAGTGGCTGCGTTTCATGGCATGGCACAGTGGTGAAAATTGATGGGCACAGTGGCAATAAATGATGACACAGTGGCTGCGTTTAATGGCATGGCACAGTGGCTGCATTTGATGCCATGGCACAGTGGCGGCAACAATTGATGGCACAGTGGCGGCGACAATTGATGGCATTGGCGAAGTGGCGACAATTGATGGCACAGTGGCGGCGACAATTGATGGCATTGGCGAAGTGGCGACAATTGATGGCACAGTGGCGACAATTGATGGCATGGCACAGTGGCTTCATTTGATGGCGCAGTGGCTGCTTTTGATGGGCACAGTGGCTGCGTTTGATGGGCACAGTGGCTGCGTTTGATGGGCACAGTGGCTGCGTTTGATTGGCACAGTGGCTGCATTTGATGGCACAGGGGCTGTGTTTGATGGGCACAGTGGCAGCATTTGATGAGCACAGTGAGGCTGCAATTGTTTTTTTTTGTTTGTTTGTTTGTTTGCGCCCCCCAAAAAAATTTGAGCACCAGCCGCCACTGGTTATTTGACAGAATGCTGCTACAAACTTTATTGTTTTATATTATTAACTTGAAGTAATTATTACAATAGTGTTGGCTGAAGTCCATGTTTGTTGCCTTTATTTCGTACTTGGTATTACGTGTGGCAAAGTTATTGAACATTTAACAAAAACCTATGACCGAACCTAGAGTGTCAGAACGTCAGGGTCAGTTCCAGAGGACACGCATCACTCAGCAGCCCTTTACAGACACAATGCAGAGAGCATGTAACAAGCAGAAGGCAGACAGACATCAAACCTAGGCATGAGCAGGCGGCACAGCCTATTGATCAGTCCCAAGCTGAAAGTCAAGCAGTCGTCTCAAGTGCTTCCTTGATTAGGACAGGTGTGCGCCACAAAGTAACGACCAGCAGATAGTGAGGGCTCGAGGCTAATCATTACATTTAAGAACTCTCCATACTATTCTGTAGCACTCACAGCACCTACACATCCCTTTTTTCTTCTTCTGACTAGAGAGTTGAATATTAAAACCAACAGAATCATTTGCTTTCGATTGTTTTTCTCTTTAAAACTATTCTTTCTAAAAAGGGTTGAATAGCATATTTATTGCTCCGAAAAGTTCCAACATCTCTTATTCCTTCCAACATAAGCTGATGACTTTAAATTGCAGCTTCGGGAAAGTAAGCTCAGGGTCTTTTTCTCATAATTATCTATACCGGTGGCTTGCAGGCTCAATTGGTCCTTCAACCATCCTTCGTATTAACTACATTAGTCCTATGGCTTTCTTCCTCTTCCAAGCCTCAAGAAGATCTTGGAGGGGTTGGCAAACCAGTGAACCAGCTCACTGTTTTTAGTAGAGATCAATAAACTTTCCTTTGTTAGACCAGAGCGAAGTGGTGCCTCCCTGGGTCTTTTAAGCACCTCAAGGCTTTTGGCTTTTCTTGCATTTCCTTTCAGTTTGTATATGATTACCTCTGTCTATATCTTTCAAGTGTCAGGGCTGGGTTCAGTCCTTCTTTCTCTGGGCTGGCCGCTCGGCTGTTGGCTAATTACAAGCTCCTATCTCTCCACAGTGACTATCCAGCTCATCAGTCCTGCCTACTTAAGCCGTCCAGCTCAGTTGCTCTCTGCCTTCGCCTTGGTTAACATCTTACTCTTGCCGATGTTCCTTCTGGCTCCAGATCCTGCTTGCTGTTCTACTACGTATATCTCTGGCTCTTTGACATTTGGTTTGGCTGACTATACGATCCGGTTCCTGATCTCTGGCTATGTTTTGACTACGCCTTGAAGGGGTTGGCAAACCAGTGAACCAGCTCACTGTTTTTAGTAGTGATCAATAAACTTTCCTTTGTAAGACCAGAGCGAAGTGGTGCCTCCCTGGGTCTTTCAAGAACCTCAAGTCTTTTGGCCCTTCTTGCGATTCCTTCCAATAGGTATATGATTACCTCTGTCTATATCTTTCAAGTGTCAGAGCTGGGCTCAGCCCTTCCTTCTCTGGGCTGGCCCCTCAGCTGTCGGCTAATTGCCAGCACCTATCTCTCAACAGTGATGATCCGGCTCGTCAGTCCTGCCTACTTAAGCCGTCCAGCTCAGTTGCTTTCTGACCTTGCCTTGGTCAACATCACAGAGACTATCGCCTGCGTTCCTGAGCCTCTGGTTTATAGACCAGATCGATCCTAAATCTAGAACCATTTATCCAACTGTCCATCCAGAGCCTCTGGTTTAGATATTGCATATGTCCTAAATATAGAGCCATTTATCCAACTGTCTATCTAGAGCCTATTTAGGATACATCCTAAATATAGAATCATTTATCCAACTTTCCAACCAGAGCCTCTGGAATATAGAATAAATACATCCTAAATATAGAACCATTTATCCAACTTTCTATCCAGAGCCTCTGGTTTATAGACCGGATAAATCCTACATATAGAACCATTTATTTAACTGTCCATCCAGAGCCTCTGGTTTATAGATTGGATAAAATCTAAATATAGAGCCATTTATCCAAATGTCCATCCAGAGCCTCTAGCTTATAGATCATATACATTCAAAATATAGAGCCATTTATCCAACGGTCCACCCAGAGCCTTTGGTTTATAGACTGGATACATCCTAAATATAGAACTATTTATCCAACTGTCCATCCAGAGCTTCTGGTTTAAAGACCGGATACATCCTAAATATGGAAGCATTAATCCAACTGTCTATCTAGAGCCTCTGGTTTACAGACCGGATACATCCTAAATATAGAGCCATTTATCCAACTCTCCATGAAGAGCCTCTGGTTTATAGACCAGGTACATTCTAAATATAGAACCATTTATCCAACTGTCCATCCAGAGCCTCTGGTTTATAGCAGAGATACAACCTAAATATAGAACCATTTATCCAACTGTCCATTCAGAGCCTCTGGTTTATAGACCGGATACGTCTTAAATATGGAACTATTTAGCCAACTGTCCATACAGAGCCTCTGGTTTATTACAGAGATACCGTACATCCTAAATTTAGAGACATTTATCCAACTGTCCTTCCAGAGCCTCTGGTTTATATCAGAGATACAACCTAAATATAGAACCATTTATCCAACTGTTCATCCAGAGCCTCTGGTTTATAGACCGGATACACCCTAAATATAGAGCCATTTATCCAACTGTCCATCCAGAGCCTCTGGTTTATAGACTGGATACATCCTAAATATAGAGCCATTTATCCAACTGTCCATCCAGAGCCTCTGGTTTATAGACTGGATACATCCTAAATATAGAGCCATTTATCCAACTGTCCATCCAGAGTCTCTGGTTTACAGCAGACATGCAGCCTAAATATAGAACCGTTGCACAGGGTGACAGATGCATAGGAATGACAAAAGTGACTAAACATATTACAAACACAGTGACATAAAACAGTTCCATATATTGTATTTCCCCCTTGAATTGCGCTATATGGCTGAGATTCTACATTAAATACGGAACAATTTATCCAGCTAACATAAAACTACCGCCAGCTTGTTAGTGATTGTCAATGAAAGACAAGAACACCACAGCTTTTATGGACTAGGGCTTTGGAATCAACGAGAGAACTCAGCCATGCAGGATACTGTAAATGAGCTAAAAAAAAAAAAAAAAAAACCTTGAACACTAAAATATTGTAAGTACGGCATTGACTTCCTAAATCTTAAGGCTGACCACTGGGGCATAAAGGAGAGATGTTGATGACTCCATCCACGGAGGTACATTCATTTCTTAAGCAAGTCAATGGTGGTTCTGATTTTAGAGTAAAAAAATAAGTCTTAAAGTTTTGCCTGAACATCCAAAGTAGCCATTCTCAACCAAGGTCCCTCCGGAGGTTGCCATTGGCTCCTTGAGCTCTGGCTAATTAACCTCCCATTTGATGGTGTCTACATAGTTCAAGAGCCAACTGTCAGGTCACCTGTGGCCAGATGAAAAGTGCACCCTGTTGTAGTCAGGGGTGCACCACAAGGTAGTGAACCCTATAGCAGACTTATGCGAATGGACTACAGAGTGGATATGGAGGAGGTTCACTGGGGCACAAACAGGGATCCTACAGGAAGCTTGAGCCAAAGATTCCCCAGGGTGCGGGGTCAAAGATCCAGTTGGAATTCACCAGAGCCTCTAGTGGTGAGGATGGCCTTTGCTGCAACTGGATCCAGGTCGCGGCCCCTGGAGTCCCCTAGGTCACACTTCGTAGGGAGAGAGGGGAAGCAGCCACTCAAGACACAAAGGATAGTGAAAGGTAAGCCAAGTTCAGGGCAACAAGCAGACGAGGTTAACCAAAGGACAGGCCAAGGGTCAGGGTCACGGGCAAACAGGAGTAGTCGGAGACAAGCCAAAGTCGGTACACAGAGATAACGTAGCACACGGCAAGCAGGAACACAATATTTACAAACAACGTTGATCAGCAATGCAGACCTACAGTGCAGTGGTTAATATAGAGTTCCTGGGCTGGGGTGGAGCCATACAGGGAGGAGAGATGATAAAGGCAGCCAGATAAGAGAGTCTGGCCTCTAATGAACACATGGAGAGAAAGGTAAGCTGCCAGAGATTACTGCCTATTCATGACACCAAAGCCACCAAACTCAGTGGCGTGACACCAAAAGTCTTTTTAGCCATCTGTTAAGCCTCATACACACCATCGGACTTCCATCTGACATTTCCGTGGATTTTGGTCCGAAGGGGCGCTGGCCGTGAACTTGGTATGCATACACACGGCAGAACTTTTTCAGCCAACATTCACCAAATCACACCTGAATCTATTAGACTCCTCAGCTTTACAATGGGAACAGGGGTGGCGGATGGTCTGGAAGCCCTACACTTTAGTATGTTTATAGAATATACCCTACCTATGCACTTATGCAAAAAAAAATTGGAATAAGGTTAGAATGATGCAAGGGGTACATGGATTCACTAAATACAGCCCCATATGGGATAACAACCACTTCCCGTAACTGGCAAAATTACCCTATGGCACCAAGTGGTTGTAATTTGGTATATCCCATCAGACCCATATTTTCCGAGAGGGAAGGCTGAGGTCATTTTCGGGGGTTAGAGAAGCATTACGACTTCCCGTCACAAAGAGAGGCCTGGAGAGAGTGGGTTGGAAAGGAGCTAGCAGAAGGCCAGTATGATAGGAGTGATAAGGGACAGCAAGCAACATTTTTTTGATCGCTCAAAATTCTTTTGATTGGTACTTACCTCTCCGCCGGCTTCCGGGTCTTCAGGGAGTTCCGTTGGAGATCCGGTGACGTCATGGACAGCGGTGGGGCTTACCGTGTCCATCTGAAGGGCTCCTTTGCTGTGCCTTCATATCTGCATGCCGGCGGGACCTTACAATCTGCCACACACAAGGGCTGTTACACTCCCCTCTATCACTTCCCTCTATCAACCTGGGATTCTACAACCATCCACTGGGAGTTGTGATAGTTCCCTTCACGGGACATCTACATGCCAAAGGACTGATTTTAAAACCTCCTCATCTGGATTCAGCAGTGGTATCGTTGTACACATTTTTATACCAGTATCATACTTAGCTACATGTTTTTATGACTGTTTTTGCTACCGCAATATCTCCAGTGCAGTATTTATTTTGTTACCTTCTTGAAGACTATAAAAGTTTTAATGCTATTCCCATCGAGTGCTGCCTTTGTGTGTTTTTTGTATCCTGCTATCCATCTTTCCAGTGGTTGGGAGCTGCACTGGGAATCAGCCTGCAAGGAGATCAGCTAAAAGTAGTTGGATCTCTGTATGTGCGTTATAATTAATCGAAATTAGTCGATTAATCGATAAAAAATAAAAAAAAAACGATTAATCGAACACGAAAATTTTAATCAGTAACAGCCCTAAATATTTATGAATAAAGAAGGCTGCCATTGGCCAGTTTTTTTACAGCTCAAGTGTTGTCTCATAATTTTAGGTTAAGGGGGGTTTAGGGTTGGAGTAAGTAAATATGGTGGCAGTCAAGCTATGGAATGTAGATCTTAGCTACCCTGGTCATGTACTTTTACAATATGCATCTTCCTTCAGCATGCGGTTAGGACACAGGATGATGGGGGCCAATGTTTCCTGGTTCCACCTCCATTTTCAACTACATATTTGATGTTACCACCTATAAATGCTTTATCTCCTGTAGCTATGCTATGCTCCTCAACCTTTTCCACGGGGACTCCACTCTTAAGATGGTGTCACAGTGGCAGGGCTGGACTGGGACCAAAATTTGGCCCTGGACTTCATCCAGACTGGCCCACTTTGACAGGTCTCTCCCATGGCGTCCGGACAACTCCCGCCCCCACCGGCCACCCAAGCCCCCTCTCCCCCTTCACTAGTCACTAGCCATTCTACTTTATTAGTGGGGAAGCTAGACATTACCAGTGGGGAAGCTAGACATTATTTCACCCGGGGCAAAGAATCAGTTTGGTGCCCCCCCATATGGGACAAGATTAGGCAGAAGGGAGAAACTCCCAGGCCATAGCTGTTGAGTTAGCTGTCTGTCCCCTCCCCCATGCTCCTCTTTCGTCGTCCCTGCTTATCTGGTCCTCCCGCTGCTTCTCTGTTTCCCCCAGGTGAGCGCTGTGGGAAGGGAGAGACAGAGTAGAAGAGGGGGGCAGCGGTTCGCTGTCACTGAAGCCGGCCCACTGAGCCATCGGCCCACCGGGAAACTCCCTGTAGTCCCAATGGCCAGTCCATCCCTGCACAGTGGGAACGGGATGTTGGGGCTTTCAAAGAAGAGCAGGCTGTTCCCCTGTGCTCACTGAATGTGGCTCAGCACTTGTCGCAGTTATATATTCTCCTGAGGGTAGACTTGCTCGCATGGGGGTGAGATCAGACGTAGAATGCACCAGTAGAGACCACAGAGATTTGATCCATCTCCATTGGAGATGTCCAAAGCTCCACTTATATTGGTCACAGGTCCTGGATACCCTTGTTGGAGTCTTCCAGACCAAGATCCCTGCTGAACCTAAACATTGTTTGTTGGGTACACTAGACGCACTTCTACTGGAGGACATCCATAAACAAGCTGTAGCGAGGGCCCTCTTCCAGGCGCAGAAATTGATCCTGAGACACAGGAAATCTACGGAACCCTCGTACGTTGCAGGAATGGATTACAAAGATGTGTGACACTATCCAGGCCCCCGACTGGCCATAGGGCAGGAAAACTGCCGGGAAAAAAAAGAGAACCAACCAACTGCTATGGGAAACACTGCGATGGAGCATACACACGGCCAGGATTCCCGACCAAAGCTCTCATGGCAGTTTTCCTGTCGGAAAACCTGGTCGTGTGTAGGGGAAAAAGTTACAGAGCAGGTTCTAGGTTTTCCCCTCGGGTTTCCCGGCGGTAAAAATTCCACCGGGAAACCTGTACGTATGTTCAAGACTTTCCACTTAAACCAATGGGGCACTATTTCTCCCCCTAATACTAAAGATTGGGCATTGTTCACCTCCACTAATGCCAGGGCATTTTCTACTTCGACTGGCCACACGCTGGACCCCCTTAAAGTCTGACGAACAGTAAGCTGGCCATTTCTTTAGAACATTTGTAGACCTCTGCTGTTAGAAGGTAGAAAGAGGTTTATCCAAAATATCCCCAAGTTCACAGGCCCATACACACCCTCCCGATCTGGTCTAGTCCAAAAATTTACACATATTAGTACTGTGACAAACCCAGCACTATGTCCGCCGTCATTGCTTCCTCTGTCCAGAACCAGCACTATCCAAGACACTTTAGCCCCCCAGTCACCAGCCGCAACACAGTGTAGTGTGTGGCAAAAACAAAACTGATTTATTTTCACACATGGACACAACAGATAAAATAACTCAGAGACTCCCCCCAACCCTTGGAAAACAGGGCGGGTTAAACTGTCCAATGACAATAGACACACAGGTCAGGTGTGTTTAAACTTCTCATCTTATTAGCAGGAGGGCTGCTGGAGGAATCCCCTTCCCTCTTTCCTCACAGCAAACACATCCCATAATAGTTGAGGCAGACAGCCACAATAGAACAATAGAATACAGTCACACCCCAAACCATTACAGCAAATAGTACACAACAGCATGAGACAACACACATTATATACAAATATACAATATTGAGTCTGACTAGCACAGATCATAGTGGGGTTCTCATTCACCTTGTGCCCCTATTAGGCCTCGTACACACGATCGGACATATCCGATGAAAACGGTCCGCGGACCATTTCCATCGGATATGTCCGATCGGGAGTTTGATCCGATGGCGTGTACACACCATCGGATCAAATTCCCCGCCGCCGGACGGCGCGGTGACGTGGCGGTGACGCGGCGGTGACGTTGACGCCGCCACATCACCGCTACGTCACCGCACCAGGAAGTAAAACACTTCCGCGCATGCGCCGAATACATTCGGCGGCGGCGCGGCGGCGGCGCGGCGGCGGCGCGCGGCGGCGCGCGGCGGCGGCGCGGCGGCGCGGGACGACATGTCTGCTGGTAAGTGTACTAACCAGCAGACATGTCGGGCGGACAGGTTCCCACCGGATAGATTTCAAAGCTTGCTTTGAAATCTGTCGGGTGGAGAAATCTGTCCGCTAGCCCATACACACGAGCGGAGATGTCTGCTGAAACGGTCCATCGGACCGTTTTCAGCGGACATATCCCCTCGTGTGTACGAGGCCTTAGAGACACAGGGTGATGTACACATAAGAGGGACCGGGGAAGCTGGACACTGAGTTTCTCCAAGGTAAGCTGAGTTGCACAAACCCCCCCATCCAAAGTGACCCCCGCCACAGGTACTAATTAAGTCACGCTTCAACGCTGAGCTGAAAGTTTACCACAAATTTATCTTCCCCACTCTACCCATCTGTCCTGTTCACATTCCTGAAGTCATGTTTTGGCTCAGCTTCGGTCAGTTGGAGCTTATACAAGTCTAAAGACCTTGCAACCATGTAAACAAAATCGGGGCTGGTGGTTGGCTACTCAGGCACTGAACACTGCATCATGGTAGTAAAGGCAGAGGGTTACTTGCTCCCCGATGTCTGGAAGTACTGGGTATTTCACATGGCTTCGGTTGGACGAACGAACAGCCTGTTGGAGCTTACACGAGGCTTAAGACGCTGCAACCATCTCCATGTAAACAAAATCGGGGGTTGGTGGTTAGCTGGCTGCTCAGGCACTGAACCCTGCATCATGGGAGCAAAGGAACAGGGTTACTTGCTCCCCGATGTCTGGAAGTACTGGGTATTTCACATTGCTTCGGTTGGATGAACGAACAGTCTGTTGGAGCTTACACAAAGCTAAAGACCTTGCAACCATCCTAATGTAAACAAAATCAGGGCTGGTGGTTGGCTGCTTAGGCACTGAACACTGCATCATGGGAGCAAGGGCAGAGGGTTACTTGCTCCCCTATATCTAGAAGTACTGGGTATTTCAGTCATCTCTTTGATCGTCGAAGGCCCGGGCACGATGTGAACACGTCACGCCCGGGTTCCTGAAACTAAACAAAGCCGCGATTGCGGCTAATAAGCATGAGATCAGTGAATTTGTTCCCGATCTCATGCTTTCCAGCCTGGAGGAGAGATGTGAGATCTTATTGACCCCCCCCCCGCATCTTTCCATAAAGAGGACCTGTCACACACTATTCCTATTACAAGGGATGTTTACATTCCTTGTAATAGGAATAAAAGTGATCAAATTTTTTTTTTAAAAAGTGTAAAAATAAAAAAAAATAAGTAAAATAAAAAAAGAAATAAAAAAAAAATTAAAACGCCACTGTCCCCGGTAGCTCGTGCTCAGACAAGAACGCACACGTAAGTCCCACCCTTATATGTAAACGCCATTCAAAGCACATATGTGAGGTATTGCTGCGTGCATTAGAGCGAGAGCAACAATTCTAGCACTAGATCTCCTCTGTACCTCTAAACTGGTGACCTGTAAAAAAATTTGAAGCGTCGCCTATGGAGACTTTTAAGTACCGAAGTTTAGCGCCATTCCACGAGTGTGCGCAATTTTAAAGCGTGACATGTTAGGTATCAATTTACTTGGCGTAACATCATCTTTTATATTTTACAAAAACAATTGGGCTAACTTTACTGTTTTGTTATTTTTTAATTCATGAAACAATTTTTTTTCCAAAAAAGGGGCGTTTGAAAAATGATTGCGCAAATACCGTCCAAGATAAAAAGTTGCAATGACCGTCATTTTATTCCCTAGGGCACAGGTGTCAAACACAAGGTCCGCGGGCCGAATTCGGCCCTCCAGGCCATTTCATGTGGCCCTCGCACCTCTTTTGTAGCTGCAGGAGAGCTCCAGCCCTCCTCTGATCCTTTTCCAGACCCTTACAGCCAGATTCAGGTAGAGCAGAGCATCTTTGCTCTGGAGTAACGCATCTCATTTGCGTTACGCTGCTGAAATTTTAGCAGCAAGTGCTGTTATTCAGGAAGCACTTGCTCCTAAAGTTGCGGCAGCGCATCACAAATGAGCCGGCGGAATTCAAATTGGGCGGGTACGGGGCGTGTAGTATTCTAACTAAGCGCGATCCCGCCGCCAACGTACTGCGCATGCGTCGAGTGTCCAAACATCCCCGTGCGCATGCTCCAAATTCTGTGAATGAACGTCAATGACGTCACATTCCCATTCATGAACTTTTTACGCAAGCGACGTGATTTTTTTTGTTTCCCGACGCGATGACGACGCCTATACCTAACATAGGATACTCCAACCCCATGTAGGTATATCTATGCGCCACGTATCCCGTCCGGAAACGTCGTACCGTCATTGCGTCGCGCCGGAATTCGATCGTGAATTGCCGATTTCCGCTCATTAACATATTTTTTGAGCGTAAATCGGCGGGAACGCCCCCGGCGCCATTTTTAAGTTGAAGTAACGATGCGATGGCGAAACTCAGTTACGCTGCTCGCATCGGAGCTTCAACCCGGCGTTTCTTGTTTTCTGGTTACAGAAAACAGAAACGCCGGCTCAAAGTCACAGTTAGGCTGGCGGATCACTGGATCCGCCAGCCTAACTGTTCCTGAATCTGGCCCTTACTTTCTGCTTTCAAGCAATGCATACAGCTTCTTCCCAGCAGCAGCATAAGAAAAAGGGGTGCACTGTGATGTAAGGGAGAGTGGGGACTCAACTTCTGATGGTGGGATGGCTCTTGACATCTAATGTAAGGGCAGGGGATGCGCTGGACATCTAATCTTACAGATACAACCGGCCCTTTTGAGGACAATGGTTATGCTGATGCAGCCCACTATGAAATTGAGTTTGACACCCCTGCCCTAGGGTGTCTGCTAAAAAACATATATATAATGTTTGGGGGTTCTGAGTAATTTTCTAGCAAAAGAATGATGATTTGTACATGTAGGAGAGAAGTGCCAGAATTGGCCTGGTTCCTGACACTGGGCCCCCTACAGGAGGACTGGTGGTACCCCCTATCAGCGGCCCTGATGATGCCCCTCGAAGGAAGGCACATCAGCTGTGGCAATCTCATCAGAATCCTACGCACGTAATCAGAGGGTGCTATGCATTTGTACAGACATCAGACTTATGCAGGATACAAGTCACAGTACAATGCTCCAGACAACAGCTACGTCTTCCCCATAAAGCAGGAACCTATCCTGGGCAGGCAGTGGTCAAAGCTGCCCCAGTCAGGAATCTGGGAGTTACTTGGGCTTCCTAAGTGTTTTTTGGGTCTGACACCCCCCCCCCCCCCAGTCCTGTTGGATATAAAAGGGGTGAAGGCTCGGACCCTAGACCTGCCTATAGGGTTTCATGTTGCTGTTCCGCTGATTCTGCTCTTTCTGGTTTTGGTTTCGCTGGACCTGTTCCCTGTCGCCACCAGAGTCTAAATGTCAAGTGATGTGCCGAAATTGGAGTTCCTAGTGCCCAGGAAGGCCTCTGGGGCTTGCAGCCCCTCCTGAATACGCCAGCCACAGACTCTTTCAAAGATGGATTCTTTCCTGTACAGGTATGCTGGGGATCAGACGGGACGGGACTTTAAAGAGGCAATGACTCCCACAAATTATGTATGCAAACCATAAATTGTAAAGAAAAATATGTTTATTACAAAATCTAAAAAACATCAATGCACGAGGGTCAAGTTTTCAAAGAAACGACATTCAATTGATGTCACAAATCATAGTAAAACCACTTCATTATCATTAACACTCTTGTACACATATACATGGTGAAGTTCTACGCGTTTCAAGGTTTTTGTCACGATTGAAGAAAACAGGAAAGGAAACGACGACAAAAAAAAGACAATGGGGAGCTCAAACCAGGATGGGCCGATGCATAAGGTGTCCAAACTGCAAACAGGAACCAAAAGGGGGAGCTACTGAGTGGAGCGTACACTCGACCCTCAACCGATGAGTCCAAGCCAATAGAACTATTGGACCCGAATTTCACTTAAAATGATAAGACAAGGTACAAAACCATAGTAAAACCACTTCATTATAACACTCTTGTACACATATAGATGGTGAAGCTCTACGCGTTTCAAGGTTTTTTGACATAACTCCTCTTCATCAGGTGCAAGTGGTGTCGAGATTTTTTTTATTATAATCGTATACATGCAAAAGTAGGTGTCTTGATGAGTCACATCAAGATCAAACAAAATAGGAAAGGGATAGACGACAGGGCAAAAAGAAGCCAATGGGGAGCTCAAACCAGGATGGGCCGATGCATAGGGCGTACAAACTGCAAACAGGAACAAAAAGGGGGAGCTACTGAGTGGAGCGTACACTCGACCCTCAACCGATAAGTCCAAGTCAATAGAACTATTCGACCCAAATCTCACTTAAAAGTATAAGACAAGTGATCGATGGACTTAGGTGGTAGACCTACGGAGGGGGGGGGGGGGGTTCATATGGATGCTTAATGGTATCCCGACCAGAATTTTAAATTTGGAAAATAGATGTTAGAAGATAAATGCTAGTGCTCAGTTGAGTAACGAGCATTCCCCTTAATAGACAACTTAAAGCATCACTAAAGGACATTTTTTTTTTTAGCTAAATAGCTTCCTTTACCTTACTGCAGTACTGGTTTCATGTCCTTATTGTTTGTTTTTGCTTTGAAGTTGTTGTAATCCTGCTCTGTTCTCCACAGTTCCTGCTTGTCTGTTTCCTTATAACCACCATACTGGGAGCTTTCTCACGATGGTTTAAGCTGTCATTACTGTGTGTCTAAAACTTCCCAGAACCAATCGGATTCATTTTAAAAACAAAACACTGCCCTGGATTTGTTTGTTTTTGTTCTGTGTGTCTATTTCTACTTTGCAGAAACATGAAGCCAGTTCAAAAGTGAAACTAACCTGCAGGCACATTATATGATTGATTTTTATCTATTTTTAATCATTTTGAAAAGGAATCAGTTAACTTTTATGTCTCTATACCCTGTAAACAGTCATTTCAGCAAAAAAAATGTTTTCCTTTAGTGACCCTTTAATATGAACATTGGTCTTTCCAGCAGATAGTTGGTGAGACAATTGGTCAGGAATGTGTGAAATAATAGTCCAGCTATACCGCCACCAGAGTCTGAATGTCCAGTGATGTGCCAATGTTGGAGTTTCCAGTAACCAGGAGGACTTCTGGGGCTTGCAGCCCCTCCTGAATACACTAGCCACAGCAGGACCGATCCTAGGGTCACAGATGCCTGGGTGCGGAAATATTTCTGGCGCCCCCACATGGGTGTGGTTGTATTATCAACTCCTCCCCTTTACAAATGTTTCTATGGCAACGACTCCAACACATAGATGCTCCCCTAACACGGGCAAGGAGAACACGTCAGGTGCGGACTGCCCCCTAACAACGTCACTGCGCGGCTAGTCTTTTTCCACACAGAGACAGCTGCTGCTTCACTCTCCTCCTCTGACAGGAGGAGGGAGGGGGGACGGGCTTGGGCAGGAAACACAGTGGTGGTGGCGGTGACCGGTGGTGAGAGGACAAGGAGAGGAGGAGGGAGGGGAGAACTCTGGCTCTTCAGTGCCTCCACCTCTGTGGCGCCTGGGTGCACTGCACCCCACGTACCTGCCTAGGATCAGCCGTGAGCCACAGACTCTATCAAACATGGACTCTTTCCATGTTCAGGTATGCTAGGGCAGCCAAGGGACAAGGAACGTTGGGGAAATGTTTGCACTTAATTTCAAACTGTTGTCTGTTCTTGTCATTATGTTAAGCATGCTTTTGGAACTTTGTCTTTGAGTTGAGTTTAGTTGAGAGGTATCTTAGTATAGCGTGGTCTTACCACAAAGGGTCCCAATGCCTGGTCTGAAGTTAGTAAAGGGGTGTCGTGCAAATAACCGGTACGCATAGTTACAGTTTGGGTCACTAAGCACATCAGGGTATAAGGATAATGGTACAAAAGTACATACGGTGTGACGATACAAGTGGTTACCAAAGGTAACAAAGTCCCTTAGCATTAATCCGCCTCCCATAGTAACGGGAGCCGATCTGTACCGCCTTGGCTCTCATGCAGTACACAGGTACAAAAGAGAAAGAGTTAAGTGAAGATGCACGCACGGAGTCCACGCTCGATGCAGGATGGGACCCCATATTAGTACAGTGGAACCTCGGATTACGAGCATAATCCGTTCCAGGAGAATGCTCGTAATCCAAAGTACTCGCATATCAAAGCGAGTTTCCCCATTGAAGTCAATAGAAACTAAAATAATTTGTTCCGCGTTGACTTCAATGGCATGCAATATCGCATGCGGCCAGAGGTGGGGGGGGGGTGGAGAGCCTCGAAAACAGCTGGAAAGGCCTGAGGACAGCTCGGCTGACTTCGGCAAACCTTGGAAAGACTTTGTTCCCGAGATTTGCCGAGGTCAGCCGAGTTGTCTTTGGGCCTTTCTGTGCATTTCCGCTTGGCTCAGGTAGGGCCAAACGCGGTACTGCACACCATTTTGGCCTGAATCCTGCTTGTTTTGCAAGACAACACTCGCAAACCAAGTTACGATTTTTAAAAATACACAGTGCTCGTATATTGCGAAATGCTTATTAATCGCATTGCTCGCAATCCGAGGTTCCGCTGTACAAGGAATGAGGTAGCGCTGGACAGGTGGAGAGGACGAGGGTCCCGGTGCCCCTTCTAATCGCACAAGTAACCGTGGTGATGTACAGAAACAAGCATTTATTAGAGATCAGTTGGTTGTTACAGTAAAGGCATCCCTGGTTAAAGTGCCTAACGTTGCCCATAAGAAGATTAGAGATCAGTTGGTTGTTCCAGTAAAGGTACCAATGGTCAAAGTGCCTAACGTTTCCCAGAAGAAGATTAGAGATCAGTTGGTTGTTCCAGTAAAGGTACCCCTGGTCAAGGTGCCTAGCGTTGCCCAGAAGAACCCACCCCGGGGTAAGCCTTTCATTTGACCCTTGCTTGGCGCCCATGGAGGAGGGAAACAAGGAGGACTTGACGACCACCCCATCACACTACAACCCTTGCCGTTCAACCCCAACAGTGGTAGGATACACTCTAGGGGGTTGAATCCTGTCTGACATACCAGCTACACATGGTGGAGGTCCAAACCAGTTAACGTAAACTGCCATCTAAGCAGGGAACTCAACTTCTTATCAGTAAAGTCCCCAAAAGTAAATACACCTTCAACCCTTCTAGTGGTATCTTTGTTAACATGGAGCATGCACATTGGACATACACCACCTAATAGTGAATTCCCAAAAGAGAAAATATTCTAGCACAGTCTTTAGTGAGGTCCAGGACTCTTCCAAATGTTACCAGTCCACATTTAGAAAGTCCTCAAACAGCAGAAGGTGTATTGGAAAGGTCTATGGAAACTCTAAAAGATCCAAGGCCTATGATAGCAGGTTTCACCTCCAAATGCATCAATGAAGAGTGAAATAACCCCAAGGGCAGGAGAAAGGCAGTGACCCAAAACACATAAAGTCTCTGAGTGTTGAGATATGAAACTGAAATGAGAACACGGGCTGCATACCCGGTTTGGCTCACAGTAACAGCAAGGTCAGAGATTGAAGAGCAAAAAATATAGTTATACCTTTTCTCAGCAGAACAGAAGGGCTAAAAGGTCCAACCGCCGAGGACAAAGGGGCTGGCCTTTAATTTTTATTTATTTTTGCCAGTGTCCAAACTTCCTGTAGGCATCAGCACACTGTATAACCTGTTATGTATATGCTAATTTCTGAGTTCCTGTATTCCTCAATGGACGATACAGAAATGAAGATCAGGTCTACTAAGGCAACACATGTCCTCTAAACTGGAAAGACCAACCAGAAGAGTCAGGTGGGGAACCCAAGAGGTCCCAGATTTCATCTACTGAGTCCTTCACAGAGCCCTGGATGGAGAAAAGCATAAGAGTCTCCTCTCCATACTGGCTGCACTCTCCTTTTCCTGCTGTCTGCATTCTCTTCTTCTAGATGACCGCACTGTAATAGCTGACCACAATCTCCTCTCGACCATTGGTAATACATTCCTTCCCATACTGACTCCTACACACTCCTTTCCATACTGACCACTACACCTCTCCCTACTGACCACTACTTCTCTCCCTACTGACTAGGCATGTGCATTTCGTTTCGTTCCGAATCGAAATTCGGACGAATTTTCCATTATTCGGACATTCGGATGCATACGAATTCCCGAATTGCTATATTAGCGAAATATTTCGACCGTTTTCGGAATTCGCGGACTAAATTCGATCGGAATTCGAAAAAAAAATAAATAAATAAATAAATATTTTCGGATTTAATTCGAAAAAAATTCTATTCTAAAAGAGACTATTTGTTTTCTAATCTGGTTTAAATATTTTCGATTTCGACCGTTTTTTTTCGAAATTCGGTCGAAAACAAACGAATTCGAAAAACGGGCGAAATATTTTCGATTTCAAACGGATTTTTCGAAATTCGGTCGAAAACGAACAAATTCCGAAAACGAATTCAACACATGTAACGAACCTAACTTAACGAAATGTATTAAATGGCGAATTGAAACGAAACGAAACAAATTTTTCACTTTTGCACATGCCTACTACTGACCACACTCTCTGACTGCCTGCACACTCCTCTCCCTACTGACCACACTCCTCTCCCTACTGACCACACTCCTCTCCCTACTGACCACACTCCTCTCCCTACTGACTCCACACTCCCCTTCCTACTGACCACATTCCTCCCCCTACTGTCTCCACACTCCTCTCCCTACTGACCACACTCCTCTCCCTACCATCTCCACACTCCTCTCCCTACTGACCACACTCCTCTCCCTACTGACCACACTCCTCTCCCTACTGACCACACTCCTCTCCCTACTGACCACACTCCTCTCCCTACTGACCACACCCCTCTTCCTACTGACCACACCCCTCTTCCTACTGACCACACTCCCCTTCCTATTGACCACACAGTCCTCTCCCTACTGACTGCACACTTTTGGTACCCCTGCTGAGGGTTCTCCTACTCTTCACCATCCGCTCACCATTCTTCTCTCCATGGAGGGGGGAACCGAGGGAAACAATCAATGTATAATAATAATTGTATGTGACTGTGGTGGGGGAATTAGAGTGCAAGGTCAGGTAACTGATGTTGGATGAGAAGACCTGGCTCACCACAAAAGTTCCAATTCACTCCGAAGACGTTCAGTAGGGTTGAGGTCAGGGGTTCTACGGAGGTCATCACCAGTTCCTCCACACCAAACTGGTCAAACTTGTCTCTATAGAGCTGGCCTTGTACACTGGGGGGTAGCAATCATGCTGGAAGAGAAAAGGGTCTTCACCAATCTTCTACCACAAGAATGGAAGAGCACGATGGTCTACAATGTCATTGTATGATGGAGTATTATCACACACCTCCCAACTTTTTAAGATGGTAATAAGGGGACATCTGTCAGCAAAAGTATGCAGGCCGGTCATCACCGCTGCCGCTGTTTCCTGGCTGGCTGCCTAAGTCTGTCCCCCCTTCATCCTCCTGTCAGAGATCGGAGCGTCTGTCTCTGAGAGACCCGCGGTGATGTCGTAGGGGGCGGGCAGGGTGGTCCGTGCCGTGCATTTGTTCTCCTCTGTCACGATCTTCTCCACCCATGTGGCGCAGCTGCACACTGTCCTCGCCTCTCAGGGATGGACTGGCCATTGGGACTACCGGGAGTTTCCCGGTGGGCCGATGGCTCAGTGGGCCGGCTTCAGTGACAGCGGACCACGGCCCCCCTCCACTCATCTGTCTCTCCCTCCCCGCAGGGTTCACCTCCTCTTCCTCCATGCAGCGCTCACCTGGGGGGAGCAGAGAAGCAGGGGGAGGACCAGATGAGCAGGGGGGATGACAGAGGAGCATGGGGAGGACCAGAAGGAGCAGGGGGGGTGACAGAGGAGCATGGGGGAGGGGACAGACAGCTGACTCAACAGCTATGGCCTGGGAGTTTCTCACTTCTGCCTAATCTTGTCCCATAAGGGGGGGGGGGGGGGCACCGAACTGATTCTGTCCCCTGGGTGAAATAATGTCTAGCTTCCCCACTGGTACTGCCCATAAGAATACCAGTACCAGCTGATCTACTCTAATAAAGTAGAACGGCTAGTGGCTAGTCTAGGGGGAGAGGGAGCTTGAGTGGCCGGGGGGGGCAGGAGTTTTCCAGCCACCATGGCAGAGACCTGTCAAAGTGGGCCAGTCTGGATGAAGTCCAGGGCCAAATTTTTGTCCCAGTCCAGCCCTGTCTCCTCACCAGCTGCCGCCCGGGTGAGGTTTGTCCTGTACGGGGTCTGTTGTACTAATGGGGGGGGTCTGTACTAATGAAGCGGAGGGGGGTGGGCTGTACTAATGGAGGGGGTGGTCGGTACTAATGGGGGTGGTCTGTACTAATGGGGGTGGTCTGTAATAATGGAGTGGAGGGGGGGTGGTCTGTACTAATGGGTGGGGTCTGTACTAATGGAGGGGGTGGTCTTTACTAATGGGGGGGTGGTCTGCACTAATGGGGGGTCTGTACTAATGGAGCGGAGGGGGGTGGTCTGTACTAATAGGGGGGGGGGCTCTACTAATGGATGGGGTGGTCTGTACTAATGGGGAAGTGGTTTGTGGGGGGTGGTCTGTACTAATGGGGGGTCTGTACTAATGGAGCGGAGATGGGGGGAGCACCACAGGATTAGCTCGCAGGCCAGGGGGGGGGGGGGCAGGAGTTTTCCAGCCGCCATGGCAGAGACCTGTCAAAGTGGGCCAGTCTGGATGAAGTTCAGGGCCAAATTTTTGTCCCAGTCCAGCCCTGTCTCCTCTACAGCTCCCGCCCGGATGGGGTTTGTCCTGTGCGGGGTCTGTTGTACTAATGGGGATCTGTACTAATGGAGCGGAGGGGGGGTGGTCTGTACTAATGGGGGGTCTGTACTAATGGAGGGGGTGATCTGTACTAATGGGGAAGTAGTTTGTGGGGGGTGGTCTGTACTAATGGGTGGTCTGTAAAAATGGAGCGGAGGGGGATGGTCTGTACTAATGGGGGGGTCTGTACTAATGGATGGGGTGGTCTGTACTAATGGGGAAGTAGTTTGTGGGGGGTGGTCTGTACTAATGGGGGGTCTGTACTAATGGAGCGGAGCGCCATAGGATTAGCTTGCACAGGGTGTCTGAACACCTAAGGCCGGCCCTGGCGCTGGGAAACACTTTTTGATAGATACGAATGGCATTTTATATACACTATATAGATCAGACCAAAATTAGGGACAAATGAGGAGGAATGAGGGACAGTGGGACATTGCTTCCAATTCGGGACAGTCCCTCCTAATCCGGGACGTTTGGGAGGTATGTTATAAGAATCCTTCACTGGAGACACCTGAACTCCATCATTGAAGGGGGGGGGGGGGGTTATTATATAGGTATTGGGTGGGGTGCCGCCATAATCTCTACAACTGCCCCGGTGTATCTTCAGACAGAATTGGGCCACCTATAATACCCGGCCTGGCATAATGCGGGATTGGAATCTAGGACAATCATTCCATTGTATTGTAATGTATAGAGTCCGGAGAATATGCGGTGTGCCTCGTCCTCCCACGCTGCACTGCTACGTCTCATACTGTACACAGGAGATTAATTATTAATGGACCATAATTCTTCCCATTACGCTATAGGCCACTCAGCCGTACCTCGGGCCCTAAGGCACATCCACGGGGGCCGCAGATTCTACCAGTCAGCCCTGCAGTGTCAGCGTATGCCCGGCCAACATACAGGGTGCAGTCCTGGGACTGTGTACACGATACAATCCCGGCACAGTGTACATGATACAATCCCGGCACCGTGTACATGATACAATCCCGGCACCGTGTACATGATACAATCCCGGCACGTGTACATGATACAATCCCGGCACTGTCTACATGATACAATCCCGGCACCGTGTACATGATACATTCCCGGCACCGTGTACATGATACAATCCCGGCACCGTGTACATGATACAATCCCGGCACCGTGTACATGATACAATCCCGGCACCGTGTACATGATACAATCCCGGCACCGTGTACATGATACAATCCCGGCACTGTCTACATGATACAATCCCGGCACCGTGTACATGATACATTCCCGGCACCGTGTACATGATACAATCCCGGCACCGTGTACATGATACAATCCCGGCACCGTGTACATGATACAATCCCGGCACCGTGTACATGATACAATCCCGGCACTGTCTACATGATACAATCCCGGCACCGTGTACATGATACATTCCCGGCACCGTGTACATGATACATTCCCGGCACCGTGTACATGATACAATCCCGGCACCGTCTACATGATACAATCCCGGCACGTGTACATGATACAATCCCGGCACCGTGTACATGATACAATCCCGGCACTGTCTACATGATACAATCCCGGCACCGTGTACATGATACATTCCCGGCACCGTGTACATGATACAATCCCGGCACCGTGTACATGATACAATCCCGGCACCGTGTACATGATACAATCCCGGCACCGTGTACATGATACAATCCCGGCACTGTCTACATGATACAATCCCGGCACCGTGTACATGATACATTCCCGGCACCGTGTACATGATACAATCCCGGCACCGTGTACATGATACAATCCCGGCACCGTGTACATGATACAATCCCGGCACCGTGTACATGATACAATCCCGGCACCGTGTACATGATACAATCCCGGCACTGTCTACATGATACAATCCCGGCACCGTGTACATGATACATTCCCGGCACCGTGTACATGATACAATCCCGGCACCGTGTACATGATACAATCCCGGCACCGTGTACATGATACAATCCCGGCACCGTGTACATGATACAATCCCGGCACTGTCTACATGATACAATCCCGGCACCGTGTACATGATACATTCCCGGCACCGTGTACATGATACATTCCCGGCACCGTGTACATGATACAATCCCGGCACCGTCTACATGATACAATCCCGGCACGTGTACATGATACAATCCCGGCACCGTGTACATGATACAATCCCGGCACCGTCTACATGATACAATCCCGGCACCGTGTACATGATACAATCCCGGCACTGTCTACATGATACAATCCCGGCACTGTCTACATGATACAATCCCGGCACCGTGTACATGATACAATCCCGGCACCGTGTACATGATACAATCCCGGCACCGTGTACATGATACATTCCCGGCACCGTGTACATGATACAATCCCGGCACCGTCTACATGATACAATCCCAGCACCGTGTACATGATACAATCCCGGCACCGTCTACATGATACAATCCCGGCACCGTCTACATGATACAATCCCGGCACCGTGTACATGATACAATCCCGGCACCGTGTACATGATACAATCCCGGCACCGTGTACATGATACAATCCCAGCACCCAATGCATCATATAAACGGAACCCAATGTATCATACCACCAGAACCCAATATATCACACTATCAGAACCCAATGTATCACACTATCAGAACCCAATGTATCAGATTAACAAGACCCAATATATCACACTACCAGAACCCAATGTATCACATTAACGGAACCCAATGTGTCACATAAACAGAACCCAATGTGTCACACTACCAAAACCCAAGGAATCACACTAACAAAACCCAATATACCATATAAACGGAACCCAATGTATCACACTAAAAGAACCCAATGTATTACACCACCAGAACCCAATGTATCACATTAACGGAACCCAATGTGTCACATAAACAGAACCCAATGTGTCACACTACCAAAACCCAAGGAATCACACTAACAAAACCCAATATACCATATAAACGGAACCCAATGTATCACACTAAAAGAACCCAATGTATTACACCACCAGAACCAATGTATCACATAAACGGAACCCAATGTATTATACTACCAGAACCCAATGTATCACATTAACTGAACCTTATATATCATGCAAAGGGCTCCGGTACCATGAGCAGCTCAGTACCTTAACATGTGAGAACTCTCATATACAAAAATTGCCCATGGGACCTTGAAGAGCTGCCCTATACAAAATACACATCAATACATTCTCAAAAAAAAAAAAAAGTTTTTATTCACCTACATAAATTAAATGATGTTAAAATTACAGTTAGTATATCCACAAGTAGTAATTGTATAATAGCATATATGCATGGAAGAATAGTCAGCTGATATCCTAAAACTCTACGCGTTTCATGAAGCAACGTTCACTTCTTCAGGACATAGGAATGTTCAACAGGATGTGTGCATGAAAAGGTTGTCATTAGTACACCGTAGTAAAAAGAAAGTACCCAGGAGATATATATCTGCAATAAGAGAACACTTTAAAACGGATGGAAGTTGATGATGAGCAGTAAAAAAGGTCATAACTTTCCCACCAACCAAACAACACAAACAGAACCTTTCTCCAGAAAACCCAAATGAAGTTCAGTGGAGAAGCCCCACTGGGAGAGTCTTGTGTGGGAAGGACTGGGAGAGTCTTGTGTGGAAAGGACCGGGAGAGTCTTGTGCGGGAAGGACCGGGAGAGTCTTGTGCGGGAAGGACGGGGAGAGTCTTGTGTGGGAAGGACCGGGAGAGTCTTGTGCGAGAAGGACGGGGAGAGTCTTGTGTGGGAAGGACCAGGAGAGTCTTGTGCGGGAAGGACCAGGAGAGTCTTGTGCGAGAAGGACGGGGAGAGTCTTGTGCGGGAAGGACGGGGAGAGTCTTGTGCAGGAAGGATCGGGAGAGTCTTGTGCGGGAAGGACCGGGAGAGTCTTGTGCAGGAAGGATGGGGAGAGTCTTGTGTGGGAAGGACGGGGAGAGTCTTGTGTGGGAAGGACGGGGAGGATCTTGTGCGGGAAGGACGGGGAGAGTCTTGTGTGGGAAGGACGGGGAGAGTCTTGTGCGGGAAGGACGGGGAGAGTCTTGTGTGGGAATGACAGGGAAGAGTCTTGTGTGGGAAGGACTGGGAGAGTCTTGTGTGGGAAGGACGGGGAGAGTCTTGTGTGGGAAGGACCAGGAGAGTCTTGTGCGGGAAGGACCAGGAGAGTCTTGTGTGGGAAGGACCAGGAGAGTCTTGTGCGGGAAGGACGGGGAGAGTCTTGTGTGAGAAGGACCAGGAGAGTCTTGTGCGGGAAGGACCGGGAGAGTCTTGTGTGGGAAGGACCAGGAGAGTCTTGTGCGGGAAGGACCAGGAGAGTCTTGTGCGAGAAGGACGGGGCAGTCTTGTGCGGGAAGGACGGGGAGAGTCTTGTGCAGGAAGGATCGGGAGAGTCTTGTGTGGGAAGGACCGGGAGAGTCTTGTGCAGGAAGGACGGGGAGAGTCTTGTGCGGGAAGGACCGGGAGAGTCATGTGCGGGAAGGATCGGGAGAGTCTTGTGCGGGAAGGACGGGGAGAGTCTTGTGCAGCAAGGATCGAGAGAGTCTTGTGCGGGAAGGACCGAAGAGTCATGTGCGGGAAGGATCGGGAGAGTCTTGTGAGGGAAGGACGGGGAAAGTCTTGTGGGGGAGGGACCGGGAGAGTCTTGTGCGGGAAGGACCAGGAGAGTCTTGTGAGGGAAGGACGGGGAGAGTCTTGTGCGAGAAGGACGGGGAGAGTCTTGTGTGGGAAGGACAGGGAGAGTCTTGTGTGGGAAGGACGGGGAGAGTCTTGTGCGGGAAGGACGGGGAGAGTCTTGTGCGGGAAGGACAGGGAGAGTCTTGTGCGGGAAGGACCGGGAGAGTCATGTGCGGGAAGGACCGGGAGAGTCTTGTGCGGGAAGGACCGGGAGAGTCTTGTGTGGGAAGGACCGGGTGAGAGACATGTGCGGGAAGGACCGGGAGAGTCTTGTGCGGGAAGGACCAGGAGAGTCTTGTGCGGGAAGAACCAGGAGAGTCGTGTGCGGGAAGGACGGGGAGAGTCATGTGCGGGAAGGACCAGGAGAGTCTTGTGCGAGAAGGATGGGGAGAGTCTTGCGCGGGAAGGACGGGGAGAGTCTTGTGCAGGAAGGATCGGGAGAGTCTTGTGCGGGAAGGACCGGGAGAGTCTTGTGCGGGAAGGACGGGGAGAGTCTTGTGCGGGAAGGACCGGGAGAGTCATGTGCGGGAAGGATCGGGAGAGTCTTGTGCGGGAAGGACGGGGAGAGTCTTGTGCGGGAAGGATCGAGAGAGTCTTGTGCGGGAAGGACCGGGAGAGTCTTGTGCGGGAAGGACGGGGAGAGTCTTGTGCGGGAAGGACCGGGAGAGTCATGTGCGGGAAGGACCGGGAGAGTCTTGTGCGGGAAGGACCAGGAGAGTCTTGTGCGGAAAGGACGGGGAGAGTCTTGTGCGAGAAGGACGGGGAGAGTCTTGTGTGGGAAGGACGGGGAGAGTCTTGTGTGGGAAGGACGGGGAGAGTCTTGTGCGGGAAGGATGGGGAGAGTCTTGTGCAGGAAGGACGGGGAGAGTCTTGTGCGGGAAGGACCGGGAGAGTCATGTGCGGGAAGGACCGGGAGAGTCTTGTGCGGGAAGGACCGGGAGAGTCTTGTGTGGGAAGGACCAGGAGAGACTTGTGCGGGAAGGACTGGGAGAGTCTTGTGCGGGAAGGATGGGTAGAGTCTTGTGTGTGAAGGACTGGGAGAGTCTTGTGCGGGAAGGACGGGGAGAGTCTTGTGCGGGAAGGCCCGGGAGAGTCTTGTGCGGGAAGGCCCGGGAGAGTCTTGTGCGGGAAGGAAGGGGAGAGTCTTGTGCGGGAAGGACCGGGAGAGTCTTGTGGGGGAAGGACTGGGAGAGTCTTGTGCAGGAAGGACCAGGAGAGTCTTGTGCGGGAAGAACCAGGAGAGTCTTGTGTGGGAAGGACGGAGAGAGTCTTGTGTGGGAAGGACCGGGAGAGTCTTGTGGGGGAGGGACCGGGAGAGTCTTGTGCGGGAAGGACCGGGAGAGTCTTGTGCGGGAAGGACCAGGAGAGTCTTTTGTGGGAAGGACCGGGAGAGTCTTGTGTGGGAAGGACCGGGAACGAGTTGTGTGTGAAGGACCGGGAGAGTCTTGTGTGGGAAGGACAAGGAGAGTCTTGTGCGGGAAGGACGGGAGAGTCTTGTGCGAGAAGGCCGGGGAGAGTCTTGTGTGGGAAGGACGGGGAGAGTCTTGTGTGGGAAGGACGGGAGAGTCTTGTGCGAGAAGGACGGGGAGAGTCTTGTGTGGGAAGGACGGGGAGAGTCTTGTGTGGGAAGGACGGGGAGAGTCTTGTGCGGGAAGGACGGGGAGAGTCTGGTGTGGGAAGGACGGGGAGAGTCTTGTGCGGGAAGGAGGGGGAGCCGCCAGGTATGAGCCAAGGAAACCAATTTGTGTTCTCACCCGTCACCCACCAGAGGAAGGAAGGAAACCTTATTTACCTGTATCACATGGAACCCGATACTAACAGAACCTGGTTATCAGATTACTGGAACCCAATATATCACACTAACAGAACCGGGTTATTACATTAATGGAACCCGATGTATCATACTAACAGAACCAGGTGTATCAGATTACTGGACCCCGATGTATCATACTAACAGAACCGGGAGTATCTGAAATATGGAACCCAATCTATCATACTAACAGAACCGGGTTATTACATTACTGGAACCCGATGTATCCTACTAACAGATCTTGAGGTATCCTGGTAATGGAACCAGATATATCACACAAATGCCTCGTACACACGCTCAGACTTTTGACCGTGCAAAAGTCCACTGTGAGCCCGACGGAAGTCCGACGGACAAAAAGAGAACAGAATCTCTATCTAAGGTCCGTCGGACTTCTGATGGAGGCTACACACGGCCGGACTTTCCGAGAAAAAAAGCCTGTCTGACTTTTTTCTCAGAAAGTCTGGCCGTGTGTACGAGGAATTCCGGGACCCAATGTATCACACTAAAGGGGCCCAATGAACACCCTGACAGAACCCAGTATATTACACCAAGGGAACCCAATGTAGCCCATTAACAGAACCTATCTATCAAACTAACAGAACCCAATGCATCACACTACTACTAGAACCCAATGCATCACACTACTACTAGAACCCAATGTATCACACTACTATTAGAACCCAATGTATCACATTAACGGAACCTATGTATCAAACTACCAGAACCCAATGTAGCCCATTAACAGAACCTATCTATCAAACTAACAGAACCCAATGCATCACACTACTACTAGAACCCAATGTATCACACTACTATTAGAACCCAATGTATCTCATTAACGGAACCTATGTATCAAACTACCAGAACCCAATGTAGCCCATTAACAGAACCTATCTATCAAACTAACAGAACCCAATGTATCACACTACTACTAGAACCCAATGTATCACACTACTATTAGAACCCAATGTATCACATTAATGGAACCTATGTATCAAACTAACAGAACCCAGTGTATTATATTAATGAAACCCAAAGTATTACACTAACAGAACCCAATGTATAATACTAACGGAACCCAATGTATTATACTACCAGAACCTAATGTATTATACAAACAGAACCCAATGTATCACACTACTCCCAGTACCCAATGTATCACACTAACAGAACCCAATGTATCATACTTACAGGACCCAATGTATCACACCAACAGAACCCAATGTATCACACCAACAGAACCCAATGTATCAAACTAACAGAACCTAATGTATTATACAAACAGAACCCAATGTATCACACTACTACCAGAACCCAATGTATCACATTAACGGAACCTATGTATCAAACTAACAGAACCCAGTGTATTATATTAATGAAACCCAAAGTATCACACTAACAGAACCCAATGTATTATACAAACAGAACCCAATGTATCACACTACTCCCAGAACCCAATGTATCACACTACTACTAGAACCCAATGTATCACACTACTATTAGAACCCAATGTATCACATTAAAGGAACCTATGTATCAAACTAACAGAACAAAGTGTATTATATTAATGAAACCCAAAGTATCACCCTAACGGAACCCAATGTATCACACAAACAGAACCCAATGTATCATACTAACGGAACCCAATGTATCACACAAACAGAACCCAATGTATCATACTAACGGAACCCAATGTATCACACTACCAGAACCCAATGTATTATACAAACAGAACCCAATGTATCACAATAACGGAACCCAATGTATTATACTAAACCCAATGTTTTACAGTAACAGAACCTTATGTATAAAAACAAACACAGCCCAGGTTATCATACTAATGGGACCTGATGTATCAGCCGAAGGAAACCTGAGGTATTACACTAACAGAACCCGACCCAGAACTGAACCCGATGTTTTACATCACCAGAACCTGACAGATCACATTAGCAGAACCGGATGTATCACATAACGGAATCTGATGTATCACACTAATGGAACCTGACAGATCACATTATCGGAACCCCTATGTATCTCACACACTAGGGGAACCCGATTGTATCACAGCTCATGGTTTTATACAGCAGCCACATTTGTATAGTGCGTTAGGGCCACATTCTGTACGTTTGGGCCACATTCTATGTGTTAGGGCCACATTCTGTGCGTTAGGGCCATATTCTGTGTGTTAGGGCTACATCGTGTGTGCGTTAGGGCTTCATAGTGTACGTTAGGGGCACCTTGTGTGCGTTAGGGCCACATTCTGTACGTTAGGGCCACATTCTATGCGTTAGGGCCACATTGTGTACGTTAGGGCCACATTCTGTGTGTTAGGGCTACATCGTGTGTGCGTTAGGGCTTCATTGTGTACGTTAGGGGCACCTTGTGTGCGTTCGGGCCACATTCTGTACATTAGGGCCACATTCTGTGCGTTAGGGCTACATTGTGTACGTTAGGGGCACATTGTGTGCGTTCGGGCCACATTCTGTACGTTAGGGCCACATTCTGTGTATTAGGGCCACATTGTGTACATTAGGGCCACATTCTGTGCGTTAGGGCTACATTGTGTACATTAGGGCCACATTCTGTGCGTTAGGGCCACATTCTGTACGTTAGGGCCACATTCTGTGCGTTAGGGCCACATTCTGTGTATTAGGGCCACATTGTGTACATTAGGGCCACATTCTGTGCGTTAGGTCCACATTCTGTACGTTAGGGCCACATTCTGTGTATTAGGGCCACATTGTGTACATTAGGGCCACATTCTGTGCGTTAGGTCCACATTCTGTACGTTAGGGACACATTCTGTACGTTAGGGACACATTCTGTACGTTAGGGCCACATTCTGTACGTT
Source organism: Rana kukunoris (assembly GCA_029574335.1). NCBI lineage: Eukaryota > Metazoa > Chordata > Amphibia > Anura > Ranidae > Rana > Rana kukunoris. The sequence continues at coordinate 537,060,782 of CM056051.1, forward strand.
AGGGCCACATTGTGTGCGTTAGGGCCACATTGTGTGTGCGTTAGGGCCACATCGTGTACGTTAGGGCCACATTCTGTACATTAGGGACACATTCTGTACGTTAGGGCCACATTCTGTACGTTAGGGCCACATTGTGTGCGTTAGGGCCACATTGTGTGTGCGTTAGGGCCACATCGTGTACGTTAGGGCCACATTCTGTACATTAGGGACACATTCTGTACGTTAGGGCCACATTCTGTGCGTTAGAGCCACATTGTGTGTGGATTAGGAACACATTCTGTGCATTAGGGCCACATTCTGAGTGTTAATCCCCCCCAGCAAGCACGGATGGAGGGTATTAGGAGCACTACGGGGGGAGAGCTAGGAAGCGACCGCCATATTTGAGATCCTAAAGTCTGCATGATATAATTCAATTAAAATGAATTGTATAAGGTCTGCGGTATCGGCTTCCTCCTCCCCGGTGTCATGGCCCCCCTTTTTTTCCTCCGTCCGCCTGGTTCTTCCACACCAATCCTTCCCATATCTCTCTCTCCCATCCTCCCTCCCTCCTCCTGGTCCACCGTTCCTCCATGTCTCCTTATCCAATCTCCGTCGCTTTTTTTTTTCTTTCTTTCTTTCCCACGTTCCATCGTTCCCATCTCAGCCATCGACCCCTTTTACTGGTTTAACGTCCAACCCTGCCCCCCCCCTCCGACCACCACCATCTCCCCTATCCTCAGTCTCCCCCCACCCCAAATCTCTCCATCTTCTCTATCTATCTCCCCATCACCTCTCTCCCATCTCTATCTCCATCCTGTATCTTCTCCCCCCCCCCATCCTCCTCCTCTCTTTTCACCAAGTCCCCCCCCCTTCGCCCCCCCACCTCTTCTCTCACACTCAGCTGGTGCAGATGCAGAAATGTCCCTCAAGGGACTTAATGTATTTTTATTTTGCCTGCAGGTAGAGAAATGGCAAGGCAGGACCTCCAAGATGGGGTCCTCTGCCCCCCCCCCCCGAGATTTTCACCAAGCATATGGGTGATAAAACGTTAAGGGGAGGGTTGACGGTGGTGGTGGTTGTGGGGGGTATAATCAGTGGACATCAGCATCCTCCGCCACCCCCCCCCCCCCTGAGATGTACACCAAGCATATGGGTGATAAACGTTACGAGGAGGGTTGACGGTGGTGGTGGTGGGGGGTATAATCGGTGGACATCAGCATCCTCCGCCACCCCCCCTGAGATATACACCAAGCATATGGGTGATAAGACGTTACGGGGAGGGTTGACGGTGGTGGTGGGGAGGGTTGACGGTGGTGGTGGGGAGGGTTGACGGTGGTGGTGGGGAGGGTTGACGGTGTTGGGGACTCGGGAGGGTTGAGGGTTGACGGTGGGGAGGGTTGACGGTGTTGGGGACTCGGGAGGGTTGAGGGTTGACGGTGGTGGTGGTGGGGGATGCAAAATCGGTGGACATCAGCATCACCCCCCCCCCACTCCCCAACTACCGCCAACCGTCACATGAATGAGACCTCAATGGTGACATTTATGCCTATCCAACGTAGAACCCCAAAGGGTTTCCATCTTGCAATCAAGAAACAAGGGGTGTATTGGTGGGGGGGTGGGGGGGGTGACTGCACTGGCATCACCACTCTCAGCATGCAGGGAGAAATGAGTAAAGTCGTACCCCCCACACCAACCATGTTGTGAATAGCCTAGATATTAACCCCCCCCCCCCCCCAAAAAAAAAAAACCCCAATGCCGTATGGTGCACCTGTTTTCAGCCCCCCGATCGGAGGATTTTCCTATCGGCTCATGACGGCTTAATTGCTGCCTCCACCGGGAATGTAGGTCAGGAATGGACGGTGGGAATGAGGTGGACGGGGATGAAGGGATGGGGAGCAGGTTTTGGATTGGGGGGTGTCGGTTGGGAAGACGGTGATGGTTGAGGGGGTTCAGCTCACCTCGGTTTACACGGAGGAGGATGCAGGGACGAGCTCCGGATGGACGGGCAGGAATATTCCCCGGGAATGGATAGTCCGTATTGTGTGCGTGTCGATGACTGTCAGCTCATTTCCATGCAGGAATAGTGCTGTAATGGGAGCGAGAGCGCCGAGCAGTCTCACAAGCCCCTGTTTCTTCTCCCTGCCAGAAGAAAAACCATTTTGTTGAGCAGGAGGAGGAGGAGGAAGAGGAGGAGAGGGGGGGGGAAGCAGCCAGAGAGGAAGAATGCAGATTGTCTATAGGGGGGGGGGGATGAGAAGGGAGCTTTGTCAGGGTTCAGGAGCAGAGGGGGGGGGGGGAGCAGCAGGGAAGTCCTGAGCTACCACTGCTTATTGGGGGGTCACTAAGGGGGGGCAATTATGAGGGGGGGGGGTAATTTCTGAAGGGGGGGGGGTCAAACAAAAAATATCTCCTCCATCAATGAGTGTGCCAATTCTGAGACATGAATGTCAGTCCTGGGGGGGGGGGCAATTATGGGGGGGGGTAATTTTTAAAAGGGGGGGGGGGGGTCAAACATGAAATATCTCCATCAATGAGTGTGCCCATTCTGAGACATGAATGTCAGTCCTGGGGGGGGATTATGGGGGGGGGGGTCATTTCTGAAGGGGGGGTCAAACATAAAATATCTCCATCAATAAGTGTGCCCATTCTGAGACATGAAAATCAGTCCTGGGGGGGGGGGGGGGCAATTATGGGGGGGTCATTTCTGAAGGGGGGGGTCAAACATAAAATATCTCCATCAATGAGTGTGCCCATTCTGAGACATGAATATCAGTCCGGGGGGGGGGGGGCAATTATGGGGGGGTCATTTCTGAAGGGGGGGGTCAAACATAAAATATCTCCATCGATGAGTGTGCCAATTCTGAGACATGAATATCAGTTCTGGGGGGGTCACTAAGGGGGGGGGGGCAATTATGGGGTCTCATTTCTGAAGGGGGGTCAAACATAAAATTACTGCATCAATGAGTGTGCCAATTCTGAGACATGTCAGTCCTGGGAGGTCACTAAGGGGGGGGGATTATGGGGGGGTAATTTCTGAAGGGGGGGTCAAACATAAAATATCTCCATCAATGAGTGTGCCAATTCTGAGACATGAATATCAGTCCTGGGGGGGGGGGTCATTTCTGAGGCATTAACATCAGTCCTTGGGGGGGTCACTAAGGGGGGGGGGGCAATTATGGGGGGTCATTTTTAAAGGAGGGGGGTCAAACATAAAATATCTCCATCAATGAGTATGCCAATTGTGAGGCATGAATATCAGTCCGGGGGGGGGGGGTCACTAAGGGGGGGCCAATTATGGGGGGGGGCGCTATTAAAGGGGGGTCACACATAAAATATCTCCATCAATGAGTGTGCCAATTCTGAGACATGAATGCCAGTCCTGGGGGGGCTACGAAATGTGGGGGGGGGGGCATGTAGCTGTCCATTAAATCACCTCAATTATAGGTTTGTTCAGTACAGCTTATCTGTGGGTGGCATTATAGGGTCTCAATCCCCCCTGCAGAGTTAACACTATACATGTGATTTGGGGGTGACAGCCCCCAATATTGGGGATGACCCCAGTGTGGCTGTGATTTTGGGGTCCACCCAGCAGGTCAACTATATTACAATGGTTGGCACTGATGTGATTTTGGAGTGCAACCTTTACTGATGATAGAGGGGGGTGATCCACACAACAAATGAGATTTGGGGGGGCGTTTCACTCTACAGATGAGATTTAGGGGTGTTCTACGCTACAGATGAGATTTAGGGGTGTTCTACGCTACAGATGAGATTTAGGGGTGTTCCACTCTACAGATGAAATTTGGGGATGATCCACGCTACACATGACATCTGGGGGTGTTCCACTCTACAGCTGAGATTTAGGGGTGATCCAGGCTACACATGACATCTGCTGGTGATCCACACTACAGATGAGATTTGGGGGTGATCCCCACTACAGGTGAGATTTTGGGGTGATCCATACTAAAGATGAGATTTGGGGGTGATCCATACTACAGGTGACATGTGGGGTTGTTCCACTCTACAGCTGAGATTTGGGGGTGATCCAGGCTACACATGACATCTGGGGGTGATCCACACTACAGCTGAGATTTGGGGGTGATCCAGGCTACACATGACATCTGGGGGTGATCCACACTACATATGAGATTTGGGGGTGATCCACGCTACACATGACATCTGGGGTTGATCCACGCTACAGATGAGATTTGGGGGTGATCCACACTACATGTGAGATTTTGGGGTGATCCATACTAAAGATGAGATTTGGGGGTGTACCATACTACAGATGAGATTTGGGGTTGTTCCACTCTACAGTTGAGATTTAGGGGTGATCAATGCTACAGATGACATTTGGGGGTGAACCACACTACACATAAGATTTGGGGGTGATCCATGGTAAGGATGGGATTGAAGGTGATCAACACTAGACATGAGATTTGTGGATGATCCCACTACACATGACATCTGGGGGTGATCCACACTACGGATGAGATTGGGGATGATCCATACTACAGATGAGATTTTTGGGTGACCCACGCTACAGATGAGATTTGGAGGTGATCCATGCTACAGGTGAAATTTTGAGGTGATCCGCACCGCATTTGAGATTTGAGGGTGATCCATACTAAAGATCAGATTTTGGGGTGATCTACACTACAGGTGAGATTTAGGGGTGATCCATACTACTGATGAGATTTGGGGGTTTGTTCCACTTTACAGATGAGATTTAGGGGGGATCCACACTACACATGATATTTGGGGGTGATCCACACTGCACATGAGATCTGGGGGTGATCCACACTACACATGATATTTGGGGGTTATCCATGCTACAGATGACATTCGGGGTGATCTGCCCTACACACATGGGATTTGGGGGCAATCAAGTCTTCAGTTGAAATTTTGGGGGGATACACACTACAGATGAGTTTTTGGGGTGATCCACACTACACATGAGATTTGGGTATGATCCATGCTACAGATGAGATTTTGAGGTGATCCACACTTCACATGAGATTTGGGGGTGATCCATGCAATAGATGACATTTGGGGTTGATCCAATCAAATGTACAGATGATATTTGGGGGTGATCCAATCCAACGTACAGATGATATTTGGGGGGTGATGCAATCCAAGGTAGAGATGATATTTGGGGGTGATCCAATCCAACGTAGAGATGATATTTGGGGGTGATCCAATACAACATACAGATGATATTTGGGGGTGATCCAATCCAACGTAGAGATGATATTTGGGGCTGATCCAAACCAACATACAGATGATATTTGGGGGTGATCCAATCCAACGTAGAGATGATATTTGGGGGTGATCCAATCCAACGCAATAGATGACATTTGGGGGTAATCCAACATACAGATGATATTTGGGGGTGATCCAATCCAACGTAGAGATGATATTTGGGGGTGATCCAATCCAACGTAGAGATGATATTTGGGGGTGATCCAAGCCAACATACAGATGATATTTGGGGGTGATCCAACGTACAGACGATATTTGGGGGTGATCCATTCCAATGTAGAGATGATATTTGGGTTTCATCCAATGTACAGACGATATTTGGGGGTGATCCAATCTAACATAGAGATGATATTTGGGGGTGATCCAACGTACAGACGATATTTGGGGGTGATCAATCCAATGTAGAGATGATATTTGGGGTTCATCCAACGTACAGATGATATTTGGGGGTGATCCAAGCCAACGTAGAGATAAGATTTAGGGGTGATCCAACGTACAGACGATATTTGGGGGTGTTCCAATCCAATGTAGAGATGATATTTGGGGTTCATCCAATGTACAGATGATTTTTGGGGGTGGTCCTGAAATATCATGTGATTTTTTTGGGGGGGTGCCCCATCCAGCAGATATTATGGGGTGACCTAAATCGACAACATTTTGGGGTTAGTTACCACTATAGATGGTATTTTTGGGGTGACCCATACAGCAAATGGTATTGTGGGGTGACCCGTGCCACAGATGATATTTTGGGGTGACCCACACAGAAGACGGTATCTTCGGGGTGACTAACACTTAGGTTGATATTTTGGGGTAACCCACACTTCAGGTGATAATTCTAGGAGATCTTAGACTGCTTCGAATTGCAGATGTTTTGGGGTGACCTTCACAGCTTTCTAACAGCGCCCCCTGCTGCCAACTATAGCCAGCAGTGCTAATCAATGTATTCTATTGGCAGGGAAGTCTCGCCTCTGTCAGACTGCAAAGGCACAGCGATAGGATTCCCCCACCCACCTCAGTACTGATCAGTCACTATGTTTATTCATAACTGAAGCATAGTAAACTGTGTTTTTTAGGGGGGACCTGTCAGGTTGGCTGTATGGGCCCCCCGTGGCTTGTAACAGCAGCCCTACCCACGAGGCCCACAGGTGGTATATATAGTCTCCCTGTGTCAAAGATGGAGGCCAAATTTCGAGAGAGATCTCTGTTGCTTAACAGACACAGGTTTCCCCAAGATGGCGCCCATGAGTCCCACATGATAGGATTCCCTCATCCACCTTGGTACTGATCAATCACTGTGTTCATAACTGAAGCATAGCAAACTGTTTTTTTTTGGGGTGGGGGAAGTGTATTCTGATGGCATGGAAGTATCCCTGCTGTCAGATTGCAAAGGCACGGCGATAGGATTCCCCCATCCACCTCGGTACTGATTAATCACTGTGTTCGTTCACAACTGAAGCATAGTAAATTGTGTGTATTTTTTGGGGGGAGCTGTCGTTTTGGTTGTATGGGGGATCCATGGTTTCTAACAACAGCCCTGCTGCCAACTATAGCCAGCAGCGCCAATCAATGTATTCTGATGGCAGGGAAGTCTCCCCGCTGTCAGATTGCAAGGGCACAGCAATAGGATTCCCCCATTCACCTCGGTACTGATCACTCACTGTGTTCATTCATAACTGAAGCATAGTAAACTGTGTTTTTTTGTCAGGTTGGCTGAATGGGGGCCCGTGGTTTCTACAGAACCGCACATCTCTATGTTATGGAGAAGAGGAGAGGGAGAGGTATTTGTCTTGGTCTTTTGTCTTAGGGTGACAACGCTGCCCTCCATAGATACAGCCCGGGAGTGAGCGTTGTCACCCGAGGACGGGAAGTGTGTTACGGTTAGGATCACCAGGTGAGAAGCCTAAAAACGAATGTAGCCACCACATCCAAGGACCGGTAAGCTACATTGTATCACATTTTTAGTTCTTGGGTTTGGATGGCGGAGTCTACCCGCACCGTCCTGTAACGACAAGCTTCCCCGAGCCATGGGAACCAGCCTGCTGGTCAGTGGCGCTGCCTCCATAGAGGGCGCGCCGGAGCGCCGCCCCCTCTCGCCCCCACACCGCCACTGAATACAATACACAGATTCATGCATCGCATGAATCTGTGTATTGTCGCTGCCGCCCACTATTCAGATGGCCGGCCCCCTGGTGAGCGCCGGCCATAACGGCAGCTGGTTGGCTTTGGAAGTGCCTATCAGAGACAGCGGCTCTCATAGGCTTTCCGATTACAGCCCTCAGACTGTAATTGGCTTCCAAATACTTATCCAGGGGACGCACAGGGGGGGGGGCGTTCCTTGGATAACACTGACAGGCGTCTCATCCGATCAGGTTAACCTGATTGGCTGAAGTGTCATCGAGGGCGGGAGAAGACATTGAGGAAGGAGGATGGCTGACCCCCAGAAAGGTAAGTGCCGGGCGGGGGGGCAGCATTTTACAGGGCACAGTGGCGACAATTAAAGGGCACACTGGCGACAATTGATGGCATGGCACAGTGGCTGCATTTGATGGCACAGTGGTGACAATTGATGGGCACAGTGGCGGCGTTTGATGGCATGGCACAGTGGCTGCGTTTGATGGCACAGTGGTGACAATTGATGGGCACAGTGGTGACAATTGATGGCACAGTGGTTGCAGTGATGGCACAGTGGCGACAATTGATGTGGGCACAGTGGTAACAATTGATGGCATGGCACAGTGGCTGCGTTTGATGGCACAGTGGTGACAATTGATGGGCACAGTGGCAACAATTGATGGCACAGTGGTTGCATTTGATGGTATGGCACAGTAGCTGCATTTGATGGCACAGTTGTGACAATTGCTAGGTACAGTGGTGACAATTGATGGGCACAGTGGTGACAATTTATGGCACAGTGGCTGCATTTGATGGCATGGCACAGTGGTGACAATTTATGGCACAGTGGCTGCGTTTGATAGCATGGCACAGTGGCTGCGTTTAATGGCACAGTTGTGACAATTGATGGGCACAGTGGTGACAATTGATGGGCACAGTGGCAACAATTGATGGGCACAGTGACTGCATTTGATGGCATGGCACAGTGGCTGCGTTTGATGGGCACAGTGGTGACAATTGATGGCACAGTGGTTGCAGTGATGGCACAGTGGCGACAATTGATGTGGGCACAGTGGTAACAATTGATGGCATGGCACAGTGGCTGCGTTTGATGAAACAGTGGTGACAATTGATGGGCACAGTGGCAACAATTGATGGCACAGTGGTTGCATTTGATGGTATGGCACAGTGGTGAGAATTGATGGGCACAGTGGTGAGAATTGATGGCACAGTGGTTGCATTTGATGGTATGGCACAGTGGTGAGAATTGATGGGCACAGTGGTGAGAATTGATGGCACAGTGGTTGCATTTGATGGTATGGCACAGTGGTGACAATTGATGGGCACAGTGGCGAGAATTGATGGCACAGTGGCTGCATTTGATGGCACAGTTGTGACAATTGATGGGCACAGTGGTGACAATTGATGGGCACAGTGGTGACAATTGATGGCACAGTGGCTGCATTTGATGGCATGGCACAGTGGTGACAATTGATGGGCACAGTGGCGACAATTGATGAGCACAGTGGCTGCGTTTGATGGCATGGCACAGTGGCTGCGTTTGATGGCACAGTTGTGACAATTGATGGGCACAGTGGTGACAATTGATGGGCACAGTGGCGACAATTGATGGGCACAGTGGCGGCGTTTGATGGCATGGCACAGTGGCTGCGTTTGATGGCACAGTGGTGACAATTGATGGGCACAGTGGCGACAATTGATGGCACAGTGGTTGCATTTGATGGTATGGCACAGTGGCTGCATTTGATGGCACAGTTGTGACAATTGATGGGCACAGTGGTGACAATTGAAGGCACAGTGGCTGCGTTTGATGGGCACAGTTTGTTTGCGCCCCCCTAAAATTTTTGAGCACCAGCCGCCACTGCCCCCAGTAGGGCTCCCGATGTCCCAGAGTGAAATATTACACCGCGCCTTGGAATGCATGCCCCCCGGTGGGGTAGCTGAGGCTCTTCTCTTAGACTCCAGTTGGATATTGATTTTAGACTATTGACTGGAAATTGTTCTGCAGCCTCAGAAGGAACCATTAACCCCTCGTCTCCCGGAGGCCGGAGTCTTTATTACACCGGGAAGGCGCAGCGTCATCACTTATTGGATTATGTAATACTCTGCAGGGCGATAATAATAGAGGCGGCGATGGAATCACTCGTTCCTTATAAAGAGACAATAACAGCCAAGGCCACAACAGGGGGTCACGGGGGCCTCACACCAAACACCGATCACGCAGAATTCAACTCAAAAAGTGTTATAGAGAACGTCGGGAAATGTTAACCGCTTCCATACCGGGGGGGGGGGGGGGGGCACTTACGCACCTTCCTGCCCAGGCCAATTTTCAGCTTTCAGCGCTGACGCACTTTGAATGACAATTGCGCGGTCGTGCTACACTGCACCCAAACAATTTTTTTTCACCATTTTTTCCCCACAAATAGAGCTTTCAATTGGTGGTATTTGATCACCTCTGCGATTTTTATTTTTGCGCAACAACTAAAAAAAGACCGATTTACAAAAAAAAATAAAAATTAAGGGCCAGATCCTGGTAGAACTGCGATGGCATAGCGTTTCCCATTTACACTACGCCGCCGCCGCAACTTACAGGAGCAAGTGCCGTATTGCCAAAGCACTTTCTCCGTAAGTTGCGGCGGCGTAGTGTAAATGGCCCGGCGTAAGGCCGCGTAATTCAAAGGGGGCGGCTTGTATTTAAATTAAGCGCGCCCCCGCGTCGATCGAACTGCGCATGCGCCGGCCGCAAAAGTAGCCCAGTGCGCATGCTCCAGCTCACGTCGGAAAACGTGAATGAAACCGACGTGAGCGTCGTTTACGTAAATCCCTATTCGCGAACGACTTAGTAAAACGACGTAACCGACGGAAAAAGACGATGCTAACCCGACGCCATACTTAACATGGCATTCGTAAAGTTACCCCTCATATAGCAGGGGTAGGTTTACGCTTACGGAAACGACGTAAACGATGACGGGGCGGCGTAAAAACGTTCGGGAATCGGCGTATTAGGCTCATTTGCATAGGCAAATGAGAAATCAACGTAAAGGCCACCTAGCGGCCAGCGAAGTCATTACATCTACGATCCGACGGTGTAAGTGTTTTACACCTGTCGGATCTTCACTGTATCTATGCGTAAGTGATTCTATGAATCACACGCATAGATACCCAGTAAAAAAAACAAAGATACGACGGTGTTTCCTGCGATACACCGTCGTATCTCTTTTGAGAATCTGGCCCTAAGAGTGGCACTGATGGACACTGAGGTTGGCACTGATGGCATTTAAGTCAGTGCCCATGTTGCCAGTCAGTGTCCATTTGTGGGCACTGATTGGCATCGATTGTGTTAAAAAAAAATGTTATTATTGTGTTTTTTTTTTTTTTTACTGTTTCTGCTCTATTGAGCACCGGGGGGCACTCCCTGGTGGTCCAGTGTTGGCATCAGTGCGAATCCCCCCTGTCAGGAGAGCCCCCGATCGGCTCTCCTCTACTTGAGTCTGTCAACGGCTTTTCCTGTTTACATTGTGATCAGCCATGATTGGTCAGCCATGATTGGACACAGCTGATCACGTGGTAAAGAGCCTCCACCAGAGGATCTTTACCGTGATCGGAGATGCAGGGTCTCAGACTGACCCCGCATCACAGATCGCCGCGCTGCGCGCCCCCATGGGCGCGTGCCAGAATGTAATCCTGCAGGACGTCAATAGACGTCCAGTCAGGATTACAGAACCACTTCCCGGACGTCAATTGTCTATTGACCGGGCAGGAAGTGGTTAATGTCGTAAGCTGAAAGACTAATGCCGCGTACACACGATCGGAATTTCCGGCGAGAAATGTTGGCTCAAACTTGCGTTGCATACACACGGTCACACCGAATTCCAACCGTCAAGAATGCGGTGACCAGGGGAGGGCTGGGCCGGGGGGCAGGATGGCAATCGCCTCCCAGGCCACTCTAACTTATGTTCAAAATGGCCGGCAGCCGCTGCCCGCTACCATTTTCTTTTTTATTCTGGTCTAGGAAGTCGGGCCGGGGGCGAGGCCACAGCGGCTGACCACTTGCTGTTGCATTCCCGGGAGTTGTAGTCCAGGCTCAAGCTCCCGGTGGGTGGAAAACAGAGCAGCGCAGAGGAAACGACAACTCCCTGGGACCAGATCCTTGGAAGCAGGCAGAGGCAGTGTGTGCCAGGGAGTCGGTATGCAGGGCTGGGCGCCGGCTGCAACTTGACCCCAGGACCAGGAGCATTACCCCCCAGGAGGCCGTGGCGTGCAAGGACCTGCTGAGCTGAGATCACTGAGGTGAGAGACCCTGAACCGCCTAGCTGACCCCCCCCATCCCCCCAATACACCTCATGTAACCTGCCCCAGTGATCAGGCTGCATTTATGGGCACTGGTGAGGCTGCATTAAAAAAAACAGGTGGGCCATGGATGGTGAGCTCATTCAATGGGCCACTTGACAGGCCTTGCCCCCCAGGCCTAAGGCTGCCAGCCCTCCCCTGGCGGTGACGTACAACACTAAGACGAGCCAAAAAAAATTAAGTTCAATGCTCCCGAGCATGCGTCAAATTGATTATGAGCATGCGTGTTTCTTTGTTTCATGCGTGTTTCAGACAATTGTCGGAAAAATTGAGAACCATTTTTTAAATTTTTGTTGTCAGAAATTCAGACGGAGAAAAGTCAGATGGAGCCTACACAAGGTCGGGATTTCCGACCAAAAGCTCACATCGGACTTCTCTTGTCGGAAATTTAGACCGCATTGCTGTAATCTTTTGTCTTGGATTCCTCTTGAGAAATGGCAAAGCACTTCCTGTTCTATAGACTTAGATGTATATCTGCAGTGTGAGATTATCTAAGGGCGGCACTGCTGTCTCTGACTGCTGGTCTCGCATAGCTCCTGTGGGTCTCATGGGTGCCATCTTGGGGGACCGTATATTTTATAAGACACTGATTTTCTTAGATTTTGGCCACCATTTAAGATACAGGGAAGCTCATAGGTTGGGTCTCATAGGTTCCATCTTGGGGGAGTCTGTATTTGATAGAGCTTAGAGCTCTCCCAGAGATTTAGGCCACCATCTTTGACACAAGGAGGCTATATACAGCTTTTGTGGGTCTCATAGGCGCCATCTTAGAAGAGCCTGTCTCTAATAGGACATAATTCTCCCAGAGATTAAGACCACCATTTTTGACACAAGGAGGCTATATACAGTTCTTATGGGTCTCATGGGTGCCATCTTGGGGGAGTCTGTATTGGATAGGACATAGAGGTCTCTCAGAGATTAAGGCCACCATCTTTGAAACAAGGAGGCTATATACAGCTCTTGTGGGTCTCATAGGTTGGGTCTCATAGATGCCATCTTGGGGAAGTCTGTATTTGATAGGACATAGAGCTCTTCCAAAGATTTAGGTCACCATCTTTGACACAAGGAGGCTATATACAGCTCTTGTGGGTCTCATGGGTGCCATCTTGGGGAAGTCTGTATTTCATAGGACACAGAGCTCTCCCAGAGATTTAAGCCACCATCTTTGAAACAAGGAGGCTATATACAGCTCTTGTGAGTCTCATAGGTGCCATCTTAGAAGAGCTTGTCTCTAATAGGACACATAGTTCTCCCAAACATTAAGGCCACCATATTTGACAAAAGGAGGCTATATACAGCTCTTGTGGGCCTCATAGGTTCCATCTCAGGGGGGTCTATATTTGATAGGACACAGAGCTCTCCCAGAGATGTAGGCCACCATCTTCGACACAATGAGACTATATACAATTCTTGTGGGTCTCATGGGTGCCATCTTAGGGGAGCCTGTATCTGATAGGATAAGGTGACCAGATTTTTAAAATAAAATCCGGGGACATATTTTTTCTTTACTAGTAATGGCAACAATCAGCGACTCTCTGCCCGTCGTCACCCGCCTCACAGCCTCTCAAGTCTTACTCTTCAAGCCCCGGCTACTACTGGGTGGGGAGTGGAGAAAGATCACTCCGCCAGGGACGGCAAGGAGATAGGCAGGTGGCTGTCCGGGACTTGAGCCAAGGCAGAAGGACATGCAAGCAAAGCTGAATGGGCATGCGCCCGAAACTGAAGAAATATTCCCTCTGCTCCGACCAGCACATAATCATCAGAAAGGGGAGCAGATAATGGGAAAAATACAACCCCCCTATGCTAGTCAGTGCAGAATTCAAATAAAAAAATTGGTATTACACCCCCCCCCCCCCCCCCCGCTCCGCCCGGCGGAGCGGGGGGGTGTAGTACCACTTTTTTTATTTGAATTCTGCACTGACTGTCTCTGAAATTGCCCCTGCCCCCTATTAAATCCAATCTGGGGACAAAACCAGGGACAGACTTGGTCCAGGGACAGTGAGCTCAATCAGGGGACTGTCCCCTGAAACTGGGGATGTCTGGTCACCCTATGATAGGAGCTCTCCCGTATGAGGAGGCCTGTAATGCACACAGTGCTCTGGATGGTGGTCTGAGGAGGCTTGTAATGCACACAGTGTTCTGGATGGTGGTCTGAGGAGGCCTGCAATGCACACAGTGTTCTGGATGGTGGTCTGAGGAGGCCTGCAATGCACACAGTGGTCTGAAGAGGCCTGTAATGCGCACAGTGCTCTGGACAGTGGTCTGAGGAGGAGGCCTGTAATGCACACAGTGCTCTGGATGGTGGTCTGAGGAGGCCTGCTATGCACACAGTGCTCTGGATGTGGTCTGAGGAGGTCTGTAATGCACACAGTGCTCTGGTTGGTGGTCTGAGGAGACCTGTAATGCACACAGTGCTCTGGTTGGTGGTCTGAGGAGACCTGTAATGCACACAGTGCTCTGGTTTGTGGTCTGAAGAGGCCTGTGAATGAATGAATGAATGAATGAAAAACTTATTTTTCCCAGTCACCAGTCTGGCGGCCGTATTTTGTACGACTTGCAGACGGGCGATTTGGTACTTTGGGAGTCCGAGGTAGAGAGCATTTGCATAGTCCAGCCTGGAGTTCACAATTGTTCCCACCACGACTGGCACATCTTCTTTGGGAATAAATGGAATCAGTCTGCGGAGTAGCCACAGCAGATGGTGAGATCCGCTGACTACTGACCCTATTTGTGCGTCCATAGTCATGTGGGTGTCAAAAATGATCCCCAGACTTTTGACTTTGGCGCTAGGGGAGATGATCTGGCTCAGAATGGGTGGAGGTGTCCAGGTTGTTGTTAGTTGACTCTTGCGACTGGCCTGAAACAGAAGAAGTTCTGTTTTAGAATTGTTGAGTTTGAGATAACTCCTAGTCATCCACTTTTCTATTGAAGAGAGACGATTCTCTAAGTTGAGATGATGATCCTTTCTATTGCAGATGCGAAAATACAGTTGCGTATCGTCTGCATATGAGTGATAAAGTAGTTGTTGACTACTGATGACTTCAAAGAGAGGTCGAAGATAGATGTTGAAGAGCACCGGTGACAGAGGTGAGCCTTGGGGGACTCCAGAAATGAACGGTCCCAATTTCACCGTTTGAGATCGGTTTCCCAAAAAGGAGCAAAACCATGGTAAATCACTCTCTGTGACTCCGGCTACCTCAGTCAGCCGAGTCAGTAGCAGTTTGTGATCTACGGTGTCAAAGGCTGCGCTTAGGTCCAGCAGAACCAGGAGACAAGATTCTCCTTCGTCTGCGGCCTCCAGAACGTCGTCCCATATTTTGAGCAGTGCTGTTTCCGTCCCGTGTCCGGGACGGAATCCCGATTGCAGTGGATCGAGTAAGTTGTGGGTATCTAGATGCTGTTGCAGCTGTTGTACCACCACTTTCTCCATTACCTTAGAGAAAACGTTTAGCATTGTTATGGGACGGCGGTGATTTGGGTCCTTGGGATCCAGGGTAGGTTTCTTCAAGATGGGCTGGATTGTGCCCTCTTTCAGCAGGGAGGGCACTATGCCTTCCTTAAATGACTGGTTTATAAGCTGCGTAATGGGAGGCGCCAGGATATCGGCACATTCCTTTAGCAGCTTAGTGGGGATGATATCATTAGGCGAAGTGCTGTTACGCAATGCGCCGATGATATTTTCTGTGTCATCGATGGAAATGGGTTCCAGAGTGAACTTTGCTGGTTGTAGTGTATTCCTCTGGGTGCTGTGTGGTAGCTCAGGGGTATTGTTTTGCGGAATGCACAGTGGTCTGAGGAGGAGGCCTGTAATGCACACAGTGCTCTGGATGGTGGTCTGAGGAGGCCTACTATGCACACAGTGCTCTGGACAGTGGTCTGAGGAGGAGGCCTGTAATGCACACAGTGCTCTGGATGGTGGTCTGAGGAGGTCTGTAATGCACACAGTGCTCTGGTTGGTGGTCTGAGGAGGCCTGCTATGCACACAGTGCTCTGGATGTGGTCTGAGGAGGTCTGTAATGCACACAGTGCTCTGGTTGGTGGTCTGAGGAGACCTGTAATGCACACAGTGCTCTGGATGTGGTCTGAGGAGGTCTGTAATGCACACAGTGCTCTGGTTGATGGTCTGAGGAGGCCTGCTATGCACACAGTGCTCTGGATGTGGTCGGAGGAGGTCTGTAATGCACACAGTGCTCTGGTTGGTGGTCTGAGGAGACCTGTAATGCACACAGTGCTCTGGTGTGTGGTCTGAAGAGGCCTGTAATGCGCACAGTGCTCTGGACAGTGGTCTGAGGAGGAGGCCTGTAATGCACACAGTGCTCTGGATGGTGGTCTGAGGAGGCCTGCTATGCACACAGTGCTCTGGATGTGGTCTGAGGAGGTCTGTAATGCACACAGTGCTCTGGTTGGTGGTCTGAGGAGACCTGTAATGCACACAGTGCTCTGGTTGGTGGTCTGAGGAGACCTGTAATGCACACAGTGCTCTGGTTGGTGGTCTGAGGAGACCTGTAATGCACACAGTGCTCTGGATGGTGGTCTGAGGAGACCTGTAATGCACACAGTGCTCTGGTTGGTGGTCTGAGGAGACCTGTAATGCACACAGTGCTCTGGTTGGTGGTCTGAGGAGACCTGTAATGCACACAGTGCTCTGGTTTGTGGTCTGAGGAGGCTTGTAATGTACACAGTGCTCTGAGGAGACCTGTAATGCACACAGTGCATTACAGTGAAAAATATATCTAAAAGCAGTATGGGGTACTATGGGGTTCTTAGTACCCCATACTGCTTTTAGATATATTTTTCACGTGATTTTATTCATTTATTTTAAATAAAGCCTTCATTGTTTTTTTGATCTGCACCATTGGGAGCATTTCTTTTTTCTTTTCCTATGCCACACATGTTGTGTTGATACATGAGCCTGGCCATCCCTCCATTGGCCCTTCGTTATCCGGATTCCTGTTCCTGAAGTGAGATATCCGACCAAGATTGAATCCATCATCTCAGCCGGAGTGACCATCGCTGCAAAACCTTTCACGCACAGAGCCCAGGGTCCGTTGTGACCACCATGCCTGATCGGACTTGCTGTTATTAATAACATGTGAGTCCACCACAGCTGGTAAGAGTATCCATTTCCATTGATTTTGATAGCCTGAAGGTTGCTACAGACAAGCCATCATTGTTGTCTTAATTTCCTTGAACTGGCATCATATGTGAAGATTTCATTCATCAATTTGGGACACACCTATGAACTATTCATTTTTGTTTATTTTGTTTGGTTGGTTTCTTCATTCATCAGTTTGCCAACATATGTATGGACTATATCAGCATTCCACACATGTTGAGTACAATTGTCTTTTACTATGTTTATACATACATTTTTTGTTTGATTTCACATTATTATGCCATGTAAATTTGGCAGCATTTTTACTAAACTAATTAGTATAGCACTGCACTTTCTTTTTCCATGTCCGATGTGTCCGCCATAATGTCGCAGTCCTGGTAAAAATCGCTGATCGCCGCCATTACCAATAAAAAAAATACTAATAATAAAAATGCCATAAAACTATCTAACTATTTTGTAGACGCTATAACTTTTGCGCAAACCAACCAATTTATACGCTTATTGCGATTTTTTTTTTTTTACCAAAAATATGTAGAAGAATACGTATTGGCCTAAACTGAGGAAAAAATAAATTTTTTATATATTTTTTGGGGGGGATATTTATCATAGCAAAAAGTAAAAAATGAGGTGATCAAATGCCACCAAAAGAAAACTCTATTTGTGGGGGGAAAAAGGACGCCAATTTTTGTTTGGGAGCCACGTCGCACGACCGCGCAATTGTCAGAGCGACGCAGTGCCGAATCATTCTAAAAAAAAAAATGTCCCTTTAAGGCCCCTTTCACACGGACGGCTGTTCTGCCGCAGATAAAAGCATGTTTATTTTCTGCTGAAATTCAAGACTCCAGGCACAGCGATCAGCTGCATTTTTACAGTGCGATTAGCTGCGGTTGCGTTTAGCCGCCGCACGATTTGGAACGGGGATCCGACTTTGATCCCTGCCAAAACCAGGCACTGTGTATGGTATGAATCTTGAGGGGGAACTCCACGCCAAATTTTTAATAAAAAAAAAAAAACGGCATGGGTTCCCCTCCAGGCACATACCAGGCTCTTAGGTCTGCTATGGATTTTAGGGGAACCCCCGTACGCCGAAAAAACAGCGTGGGGTCCCCCCAAGATCCGAACCAGAGCACGTAGCCCGGTCGATCAGGTAAGGGGGTGGGGACGAACGAGCGTACCAGGCCGCATGCCCTCAACATGGTTGAATGAATGAATGAATGAATGAATGAGGAACTTATATAGCGCAGCACATGCGAAGTAAATCGCCTCTGGGCGCTTGTTGTTCCTGTCTCCTTTGAGATCAAAAGAGATGAGTCTTAATCTTTCTCCTGAAGACTAAGTAGTTCTCCTCCAGCCGAATGCTGGCTGGTAAGGCGTTCCATAGTCTGGGACCTTGGACAGCGAATCTCCTGTCTCCTTTGGACTTGTATCTGGCTTTCGGTATCTGAAGCCGATTTTGATTGATGGATCGTAGAATACGATTGGGATTGTGAATTTTTTATTTTTCGCATAGATAATGGGGAGCATTCCCATGGATACATCTATGCGTTAGACAGAGAGCTTTAAAGGTGATTCTGTCTTTAACTGGTAGCCAGTGAAGGGATCTCAGTGAAGGTGAGATTGATTCCCAGGGTTTTTTCCCAGTCACAAGTCTGGCAGCCGTATTTTGAACGACTTGAAGATGAGCGATTTGGTACTTGGGGAGTCCGAGGTAAAGGGCATTTGCATAGTCCAGTCTGGAGTTTACAATAGCTCCTACCACGACCGCTATGTCATTCTTGTCAAAGATGACCCCAAGACTTTTGACTTTGGCGCTAGGGGTGATGATTTTGCCCAGAATGGGCGGGGGGATCCAGGTTGTTGTCGATAGATTCCTACGCTTGGCGTGAAACAGAAGAAGTTCTGTTTTAGCTCCGTTGAGTTTGAGATAACTCTTTGTCATCCAGTCCTCTATCAAAGAGAGGCATGTCTCTAGGTTGAGGTGGTGATCCTTTTTATTGCAAATGCGGAAGTACAGTTGCGTGTCGTCTGCATAAGAGTGATATAGCAGTTTTTGGCTGCTGATGATTTCGAAAAGAGGACGCACATAGATGTTGAATAACATCGGCGACAGGGGAGATCCTTGAGGGACCCCGCACGATAATGTGCGTTGTTCAGAAGTGAAGGGTCCTAGCTTCACTATTTGCGAACGGTTTTCCAAAAAAGAGGAGAACCAGGATAGATCGCTTTCTGCGACTTTGGCTATTTTAGCCAGCCGAGTCAATAGCAGCTTGTGATCAACTGTATCAAAGGCTGCGCTTAGGTCCAGCAGAACCAGAAGAGAAGATTCTCCTTCGTCTGCGGCCTCGAGAACGTCGTCCCATATCTTAAGCAATGCTGATTCTGTCCCGTGTCCGGGACGGAATCCTGATTGAAGTGGGTCGAGTAAGTTGTGGGTATCTAGATGCTGTTGCAGCTGCTGTACCACAGCTTTCTCCATTACCTTGGAGAGAACATTTAGGCATGTTATGGGGCGCCAGTTGAGTGGATCCTTAGGATCCAGGGTGGCTTTCTTCAAGATGGGTTGAATGAAGCCCTCCTTCAACTGGGAGGGCATTATGCCCTCCCTGAAGGATTGGTTGATAAGCTGCGTGACAGGAGGTGCCAGGATGTCGGCGCATTCCTTCAGCAGTTTGGTGGGGATAATATCGTTTGGCGCAGTGCTGTTGCGCAGAGCGCCGATGATATTTTTAGTGGTCTGAATAGAGATGGGTTCCAGCATGAACTCACCTAACTGTGGTGAATTGCTGCCGGTGCTGTGTAAATGACTACGGGGGGGGGCTGGGAGAGCAATTGTTCTGCTGAATGCTTTGCCGGATTGCCTCAATTTTGTTAATGAAGCAATCCGACAACTCATCGCAAAATTCTTGTGTATCCAAGTTGGGGGCTTCAAGACATCCTGGATTCATGGTCTGAGTGACCAGCTTGAAGAGTTCGCGGGGGCGATTTAGGGCACCGTTGATAGCCTCAGAAAATTAGTTTTTCTTGGCTTCGAAGATTTGCTTGTAGTATTTTCTGGTTATTGCCTTGTAAATCGAGAGGTTCTCATCTGAAGAGCTTCTTTTCCAGGCTGCTTCTGCCCTTCTGCGCTCTTGCTTCAGTAACGCCAGCTGGTTGTTAAACCAGCCGGAGTTATTTTTCCTGATCTGGGTCTTTCGTTTCGGCGCTATCAAGTCAGCTGACTGTAAGGCCTCGTACACACGAGGGGATATGTCCGCTGAAAACGGTCCGATGGACCGTT
Source organism: Rana kukunoris (assembly GCA_029574335.1). Taxonomy (NCBI): domain Eukaryota; kingdom Metazoa; phylum Chordata; class Amphibia; order Anura; family Ranidae; genus Rana; species Rana kukunoris. Next base: position 537,080,899 of record CM056051.1, read on the forward strand.
TCAGCAGACATCTCCACTCGTGTGTATGGGCTAGCGGACAGATTTCTCCGCCCGACAGATTTCAAAGCAAGCTTTGAAATCTATCCGGTGGGAATCTGTCCGTCCGACATGTCTGCTGGTTAGTACACTTACCAGCAGACATGTCGTCCCGCACCGCCGCCGCGCCGCTGCCGAATGGATTCGGCGCATGCGCGGAAGTGTTTTACTTCCTGGTGTGGTGACGTAGCGGTGACGTGGCGGCGTCAACGTCACTGCCGCGTCACCGCGCCATCCGGCGGCGGGGAATTTGATCCGATGGTGTGTACACGCCATCGGATCAAACTCCCGATCGGACATATCCGATGGAAATGGTCCGCGGACCGTTTTCATCGGATATGTCCGATCGTGTGTACGAGGCCTAATAGTGCTGTGTTTATGGCCTCCAGTGTTTCTTCCGCTGTTTGGTGCGGCTGAATTGTGTTTATTTTTTCCCCTAACGTGGCTTTGAAGAGTTCCGAGTGGAGCTTCTTCTGACATCTGGTCCAGTGTGTTGTCACTGGATTTGATGCTTTTGTTAAGGGGGGGAATTCGGAAATAATGAATTTAATTGCATGGTGATCTGTCCATGGCAATGGTTCATTATCCAAAATTTTTATTTCCAGATCTTGTCTGAAAATAAGATCGAGCGTATGACCTGAAGCATGTGTGGGCCCACATACTAGTTGCTGAAGCCCTAATCCTTCCAGGTGGTCGATGCAGGCGTCAGCAATGGGGTCTTGCGGGGAGTTGGCCCAGAGGTTGAAGTCCCCGAGCAGCAAAAGGTGTTTGCTATTCAGGGTATAGGTGGAGACAAAGTCCGTCAAAGATGGGAGCAGCTGCGACTTGGGGCCGGGTGGCCTATAGCAGAGTAGAATCCGGACGGTCTCCTGGCAGTTTACTTGCAGTTGAAGAGTAAGGGTTTCCATAAATGGAAGAGGGTTTTGGAGGCTTGGTTTTGTGATCGCAAGACGCGTCTTATGGATCACCGCCAGTCCTCCTCCTCTTTGCCCTATTCTGTTTTCCGTTATAATACGGTAGTTTTCTGGCACCAATTCTCCTAGAATGGTGTTACAGTCGGCTGTGAACCAGCTCTCTGTAATAAAGAGGCAGTCTAAGTCATGTTGCAATAAGAAATCATGGATTTCATCATGGATGGTTGGGTGGGTGCTTTGGGGCAGGGGGCGCCCTGCGGCCCCCAACCCCAAAGCACTGTGTCCCCATGTTGATGGGGACAAGGGCCTCTTCCCGACAACCCTGGCCGTTGGTTATCGGGATTTGCGGGCGGGGAGCTTATCAGAATCCAGGAGCCCCCTTTAATAAGGGGGCCCCCAGATCCTGGCCCCCCCACCCTAGGTGAATGAGTATGGGGTACTACCTATTCATCTGGAGGAAAGAAAATGTAAAAAAAACACACTACACAGGTTTTAAAAGTCATTTATTAGGCAGCTCCGGGCGTCTTCTTCCGACTTCGGGGGTCTTCTTCCAACTCCGGGCGTCTTCTTCCGACTTCGGGGGTCTTCTTCCAACTACGAGGGTCTTCTTCCGACTTCGGGGGTCTCTTCTTCTGCTCTTCGGTGCCTTCTTCCTTCTGCCGGGCTTCTTCGCTATCTTCTTGAAACTCTTTTACTAGCGGGGACCCGGTCTTCCGCATCGTCTTCTCCCCTCTTCTCCGGTGTCCTTCTGCCGGGCTTCTCCGCTATCTTCTTGCAGCTCTTTTACTAGCGGGGGCCCGGTCTTCCACGTCGTCTTCTTCCTTCTTCTCCGGTGTCCTTCTGCCGGGCTTCTCTGCTATCTTCTTGCAGCTCTTTTACTAGCGGGGGCCCGGTCTTCCACGTCGTCTTCTTCCCTCTTCTCCGGTGTCCTTCTGCCGGGCTTCTCCGCTATCTTCTTGCACCTCTTTTATTAGCAGGGGCCCGGTCTTCCGCGTCGTCTTCTTCCCTCTTCTCTGGTGTCCTTCTGCCGGGCTTCTCCGCTATCTTCTTGCAGCTCTTTTACGGGCCCGGTAGCGGGGTCCTTCTGCCCTTCTCCGCTATCTTCTTGCAGCTCTTCCACGTCGTCTTCTTCCCTCTTCTCCGGTGTCCTTCTGCCGGGCTTTTCCGCTATCTTCTTGCAGCTTTTTTACTAGCGGAAGCCCGGTCTTCCACAAAGTCTTCTTCCCTCTTCTCCGGTGTCCTTCTGCTGGGCTTCTCCGCTATCTTCTTGCAGCTCTTCTACTAGCAGGGGCCCGGTCTTCCGCGTCGTCTTCTTCCCTCTTCTCCGGTGTCCTTCTGCCGGGCTTCTCCGCTATCTTCTTGAAACTCTTTTACTAACAGGGGCCCGGTCTTCCGCGTCGTCTTCTCCCCTATTCTCCAGTGTCCTTCTGCCGGGCTTCTCCGCTATCTTCTTGCAGCTCTTCTACTAGCAGGGGCCCGGTCTTCCGCGTCGTCTTCTCCCCTCTTCTCCGGTGTCCTTCTGCCGGGCTTCTCCGCTATCTTCTTGCAGCTCTTCTACTAGCAGGGGCCCGGTCTTCCGCGTCGTCTTCTTCCCTCTTCTCCGGTGTCCTTCTGCCGGGCTTCTCCACTATCTTCTTGAAACTCTTTTACTAACAGGGGCCCGGTCTTCCGCGTCGTCTTCTTCCCTCTTCTCCGGTGTCCTTCTGCCGGGCTTCTCCACTATCTTCTTGAAACTCTTTTACTAACAGGGGCCCGGTCTTCCGCGTCGTCTTCTCCCCTCTTCTCCGGTGTCCTTCTGCCGGGCTTCTCCGCTATCTTCTTGCAGCTTTTTTACTAGCAGGGGCCCGGTCTTCCGCGTCGTCTTCTCCCCTATTCTCCGGTGTCCTTCTGCCGGGCTTCTCCGCTATCTTCTTGCAGCTTTTTTACTAGCGGGAGCCCGGTCTTCCACAAAGTCTTCTTCCCTCTTCTCTTCTTCCTCCCACTGACCCCAATGATGGGGCCAGTGAATGAATAGGCACTAATTCAGTGCGAAACGCGTCGGCTGTTCCCATGTTTCCATTGCTGTAACCCTGTGATGCATTTGCTGCTTTTTCAATAAAAACAACCTCAACGGTTTTTGGAGTGCGGTTATCCATCTTTCATCTATTTTCCTATGCTTGCCTAGTGCATTGCCAGCACCCTCGGTATCCTGAGCTAGCCTGTGATTGTATAGCAGACCCACCTGGAGCGGTGATTTTTCTTCTTCAATGGTGGGACACTATTCCTCCCACTGACTCCAATGATGGGACACTATTCCTCCCACTGACCCCAATGGTGGGACACTATTCCTCCCACTGACCCCAATGGTGGGACACTATTCCTCCCACTGACCCCAATGATGGGACACTATTCCTCCCACTGACCCCAATGATGGGACACTATTCCTCCCACTGACCCCAATGGTGGGACACTATTCCTCCCACTGACCCCAATGGTGGGACACTATTCCTCCCACTGACCCCAATGGTGGGACACTATTCCTCCCACTGACCCCAATGGTGGGACACTATTCCTCCCACTGACTCCAATGATGGGACACTATTCCTCCCACTGACCCCAATGGTGGGACACTATTCCTCCCACTGACCCCAATGGTGGGACACTATTCCTCCCACTGACCCCAATGATGGGACACTATTCCTCCCACTGACCCCAATGATGGGACACTATTCATCCCACTGACACCAACGATGGGGCACTATTCCTCCCACTGATACCAATGATGTGGCACTATTCCTCCCACTGACAACAACGATGTGGCACTATTCCTCCCACTGACAACAACGATGGGGCACTATTCCTCCCACTGACCCCAATGATGGGACACTATTCCTCCCACTGACACCAACGATGTGGCACTAGTCCTCCTACCAGCAACAGTCTGGTCCTTCCTCATGTTAGGAAGGCTTGAGAACCCCTGCTGTATTATTATCTCTCCATATTACCTGCATCCATCTGTCATCACCCCTCTATAATAACATTAAAGCGAAGGTTTATAGAGATTAAATGTTAGCAGCTACAAACACTGTAGCTGCTGACTTTTAATAAGCACACTTACCTGTCCAGGGTGCCCGCGATGTCGGCCGCCCGAAGCCGATCCCTCGATCGTGGCAGGTCCTGGCGCCGTCATCCTCACTAAGGGAAAACAGGCAGTGGAGCCCTGCGGCTTCGCCGCCCGTTTCGTACTGCGCACGGGCGAGTCGCGCGGCGCTTTGTGAATGGCCGGCTGTGTTCTGGGACACACACACAGGTCCCAGAAGACAGCGCGCCATTCCCCAGAAGACAATGTGGGCAGGAAAAGAGAGAAGATCACTGCGGAATAGGAAGTGGCAGACTAAGATAATCTGCCTAGCAACAGCCATTTCTGGCTTTTTTTTTAGCCTTTTTGTCTATTTTATTTTTTATTTTTTAGGGTGGGCCTTCGCTTTAAGTTATAAAGGTTCCAATAACATCCCTCTGTAATAAAAATAATCTGTAATTACATCATATTTATATATATATATATATATATATATATACTATAGGCTCTATTATTATCATATTTATAATATCTGTAGGTGTTTATTACCTCTATATAATAACTATAGGCTCTGTTATTATCCTATTTATACCTGTAACGGTTTGGCATTACCTCTATATAATAACCAGTGTCAGCTGGTGTTTATGTTTATTTCTTTTTTGGGGGGAGGGTTCAAACCATGCAGCCACAGCCAATAGTCGGTCGAGTTACCAGCCCCGCACTTACCCCAATCTATGGCGCGGGCAGCGCTTCCCTCCGGGCGACGGCTTCCCCTGCATCACGGAGGCTGTGCCCCTCCTCCCTCCTACATGGGCCAATAGGATCGCTTTCTCTTTTCAGACAGTCAGGAAGCGCTTCGCAAGACCCGCATCCTGAGGAGAATCAGTGCGACACTAGTGAAAATTCCTTTGCTATCGTCACACAACTGGGTGGGCTCGGGGCGCAGTGCTCAACGCCCAGAGCCCACCCTTATTTGAAGCCAATTAGAGCCTCCGCTTCTAGTCACATGCTTCAAAAAAAAAAAGTCCATTGGAATCCATGCGTCCGGCGCCCTGCATGTAGATCAGGGTGGTTGGATGCATCGATGGGAGGGGGGGGGGGGGGGCGGCGCCCCTGCATCACGGGCTGCCACTTACAATAACTATGGGCTCTATTTTTATCCTATTCATAATATCTGTAGGTATTTATTATTACCTCTATATAATAACTATAGACTGTATTATTATCCTGTTTATATTATCTGTAGGTGTTTATTATTACCTCTAAATAATAACTATATACTCTATCATTATCCTATTTATAAAATATGTAGGTGTTGGGTATGACCTTTATATAATAACTATGGGCTCTATTATTTTCCAATTTATAATATTTGTGTTTGTGTGTAGTATTACCTTTATATAATAACTACAGGCTTTATTATTATCCTATTTATATTATCTGTAGGGGTTGGGTATTACCTTTATATAAAAACTATAGACTATATTATTATCATCCCATTTATAGAATATGTAGGTGTTTGGTAAATTGGTATTACCTCTATATAATAACTATAGACTCTATTATTATCCTTGTGTAACAACACTAATCTGTCAATTACCTCTATATAATAAATACATGTTGTATTCATTTCATACAAACTACACCCATCTGTAATTATCTCTACATAATAACTATGGGGTCTCTATTATCCTCTCTATAATAACTATGGGCTCTCTTATCCTCTCTATAACAACTATGGTCTCTATTATCCTCTCTATAATAACTATGGGCTCTCTTACCCTCTCTATAATAACTATGGGCTCTCTTACCCTCTCTATAATAACTATGGGCTTTATTATCCTCTCTATAATAACTATGAGCTCTTTTATCCTCTCTACAAGAACTATAGGCTCTCTTACCCTCTCTATAATAACTATAGGCTCTCTTATCCTCTTTATAATAACTATGAGCTCTTTTATCCTCTCTATAATAACTATGGGCTCTCTTATCCTCTCTATAACAACTATGGGCTCTCTTATCCTCTCTATAACAACTATGGGCTCTCTTATCCTCTCTATAACAACTATGGGCTCTCTTATCCTCTCTATAACAACTATAGGCTCTCTTATCCTCTCTATAATAACTATGGGCTCTATTATCTTCTCTATAATAACTATGGGCTCTCTTATCCTCTCTATAACAACTATGGTCTCTATTATCCTCTCTATAATAACTATGGGCTCTATTATCCTCTCTACAAGAACTATAGGCTCTCTTACCCTCTCTATAATAACTATGGGCTTTATTATCCTCTCTATAATAACTATGAGCTCTATTATCCTCTCTTTAATAACTATGAGCTCTTTTATCCTCTCTACAAGAACTATAGGCTCTCTTACCCTCTCTATAATAACTATGGGCTCTCTTACCCTCTCTATAATAACTATGGGCTTTATTATCCTCTCTATAATAACTATGAGCTCTATTATCCTCTCTTTAATAACTATGAGCTCTTTTATCCTCTCTACAAGAACTATAGGCTCTCTTACCCTCTCTATAATAACTATAGGCTCTCTTACCCTCTCTATAATAACTATGGGCTCTCTTATCCTCTCTATAATAACTATGGGCTCTCTTATCCTCTCTATAACAACTATGGGCTCTCTTATCCTCTCTATAACAACTATGGGCTCTCTTATCCTCTCTATAACAACTATGCTCTCTATTATCCTCTCTATAATAACTATGGGCTCTCTTATCCTCTCTATAACAACTATGGTCTCTATTATCCTCTCTATAATAACTATGGGCTCTCTTATCCTCTCTATAATAACTATGGGCTCTCCTATCCTCTCTATAATAACTATGGTCTCTATTATCTTCTCTATTATGGGTGAGCTTTATGTTCAAGTTGAACATGAGTTCGACGTGAACATTGCCTGTTCGGCGAACAGCGAACAATTTGGGGTGTTCGCGGCAAATTCGAAAAGCCGTGGAACACCCTGGAAAAGTCTATGGGAGAAATCTAAAGTGCTCATTTTAAAGGGTAATATGCAAGTTATTGTCCTAAAAAGTATTTGGGGACCCGGGTCCTGTCCCAGGGGAGTGTTTGGGGACCCGGGTCCTGCCCCAGGGGTGTGTTTGAGGCCCCGGGTCCTGCCCCAGGGGAGTGTTTGGGGACCCGGGCCCTGCCCCAGGGGAGTGTTTGGGGACCCGGGTCCTGCCCCAGGGGAGTGTTTGGGGACCCGGGTCCTGCCCCAGGGGAGTGTTTGGGGCCCCGGGTCCTGTACCAGGGGAGTGTTTGGGGCCCCGGGTCCTGCCCCAGGGGAGTATTTGGGGCCCCCGGGTACTGCCCCAGGGGAGTGTTTGGGGCCCCGGGTCCTGCCCCAGGGGAGTGTTTAGGGCCCCAGGTCCTGCCCCAGGGGAGTGTTTGGGGACCCGGGTCCTGCCCCAGGGGAGTGTTTGGGGACCCGGGCCCTGCCCCAGGGGAGTGTTTGGGGACCCGGGTCCTGCCCCAGGGGAGTGTTTGGGGACCCGGGTCCTGCCCCAGGGGAGTGTTTGGGGACCCGGGTCCTGCCCCAGGGGAGTGTTTGGGGCCCCGGGTCCTGCCCCAGGGGAGTGTTTGGGGACCCGGGTCCTGCCCCAGGGGAGTGTTTGGGGACCCGGGCCCTGCCCCAGGGGAGTGTTTGGGGACCGGGGTCCTGCCCCAGGGGATTGTTTAGGGCCCCGGGTCCTGCCCCAGGGGTGTGTTTGAGGCCCCGGGTCCTGCCCCAGGGGAGTGTTTGGGGACCCGGGTCCTGCCCCAGGGGAGTGTTTGGGGACCCGGGTCCTGCCCCAGGGGACAGTTTGGGGACCCGGGTCCTGCCCCAGCGGAGTGTTTGGGGACCCGGGTCCTGCCCCAGGGGAGTGTTTGGGGACCCGGGTCCTGCCCCAGGGGACATGTATCAATGCAAAAAAAAGTTTTAAAAACGTATATTATTTCGGGAGCAGTGAATTTAATCACTTAGAGAGGCAAATGCTGTATTCACCAAGCTAAGTTACGGCGGCGTAGCGTAAATGGGCCGGCGTAAGCCCGGGTAATTCAAATGTGAATGAGGTGGGCGTGTTTTATGGTAACGTGTTGTGACCCCACGTTTATGTTTTTTTTTAACTGCGCATGCGCCGACCGTGGACATATCCCAGTGCGCATGCTCCAAATTATGACGCTACGACGCATTGTTATCGACGTGAACGTAATTGACGTAACTCCCCTATTCACGGACGAGTTACGCCAACGACGTAAAATCTGAAAAATTCAACGCGGTTCCGACGTCCATACTTTTTGGTGGTTTATCTTTACGCCGGAAAACGCCTTACGTAAACGCCGTCAATTCACTGCGTCGGCCGGGCGTACGTTCGTGAATAGGCGCATCTCGCTGATTTACATATTGTAGGCGTAAATCAGCGTACACGCCCCCAGCGGCCAAAATGCAGTTAAGATACGACGGCGTAACACAATTACGCCGCTCGTATCTTAGCTCCAACGCGGCGTATCTTGTTTTCTGAATACAGAAAAAAGATACGCCGGCGCTGTTTAGAAGTTACGCGGCGTATCTCGAGATACGCCGTCGTAATTAATGCTGAATCTGGCCCCGCATCTCTCCATAAAGAGGACCTGTCACAGTGATTGCTATTACAAGGGATGTTTACATTCCTTGTAATAGGAATAAAAGTGATCAAAAAAATTTATAATTTTTTTAAAAAAAAAAAGTGTAAAAAAAAAAAAATGAAGTAAAAAAAAAAATAATATATTTTTTTAAAACCCCCCTGTCCCGGTCGCGAACACGCATGAAAGTCCCGCCCACATATGTAAACACCGTTCAAACCCCACATGTGAGGTATCGCGGCGTGCGTTAGAGCGCCAGCAACAATTCTAGCACTAGACCTCCTGTGAAACTCAAAAATAGTAACCGGTAAAAAAAAAAATTTGTCGCCTATGGAGATTTTTAAGTACCGAAGTTTCATGAGCGTGCGCAATTTTAAAGCGTGACGTGTTTGGTATCTATTTACTCGGCGTCTTTCACATTATACAAAAAAAATTGGGCTAACTTTACTGTTTTGTTATTTTTTAATTCATGAAACTGTTTTTTTTCCTAAACGAAGCTGCTTGAAAAATTATTGCGCAAATACCGTGCGAGAAAAAAAAAAGTTGCAATGACCGCCATTTTATTCCCTAGGGTGTCTGCCAAAAAAAATATATATATATATATATAATTTTTTGGGGTTCTGATTAATTTTCTAGCAAAAAAATTGTGATTTTTACATGAAGGAGAAAAGTGCCAAAATAGGTCAAGTGGTTAATAATGCTTAAAGTGAAACAATAAAAGTGAAATATTCCTTTAAATTTCATACCTGGGGGGTGTCTATAGTATGCCTGTAAAGTAGCGCATGTTTCCCGTGCTTAGAACTGTCCCGGAAAAAAAGTTATTTAAAATCACTCGCAGCTATAATGAATTGTCGGGTCCAGGCCAATACAGAGAAAGTCATTAATAAAAAAATGAAAGGCGTGAAGTCCCCCCCCCCCCCCCTAAAAATCCATCCCTAAACCCTTTATCCAAGCATGCAACCTGGCCGGCCGCAAGAAAAGAGGGGGGGACGAGAGAGTGCGCCCCCCCCCCCTCCTAAACCGTACCAGGCCACATGCCCTCAACATTCAGGGGATGACCCCTCAAAGCACCATGTCCCCATTTTAATGGGGACAAGGGCCTCACCCCCACTACCCTTGCCCGGTGGTTGTGGGGGTCTGCGGCGGGGGTTTTATCGTAATCTGGAAGCCCCCTTTAACAAAGGGGACCCTCAGACTCTGCCCCCCCTTGTTTAAAGGAACATTTCACTTTTATTGTTTCACTTTAAGCATTATTAATATCACTGCTCCTGAAAAAACAGCATTGATACATGTCCCCTGGGGCAGGGCCCGGGTCCCCAAACACTCCCCTGGGGCAGGACCCGGGTCCCCAAACACTCCCCTGGGGCAGGTCCCGGGTCACCAAACACTCCCCTGGGGCAGGACCCGGGTCCCCAAACACTCCCCTGGGGCAGGGCCCGGGTCCCCAAACACTCCCCTGGGGCAGGACCCGGGTCCCCAAACACTCCCTGGGGCAGGGCCCGGGTCCCCAAACACTCCCTGGGGCAGGACCCGGGTCCCCAAACACTCCCCTGGGGCAGGGCCCGGGTCCCCAAACACTCCCCTGGGGCAGGACCCGGGTCCCCAAACACTCCCCTGGGGCAGGGCCCGGGTCCCCAAACACTCCCCTGGGGCAGGACCCGGGTCCCCCAAACACTCCCCTGGGGCAGGACCCGGGTCCCCAAACACTCCCCTGGGGCAGGGCCCGGGTCCCCAAACACTCCCCTGGGGCAGGGACCCGGGTCCCCAAACACTCCCCTGGGGCAGGGCCCGGGTCCCCAAACACTTTTTAGGACAATAACTTGCACATTAGCCTTTTAAAATGAACACTTTTGAGTTTTCACGTTCGTTTCCCATAGACTAACGGGGTTCGCGTGTTCAAAGATTTTTTTTTGCCTGTTCGCATGTCTGGTTGAGGGGATGTGGGTTTGCGAGGACGCTTTGGCTCGGCTCCTGCGCCCCGTACCTCAGGCCAAAGGAGCTAATGCAGGCACCATTTTGCTTGATTTCTGCTCTAATCAGAATAAAAAAAAAAAAAAATTGTCGCAAATCAAAACGCTCTTAAAAAAGATTACTGGGTACTGTTTTAAAATAAAAAATATAAATAAAATATTTATATATTAATATATATAATTATTATTTTAAAAAAATGTAATTTATTTTTAAAAATATATTAATGTAAATATTAATAATTATATATTAATATTAATATTAATAATAATAATATAATAAATAATATAATTTAATAATAAATTATTTTGTAAAATTTAAAATTATTTAATGATTATTAATATTTTTATTTTTATATTATATTAGTGGTTTTATATTAGTATTATATTTATCATTATATTATTATTATTATATTATATATTTTATTATTATTATTATTATATTATTTATTTATATTATATACATGTTTTTTATATATTTTATGTTATAATATTTTCTATTATTATTATATATTATTATTTTATATTTTATCATATTATATATATATTATTATTACTTATTTATTATTATTATTATTATTATTATTATTATTATATTTTTATATAATTAGTTTTTATTATATATTATATTATTTTTTTATTATTATATTATATTATTATTTATTATTATTGTATTATTTTTATTTTTATATTATTATTATTTTAATTATTATTATTATTATTATTAATATTATATTATTATTATATTATATTTATTTATATATTTTTATTATTATTATTATTATTAATTATAATATAATTAAATTATAATTATAATAATTATTAATAAAAATTATAATATTATAAAAATATAATATAATAATTATATATTAAAAAATATAATAATATTAAAATATTAATATAATAAAATAATAATATTAATAATATATAAATAATGTATATTAATGATAATATATAAAAATTGTATATAAATAATAATAATAATAATTAATAATATTATTATAATAATAATATGTAAATTAATAAATATATATAATAATTAATAATAATAATAAAAAAAATATATAAAAATAATATTAATAATAATAATATATTTTATATTAAATAAATAATATAATATAATTATAAATAATTAATATTAATTAATAATATATATATATAATGATAAATATAAAAATAATATATATATAATAATAATAATAATAACAATTAATATTATAATATAAATAAATAAATAGTATAAATTAATAATAATAATATTAAAAAAAGAATATACAATAATAATAAAAATATATTAATATAAATAAATAATATAATAATTATTAATAAAATAATATGAAAAAATATATATATATATAATGATAAATATAAAAACTAATATATAATAATAATAATAATAATATAATAATAATCATAATAATAATAATAACAATAATATTATAATATATAAATAAATAAATAATATTGTATAATAATAATAATAATAATATTAAAAAGAATATACAATAATAATATAATAATAATATAATATAATATATAATATAATAACCACTTGCCGACCGCCCTAAAGTACCTTTACTGCTACAGGGTGGCCATTCTGCATATACTGTACATACGTGATTCTGCCCTCTCGGGTAGGGGGGCATGTGTGCTGCCCGCGGGCGTTGCTTCCGCTGTGATTAATCACAGCAGAAGCCGATCAGTGGGCGCCGGGCCAATGGATGTGCGCCGGCACCCGCCGATCGGCGAGGAGACACACTGGCCGAAGCTCTGCCTATGTAAACAAGGCAGAGCTTCGTTCTGTGAGTGGGGATGTGCTGGATTTTGTTTCCATGCAAAGATTCTTCCCTTACTAAAAAGCAGAACCCTAGGTATAAAAAAAATACCGGCTAGGCACGCGTTTAACCCTTTGATCGCCCCCTGATTTTTAACCCCTTCCCAGCCAGTGTCATTAGTACAGTGACAGTGCATTTTATTTAGCACTGATCACTGTACTAGTGCCACTGCTTCCCACAAAGTGTCAAAAGTGATCAGTTAGTGTCCGATGGACCGCCGCAATATTGCAGTCGCTGATCGACTCCATTACTAGTAAATAATAAAAAATAAAAATCCAGTTATATCCCATAGTTTGTAGTCGCTATAACTTTTTTGCAAACCAATTAATAATATACACTTATTGGGATGACTGGCTCGGTGTTCTCTGTACAGCACTGCGGTATATGTCAGAGCTATATACATGTATTATAATAATAATAGTGTGTGACTGTGTGTGGGGGGAGAGGGGACATTAGAGTGTAAGCTCCTCTGTACAGAGACTGATGTGACTGGGGGGGGGACATTAGAGTGTAAGCTCCTCTGTACAGAGACTGATGTTGTGGGGGGGGGGGGACATTAGAGTGTAAGCTCCTCTGTACAGAGACTGATGTGACTGTGGGTGGAGGAATGGGGGAATTAGAGTGTAAGCTCCTTGT
>CM056051.1:538424950-538562450 GCA_029574335.1 Rana kukunoris
GATCTGTCCAAGGAGCCTCAGTGCCAAAGTGGACAGTACCCGGGCCCCAAGCCGTGGGGTTTTGCCTATACTGTAATGCTCCTCTTTGGAGGGCTGGACCCTGGGCCCAGGACTTGGAGTTTGTAAAAACCATAAGTTCCTGTTTGCCAGGGTGCTATATAGGTCCAGGACAGTGGGTACCTTCATAGGACCCCAGGGCCTGAAGGTCTACTACGCTACCCACGGAGATGGGAGAAGATTGGATCAGTTTGCTGGACAAACATCCTGCAGCATGGAGCAGGTAAGGGGGAGCCTGCGGGACTTGGTTCGACAGCAGGCTCTCCGGGGTAACCTAAAAGGGGGATAGCCTAAGTATGCTCTGCATGGGCAACCTTGCTCACTATGTCTAAGAGAGACAGGATGACACCCCTTTTCTCCCCCATCACTAGGTTCCCCTGTCTAAGAATGTGTTGCTAGCTAAACCTGCTGTTTTTTCCTAGGGCTAGTAAGGATCCCTAGGGGCCTTTGGAGAGTCCTACCTGGCCGGGGGTTTGAATCTGCCGCCTGTTCTGCGTTCCTGGATCTCCAGCAGCGCGGCTCCTCCATGTTCCTCCTGTTTCCGGCATATGCGCGCGCATGCGCGCGCACGTCTTATAGACGTTTTTCGCGCCGTTCAGACAGGAGGGCGGGGGGGGGCGTGCCTGCGGCGTCATACAGGGGCGCGCCTTTGTGCTGTTATAGACAGCAGGCATTGTCAGTGCTCAGTCTGAGGATGATTTTCAGAAGGAGAGGACGCAGAGCGGCAGAACAGTGACTCCCGGTGGCGGAAGAGGGGTAGTACATGCTGGACTTTGTTCCAATGCCTTTTTTGTTAAGCCAGGAAATTCCCCTTTTTGCAGCAGGTTGGAGGCTGGCAAACTTAGTTTGGGGTCACTGTATGTTGTAAAAAGAAAATATATAATATATATTTAAAAAAAAAAAAAAAAAAAACATACGGGATCCCATCAGTTTTTGGGCATTAGTGATCTATTGTCCCCCTAAACTCTGGTTTTGTACTCCTGCCCACTACAGTCTGTTGTGTGGGCGGAGTCCCTCGATTTTGTATTATGGCTTCCAAAGGTTCGGGGTCAAAGGGTACAAAAAAGACCAAAAAACAAAAGGGTTCCCTTTCTGATTCTGATGATATGCCGATACTTTCCCCGCAACTTATTAACATAAAAGGCGCCTTGGATGAGCCATTAGGGGGATCTGGTGCGGAGGCTGGCCCAGATCAGCCCAGCCCTGTGTTTATCACAGAGGAGATGCTAGCCGTATCCCTAGGGGGGCTAGAAGAGAGAATAGCAGCATTGATCGCTAGAGCTATTCCTGGTAAGAAACGGGTTAGATCCCCATCACCAAGAGGTGTATCCTCAGATGCTGAGATTCTCTCTCTGGAGGAATTAGAATCACAGGAGGATCAACTAGACCTGAACCAAGAGGGTTCAGGGATTGAGGGGTCTGCCTCGGAGGAACCATTTTCAGACTCCCAGACAGAAAGACTGTGGGTGCAGTCTTTGACGGACATGGTCCGCTCGGCATTTAGTTTACCATTGCCAGAGCCTCAGGTTCCTCCGGTATCCTCTCTGGGCTCTTTGAAAGCTCCGTTAAGCAACGCAGTTTTTCCAGTCCATCCTCTTTTGGAGGAATTGATCTTTCGGGATTGGGTACGGCCGGACAGGATTTTTCTGCCACCGAAAAGATTTGCGGTCATTTACCCCATGGAGGAAAAATTCTCCAAGAGGTGGAGGCTCCCAGTAGTGGATGCAGCCATCTCATGTGTGAATAAATCACTAACTTGCCCGGTGGAAAACATACATATGTTTAAAGATCCGGTTGATAAAAGGTTAGAGACACTTTTAAAAGCATCCTTTGCTACGGCAGGAGCAGTGGTGCAGCCAGCGGTGGCTGCGATTGGTGTTTGTCAGGCGTTAAAAGACCAGACAAAGGAAATGTTAAAGGACATGCCTACCCAACAAGCAGAAGAGTTTTCTGACATTCCCAGAGCTCTGTGTTTTGCTGTAGATGCTATAAAAGATTCCATCCAGCAGGCCTCTCGTTTATCACTATTTTTGGTGCACATGAGAAGGCTCTTATGGTTGAAGAACTGGGCGGCGGAGCCCCCATGCAAAAAGCTTCTGGCAGGGTTTCCCTTCCATGGAGGACGACTCTTCGGAGAGGATCTGGATAAATATATTCAGACTATTTCAAATGGCAAGAGTACCCTTTTACCGGTCAAAAAGACATTCCGGGCTCCTACATTTAAAAGGCAGCTCTTTCCTGTCTCGGGGCCCTCAAATTCCAGGCAGTATCGACGGCCGCCTGCACGATCCAACGTTAACAGTAGATCGCAGGGACAGGCCCCTGGGGGTAAGAGGCCGTGGTATCGCAAGCCGTCAAAGACAGCCCCTAAGTCGGCCTTATGAAGGGGCGCCCCCACTCTCGCGGGTGGGGGGGAAGGCTTTGTTTCTTCTCAGAAGTTTGGGAAGCCAAGATCCCCGACAAATGGGTCCGGGCATCTGTAACCACAGGTTACAGACTGGAGTTTCTAAGGTATCCTCCGCCTCATTTTTAAGAATCAAGGCTACCAAGAGATCCAGCAAGGAAGGCCTCAATGCTGGCAGCTTTGGATCACCTGCTTTGCCAGGACGTAATTATAGAAGTGCCAGCCCAAAAGCAAGGGCTAGGTTTCTATTCCAATCTCTTTGTCATACCAAAGCCCAACGGCGATGTCAGGCCAATCTTGGACCTAAAGAGGTTAAACGGTTACCTAAGGGTTCGTTCCTTCCGGATGGAATCCATCCGGTCAGCAGCCGCCGCGCTTCAGAAGGACGATTTTCTGGCCTCCATAGACATAAAGGATGCTTACCTTCATGTACCAATCTTTCAGTTGCATCAAAGATTTTTACGCTTCGCGGTGGGGCAGCGACACTTCCAATTCAGGGCGCTCCCCTTCGGGCTGGCCACGGCCCCCCGGGTATTCACGAAGATCCTAGCCCCAGTTCTGGCCAATTTAAGGATCCAGGGGGTCACAGTCCTAGCATACTTGGACGACCTTTTAATCATAGATCACTCACGGCCGGGTCTGCAAAAGGCAGTAAACCTCACGGTTCGGTACCTCGAAGAATTCGGCTGGGTCCTAAACCGGGGAAAGTCAGCGTTCCAGCCTACAAAGCAGTTGGAATACCTCGGCATGAGGTTAGACACAGAACAGCAAAGGGTGTTCCTGCCCCTGGTAAAGATCGAAGCTATCAAGGGGTTGGTTCAGTTGGTTCTAAACAAGAAAAAAACAACTATTCGTCTGTGTATGCGAGTACTAGGCAAGCTAGTAGCCACGTTCGAGGCAGTACCATACGCTCAGATCCACACTCGCGTCCTACAGGCAGCCATTCTAGCAGCCTGGGGCAAGAGGGCACATGCCTTAGAGTCCCCTTTGACGTTATCTTCAAGGGTCCGACAAAGCCTGGCCTGGTGGTTGAACCCTCAGAACCTTCTAAAGGGAAAATCCTTCAGCCCTATTGTCTGGAAGGTAGTTACCACAGACGCCAGCCTGGCAGGCTGGGGGGCGGTCTTCGAGGGGTTCTCTCGCCAGGGAACTTGGGTGAAAGCAGAGAGGCAGCTCCCCATCAATATCTTGGAGATCAGAGCTGCTCGCCTAGCCCTTCTGGCATGGACCTCCAGATTAAAGGGGTTCCCGGTGAGAATCCAGTCAGACAATGCCACGGCGGTGGCATACATAAACCACCAAGGGGGAACCAGGAGTCAGGCCGCTCAGAGGGAGGTGAGCTTGATTTTTCAGTGGGCAGAGGTTCATGTACCCTGCATTTCGGCGATATTCATTCCCGGAGTGGACAACCTGCAGGCAGACTTCTTAAGTCGCCAGAGTCTGTTGCCAGGGGAGTGGTCTCTGCATCCCCAGGTCTTTCAGACAATCTGCCAGAGGTGGGGAATGCCGGACGTAGATATAATGGCATCCAGGTTCAACAAGAAACTAGACAGGTTCGTGTCTCGAGCGAGGGATCCGATGGCCTGCGGAACCGATGCGTTGGTTTGCCCTTGGCATCAATTCAAACTTCTATATGCATTCCCTCCACTACAGTTACTCCCTCGCCTGTTGCGCAAGATCAGAGTGGAGCACAAGCCAGTCATTCTAGTAGCTCCGGCTTGGCCCCGGAGGACTTGGTACTCACTAGTCCTGAAGATGGCAGTGGGAGACCCTTGGACTCTTCCTCTACAACCAGACCTACTCTCACAAGGCCCGATCCTCCACCCTACATTACAGCGTCTAAATTTGACGGCCTGGAGGCTGAATCCCTGATTCTCAGGGGTAGAGGTCTGTCTAGGCAGGTAATCCCTACCCTGATTAGGGCTAGAAAGCCGGTCTCCAGGGTGATTTATTACAGGGTGTGGAGGAACTACGTAGGCTGGTGTGAATCCAAAAGATGGAATTCCCGCAAATATACTATTGATAGGGTGTTAAGTTTTCTCCAGCTAGGAGTGGATAAAGGCCTGGCACTAAGCACAATCAAGGGACAGATCTCAGCTCTGTCAGTGTGGTTTCAGAGGCCGCTGGCCACCCACTCGCTGGTAAAGACCTTCTTACAGGGGGTCTTGCGTATTAATCCTCCTGTCAAGTCACCAATTTGTCCATGGGACTTAAATCTTGTCCTGTCCACTTTACAGAAACAACCCTTTGAGCCGTTGGCTGAGATTCCTTTAGTCTTACTGACAAGAAAGTTGGTTTTCTTGGTCGACATAGTTTCGGCCAGGAGAGTGTAAGAATTAGCAGCCTTATCGTGTAAGGAACCATATCTCGTTCTACATAAGGACAGGGCAGTTCTCCGGCCCCATCCTTCCTTTCTACCAAAGGTTATATCCAAATTTCACTTAAACCAGGATTTGGTACTTCCATCCTTCTTTCCAAAACCTACATCTAGAAAGGAGGGGTTGCTGCATACCTTGGATATTGTCCGGGCCTTGAAGGCCTATCTTAAAGCTACAGAAAAGATCCGGAAGACAGACGTATTATTCGTTCTACCAGATGGCCCCAAGAAGGGGCAGGCAGCGGCAAAATCCACCATCTCGAGATGGATTAGACAATTAATCATTCAAGCCTACGGTTTGAAGAGGTTACCTCCTCCGTTGTCGGTAAAGGCCCATTCTACCAGGGCCATGGGCGCCTCTTGGGCAGCACACCATCAGATCTCTATGGCTCAGATATGCAAGGCGGCAACGTGGTCATCAGTCCACACGTTTACAAGGTTTTATCAACTAGACGTGAGAAGGAATGCGGATTCTGCCTTTGGACAGGCAGTACTACAGGCTGCAGTTTGAAATCCTCGGGATCAGAAGCACCCTGGGTTAAAAAAAAAAAAAAAAAAAAAAAAAGTTTTTTTCTTGACTAAGTTGGATTTATTATTATTGTTTGAGTTTACCTCTAAATTGAATCCTTCTTTGGAAGATGTCTCCCTCCCCTCATTAAAGCATTGCTTTCGGACATCCCACATAGTAATGAATATGCCGCTCTGTGTCCCGTGATGTACGAGAAAGAAAAAGGGATTTTTAAATACAGCTTACCTGTAAAATCCTTTTCTTGGAGTACATCACGGGACACAGAGCTCCCACCCCTCTTTTGGGTGACCATTTTGGGAGGCATACTGCTTGCTACAAAACTGAGGGACTCCCTCTAGGGGAGGGGGTTATATAGGGAGGGGACTTCCTGTTTGAGATTGCCAGTGTCCACACCTGAAGGTACTCCATATAACCCACATAGTAATGAATATGCCGCTCTGTGTCCCGTGATGTACTCCAAGAAAAGGATTTTACAGGTAAGCTGTATTTAAAAATCCCTTTTTTCACTTTGTGTGCTTTCTTGTCTCTCCAGCGTTGTGTGCGGCTGTGTGTGTTGCGTCTACCTGTTTCTACACCGCGTCACCTTACTCTTCATCAACAACAACGAGCGCGTCGGCAAATTCTTCCGCAACAAGTAAGTGTCATTCTCAACATTGGTTAATCGGTCTGCTCAGCCAGAATGAATAGATCTAAGATATTATATTATTTTATTTATGTTTTCTGTAAGGGCCCTTTCACACTGGTGCGTTTTTCCCGCGTTTTTGCCGCGTTTTCGCAGTAAAAATAGCGCTATTAAAACGCCCCCTCCATTGAAATGGATTAAAAACGCGGTAAAAACGCAGTAAAACGCGGTAAAATAGCGGCAAAATCTCTGTTTTTTCTACGATTAAAATCGCGGCAAAACACCGCAATTTTACTGCGTTTTACCGCGTTTTTACAGCGTTTTTTTAATTCATTTCAATGGAATTAATTTCAATGGAAAAACTATTTTTTTTGGTTACATCTTTGCACATTTGTCAACCTATAAAAAAAAGGGGGGATGTTATATAACTAAAATAAAATCCTCATATACAGGGCTGCTGTTAACAAATCTCAGGGCCCCATACAGTCTATCCTACAGGCCCCCCGGCCAAAAGTAACAAAGATTTATCATTCCCTTTACTCTGTAGGCTCAGCTGCACAGATGAATAAATGAGTCTCTGCTCAGCCAGAATGAATAAATTGCCATCTCTAAGATATTATATTATATTATTTATTTATTTATTTATGTAATACTGCAATTGTATATGTTTTATTATTATCAATACAATTACATTATTAAAAAAAAAAAAGTTTTTTTGGTTTTTCTTTTACATCTTTGCACATTTGTCAGCCTATGAAAAAATGGGGGGTTATATAACTAAAATAAAATCCTCATATATAGGGCTGCTGTTAAAAAAAATCTCAGGGCCCCATACAGTCTACCCTACAGGCCCCCCGGCCAAAAGTAACAAAGATTTATCAGTCACTTTCCTCTATAGGCTCAGTTGCACAGATGAATAAATAGCGAGTGCTCCAAGGCTTTATGCTCATTCACAAACTGAAGCATAATAAACACAGTTGACTATGCCTCAGTGATGAATGGGCACAGGAGAGATTGGTACAGATCGCTCATTCAGGAAAGGAAGGGGCCAGTAAATGACCTATTTACTGGCCCCTTCCCCTGCTCTCTATCCTGAAACATCCCCAACAGCTGCCAGCGAGGAAAGGGAGGAAGCTCACAGGGGGGGGCCCGGACAGCAGATGTAAGGGGCACATGTGCTAGAACCCATCCCTGTGCAGCTGGAAGGTGAAAAAGAAGAGAAGCTTACAGCGCTGCAGGGGGAGGCTGAAGAGGATCGGTGTCTGCAATAAGACAGTACAGCCGGACCTCGAGGGCTCAGCAGGTACCCGGGCCCCCCTTTTGAACTGACAGAGCCCTGGCCCAGTACAAGAGGGCTGGTGGTACTGCTTTATCAGCAGCCCTTTAAAATTACAATTACAATATTTGACTTTTTTTTTTTTAAAGGATATACAGTGAAACCTCGGATTGCGAGTAACGCAGTTAACGAGCATTTCACAATACGAGCACTGTTTTTTTTTTTTTTATCCTGATTTAAACCACAGCGGTGTGCAGTACCGCGTTTGGCCTGAGGTGGGGGAGGCGCCGGAGCCGAGTGGAGCCGATCAGAGCCATTCAGGAATGCTCGCAAATACCCAATTTCCTGAGCCTTTCCAAAGGTTTACCGAGTTCAGCCGAGCTGTCCTTGGTCTTTTCCAAAGGCTCTCCGGTGCCCCCCCCACCTCTGGCCACATGCGGTATTGTATGCCATTGAAGTCGATGCGGAACAAATTATCTTTGTTTCCATTGACTTCTATGGGGAAACTCGCTTTGATTTGCAAGTTCTTAAGATTACGTGCATTCTCCTGGAACGGATTATGCTCGTAATCCAAGGTTCCACTGTATTCTTATTATTAGTAGTATTATATTATTATTATTTTTATTATTATTATTATTTTTTCAAATAGAATAATCTCCTGTTTTTTTAACGAGCTGACAAATGTGCAAAGATGTTCGTTTTTCTTTTAATGATTTATTTATTTATTTTTTAAATCTATATATAATATAATTGTATCTGACAATTACAGTGGTAAACAAACAAACCCTGCCATCGTTGTGCTTCAGCAGCCTCTGCACCGCCACCTGCAGGCTGATACTTTGATTTGTCAATGAATGCTTCACCATAGCAGGCGATAGAGATCACATGATCGGGAACCGCTGCCCTGATTGGTTCCTGATAGTAAAGGGGGGGGGGGTCCTGAGCTGTCAGTGACAACTGAGGACAGTTAGCATACGGATTTATTTGTAAAAAAAATTGTAGTCGTCAAGAGAGACGACAGTCACACTGACGCCCATGTGATACTTTTTTTATTTTACAGTCGCATTGTGTACGCTGCGTTTGTTTCCCTGGTGTTGGCCAGCATCACCTTTCCTCACGGGTTTGGACAGTACATGGGGGGGACTCGGGTAAGTACACGGTGCAGTGACTGAGGCTGCTTAACATGGGGGGGAGGGACTGTGAAAATCTCAGTGGCGAGAGCAAATGCACTAAATAAAATATTAAAGTGTGCCCACCTCACCCAGTAGTATATATATTTTTTATATATATATATATATATATATATATATATAGATATATATATATATATATTTATATTATATATATATCTATATATATATATATATATATATATATATATATATATATATATATATATATATATTTTTTTTTTATAGATATATATATATATATAATATAAATATTATATTAATTATATTATACTGTATATATTATATTTATTATATTATAATGTAAGTGCATATATATATATATATATATATAATACATTGTATTATATCATTTTATATTATATTAATTATATTATACAGTATATGTTATATTGATTATATTATATTAATTATATCCTATTACATTATATTATACTGTATATATTATATTTGTAATATATTATATCATAATTTGTGTGTGTATATATATAAATTGTATTATATTATTTAATTATATATTAATTATATTATACAGTATATGTTATATTTATTATATTATATTAATTATATTATATTAATTATATCCTATTACATTATATTATACTGTATATATTATATTTGTAGTATATTATAATGTGTGTGCATATATATATATATATATATATATATATATATATATATATATATATATATATAAATTGTATTATATTATTTTATATTATATTAATTATATTATACAGTATATAATATATTTATTGTAGTATTTATATTATATAAATTGTATTACAGTATATTATTTTAATTATATCTTATTATATTATAATAATTATTATAATAATTATATTAAATTATACAGTGTATATTATGATTATATTATATTATATTATGCAGTTGACGATGAAAGAACATATAGAGACTTTCATCAACAACATCACATGGGGAGAGGAAGAATTATCCTTGAAGTTAAATGCCTCGCGACAGCCGCCGAATCCCACATATGACGACAATTGGCTGCAGTGGACACACCCACAGCTGTCATCTGTAGAGAAGCTCGCCATCTTCATAGTTCTCAAGGTAGGTAGCCCTCCTGTCAGTTGTCACCAGTCCGTTCCTCCTTCTGTAACCTCAGATTTACCACGGAAGGGGGCCCATAGACGAGACGTAAGGTGATGATGGAAACTATAGGGGGGAATAGATGGTGAAAAATGTATCCTGTATCCCTGCACCAGAGGAGCTTACACTCTAATGTCCCCCCCCCCACAGTCAAATGACTATTGTTTTATCCTCTGAGACACTGACAGCGCTCTTCTCCTCTCCATAGTTCTTCATGCTGCTGTTTGCAAACACCATGATCATCCCCGCCGGGTACTTCCTTCCTGTGTTTGTCTATGGTGAGTTATCTCTACATTACGGGACTCCTCCTCTTCTTCCTCCTCCTCCTCCTCTTCCTCCTCCTCCATCTGACAACGTAAAGTCACTCTGACACGTAAAGCAATATATTGGTTGGGGGTCAGTCAATAGAAAAATAATAATTCCAGCCAATCAGAAAAGGAAAGGCGACGTTACTGCATCCAGGCAGGCACAACACAGAGATTGCAAATCAGAATTTTTACCCTGAGTTATCACAGCTGCTATCTATGGGATTGTTAGAGAGCTAAAGAGGGACAGTAATGGGCTGTTAGGTAAGAGATAGGAGAAGGAAGTTCCATCCTTTGATAATTATAATGACGGTGAAACTCCTCCTTATCCGATCGACCTCCGGAAGATTTACACCCCCCCCCCCCACGTGACCATTTTCTTTGCTATTCAGCACTGCACTACTTTAACTGGTAATTGCGCGGTCATGCAACGCTGTAACCAAAGGACATTTGCTATCACTTTGTTCACACAAATAACATTATCTTTTGATGGGATTTCATCACCATTGCGTTTTTTTCTTCTTCTTTTTTTTAGCATTTAAATAAAAATAATTATTGAAAATTAATAATAATAATGTTTTATTACATTTTTTTACATTTTTTTTTACATGATGTCATTGAAGTAGGTCAATGTCACCATAGTGACACTGTACTACTCTGGGATGGGGGGGGGGGTGATCAGGGATTGTTTTTATTTTACATTATTATTGCTTTCGGTATTTACATCAATTCTAAAGTTTTCTAATCAATTTAGAAAAGTTTTCAAATTTGAAACGTTTTCTTTGGTAATTTGAAAAGTTTTTGAATTTGAAAAGTTTTTGAATTTGAATAGTTTTTGAATTTGAATAGTTTTTGAATTTGAATTGTTTTTGAATTTAAATCGTTTTCCAATTTCCAAAGAGGATAACATAGAATAGAAAATAAAGAAATAGAATAGAAAAACAATATTTTTGAAAGCTATTCGAAAAGTTTTTTAAATTCGAAACGTTTTTTGAACTTGAACAGTTTTCGAATTTAAAAAAGGTTTTGAACTTGAACAGTTTTTGAACTTGAACAGTTTTCGAATTTGAAATGTTTTTGAATTTGAATAGTTTACGAATTGGAATAAATTTCCAATTTCCAAAGAGGATAAAACAGAATAGAAAATAAAGAAATAGAATAGAAAAACAATGGGCCAGATTCACAGAGCCATTACACCGGCGTTACACGAGAGGCGCGGCGTAAGTCTAAATTTGGGCATGCGTTTCGATGCGCCGCATCCCCAAAACGAGATACGCAAGAAACCTACTTTTTTTGGACCGGCGTAATTTCAATAGACCGGCGTATCCGTCCGCGCAAAACTGCGCTAGACACACCATTGATTTGCTATTCAAATATGCATATGAGGGAGTTACGGGGATCCACAAAAGAACGTTGGTGCAGCGCAGGCTACGCGCTGTGCGCAACAGCTGCACGTCCTGTCTAAAATTAGACCATATAAAAGGTGGAATAAAATTAGACAATCCGTCTACATGTCAGCTAAAGCAACACTGTTAGTGAGGAGCTGAGCAGTCACACTTGCTGCCCAACAAACTGTATGCCAACATGCCAGGGGCATCCATGCTAATAGCTATACTACTGACTTTAGAGGAGCAAAGAAGGAGGAGGGCACGGAGGAGGGCACGGAGGAGGGCACAGGAGAGGAATATACATACATATATACACCAATACATAACATACATACAAATTACAAACACGGTCTCACTATCTTTCAATAGCCCTTTAAAACCTTGATGGATATAATAATCTAATCTGATACAAGCCCCTCACTCTTCACTTGATATATCACACACGCATAGACATCTTTGGCATGAGTGATTCTGAGGTGTCTCGCATCTTCAGATTCACCCCTCATGCCATCCTGGAATTAACCACAACCCTGCAGGAGCCCAACACATGACACCACCCTTGACACCCATGACAGCTACATATACAATCAGAGCCCCATCCCCACAGATTTCGAACAGAACATGTATGGGGAGAGCTGGCTGGTTGGTGAGTGACATGGGTGGCAGGCATGACTGTCCCCCCCATGATGCTGAAATCACAAGGGGCACATGCACTACTAACATCCTCCTGTCTTATCCCTTCAGGGTGACTCTGCATATGCACTGGGACCCTATTTCATGACTCCTATACGGAACCCCCCATGGTACCCTGTTGTATTCCCCAAACTTTGTATGCCAGATCATCGGTGCATGTTGCATGCTGCACAACTTCGCAGTGAGAAAGGGCCTGGAGATTGACATAAGTGATGGCCTGACCCCTGAACCAGACAATCCCCCCCTAACCGAGGTTACCCTGTCTTCTGAGGGAAGAGCAGCCAGGAGCCAGCTCACATTAGGCATCTTTGCACGTTAAACACACACAATAATCATGGCACA
Source organism: Rana kukunoris (assembly GCA_029574335.1). Taxonomy (NCBI): domain Eukaryota; kingdom Metazoa; phylum Chordata; class Amphibia; order Anura; family Ranidae; genus Rana; species Rana kukunoris. Next base: position 538,437,247 of record CM056051.1, read on the forward strand.
TGCCACATCCTCATCACATTGGATTGGCACAAGCCCACCATGCAGGACTTGTGAGCAGCAAAGCCATGCCACGGCTCCAATTATGTCACTGTACATTCATACACCATTCACACGGACCTGGGGATCACTTCTCCACCACAAATGAGGGTGACACCCCTTTTCCGGCAGGAATGTCACCCCCACATTCCAAAATCATTCACAAACAGAACCAAAAATAAATAAAAAATTGACCAGCAAAAATATAATAAAAAAAAAAAAAAACAACAATGAAAACACAGAAAAGACAAAAATCACTCTGCAAAACAGTCCCCAAATATCTCAAATACACGTCACAAACAAACGCTAATAAACAACAGAACAAAAGCACCTTGCTGTATAGGAAAGCATACAAAGGGATGTACTTTTGCAAAGGAAGGGCGTTTGTGTCTGTCTATTTATGCTGTCTGCGTAGCTCACTTAGTTGCCCGGGTCCACTTCCAATTTCACTGATTGCGCCGTTCCCGAGTTGTGAGCATGCGCACAGAGGTGCTGACCATGGTCTGCTTTAAGCGCGCATGTGCGATCAGGCCGGCCCTTCATTTGCATGGGGTCACGGCTCATTTCAATGTAACACGCCCACGTCCTTCCCAATTTGTATCACTCCGCCTTACGCCTCGGAATTTACGTTACACCGGCGCAAATTTCTGTACAAATACTACGAGGATACGGTGATTGCGGCTCTACATTGCGCCGGTCTAACGTAAAGGAGGTGCGCTACGCCAGTCAAAATATGCGCCAATGTACGTGAATTTGGCCCAATATTTTTGAAAGCTATTCAAAAAAGTTTTTGAACTTGAACAGTTTTCGAACTTGAAAAGGTTTTAAATTTGAATAGTTTTCAAATTTGAAAAGTTTTCAAATTTGAAAAGTTTTTTTGAATTTGAAAAGTTTTTGAACTTGAACAGTTTTTGAATTTGAAAACTTTTCAAATTTGAAAACATTTTTTAAATTCGAAAACTGTTCAAGTTAAAAAATGTTTCAAATTCAAAAAGTTTTTGAATTTGAAAAGTTTTCGAATTTGAAAAGTTTTCGAACTTGAACAGTTTTTGAACTTGAACAGTTTTCGAATTTTAAAAGTTTTCAAATTTTAAATGTTTTTGAATTTGAAACGTTTTTGAACTGGAACAGTTTTTGAATTTGAAACGTTTTTGAATTTGAATAGTTTTTGCTGTTATAGGGCGGCCCTCCTGTGCAAGATCACGTATATATATACATGAATATGCACTTCCACCTACAGGGGATGCACACGGGCCACTTCTGCTGTAATTAATCACAGAAGACGCCGATCTGCGAGTTCTGGGCACTGTATGTCCACCGGCACCCACCGATCCTTGGTAAAACACACAGAGGGGAGACCTGCCTATGTAAACAAGGCAGGTCTTCTTTCTGACAGAGGAGAAGGGATGGATTTTACATCCCTGCAAAGCCAAGATCAAAACCAATCTCTTCCCAGAGCACCCATCACCTGCTCTCACCTTCTCCTGCTCTCCAGGATTGAGTCTGAAAGAGTGACTCCTCCCCAGGGCTAGAACTGAGCTCCAGTAGTAATCGGCGTGCGCTCCTTGCAGAAGGGCGTACGGCTCCTGGAGCCAGACAGGCAGGGCTTTCCTCCCCCAGCCTCAGTCTCTGCTGTCAGACTCGCTCTGACCCTCGATCCACCGCCCGGATCCCCTGGTTCTCCCTTCCAGGAATCACCAGAGCCTTAAGGTAAGCCCCTGACACAGGGCACAGGGCGCTCCATCCACCCCTTGAACACCATTGGGCGGCCGTCCTTTTCAGGACAAGCCGCGGCTGCGGCCCTTGCGCTCCGTTCCCCCCCATTCCTGTACCCGTACACCGCCATCACTGCCCAAGGCATCCCTCCACAACCTCTCCCCTTAATCTCCGCCGCTTCTGGGAGTCTTTTTTTACAACCGCGCCGGCCTGATCACAATCGCGGCAGCCGCGAACTAGGAAAGGCCGCGGCTTCACCCGCGGCCTAGCGGTACGCCGGACCATAGCCCCTGCAATCACCTAAACTGCCCTAGCAAGCCCCCTCCTACCCCAGAAAAGCAGCGGCTTCCCCACCATTATCCCAGTCTTTCCCAGCAGCACCAATCCACTTAGGATCACAGCCCCCATCTTGGATCCTGCTGCAGGATCGGCAGCCATCTTGCTGCACCCAGCCCCACTCTCCCCCTTCCCAATACTATCAGTACTTGATCCAGGGTTCGTCCGATCACCTCTCAAGGGGTCAGGAAGGAATTTTTTTGCCCTACAGCAGCAGATTGGCCTAGCACTGCTAGGGTTTTTTTTGCCTTCCTCTGGACCAAGACAGAGAGAGGATTCAACGAATCCTTGAATACCCCCACCCCCCCGGTGTTTGGCGACCATGGCTAATCTGCAATATTCTGCGGAAACCATTTGGGATCTGAGGCGATTTGTCGCAATATTGCCAGCCAGCACCAAAAAAATCCTAGGAATTGAGCGACTATTGAGAAGCGATCGACGATCGACTATCAAAAATTGCAGACGTTTACCCCAATCTAAGCACATATCATGTGCTTTGATCAACACAAGATCGGCAGTAAAACACCGACTAGAAATCCATGATTTCCTTCTACAACACGATTTAGACTGCCTCTTTATTACAGAGAGCTGGCTCACAGCCGACTGTAACACCATTCTAGGTGAATTGGTGCCAGAAAACTACCGTATTATAACGGAAAACAGAATAGGGCAAAGAGGAGGAGGACTGGCGGTGATCCATAAGACTCACCTTGCGATCACTAAACCAGTACTTCAAAACCCTCTTCCATTCATGGAAACCCTTACTCTGCAATTGCAAGTAAACTCCCAGGAGACCGTCCGGATCTTACTCTGCTACAGACCACCTGGCCCAAAATCGCAGCTGCTACCATCATTGACGGAGTTTATCTCCACTTATACCCTCAACAGCAAACAACTTTTGCTGCTCGGGGACCTAAACCTCTGGGCCAACTCCTCACAAGACCCTGTTGCCGACGCCTGCATTGACCATCTGGAAGGATTAGGGCTACAACAACTTGTATGTGGGCCCACACATGCTTCAGGTCACACACTCGATCTTATTTTCAGACAAAATCTGGAAATAAAAATTCTGGAAAATGAACCATTGCCATGGACAGATCACCATGCAATCAAATTCATTATTTCCAATATCCCCCCCTTAACAAATACATCAAATCCAGTGACAACACACTGGACCAGATGTCAGAAGAAGCTCCATTCAGGTCTCTTCAAAACCACGCTAAGGAAAAAAATACAAACAATTCAGCCGCATCAAACGGCCGTTGTAACACTGGATGCCATAAATTTGGCCATGCTACAGTCAGCCGACTTGGTAGCACCGAAACGTAAAACCCGCATCCGAAAAAACAACCGCAGCTGGTTTAACAACCAGCTGTCGTTACTGAAGCAAGAACGCAGAAGGGCAGAATCTGCCTGGAAAAGATGTTCCTCAGAGCTACACCTATCCATCTACAAGGCAGCGACAAGAAAATATCACAAAGAAATTTTCCAAGCCAAGAAAAATTATTTTTCGGAGGCTATCAACAGTGCCTTGAACCGCCCCCGCGAACTCTTCAAGATGGTCACCCAGACCATGAAACCAGGATGCATTGAAGCCCCTAGTTTGGACACACAAGAATTTTGCAATGAACTATCGGATTGCTTCATTAATAAAATCGAGGCAATCCGTGAAAGCATTCAGCAAAACAATTCCCCCCTCAGCCCCCCCTGCAGCCTCTCACACAGCACCCATAGTAATTCTCCTATATCAGGTAAGTTTACCCTGGAACCCATCTCCATTGAGACCACTAAGAATGTCATTGGCGCTTTGCGTAATAGCACAGCGCCAAATGACATTATCCCCACAAAACTGCTGAAGGAATGCGCCGACATCCTGGCTCCTCCCATCACGCAGCTTATCAACCAGTCTTTCTTGGAGGGCATAGTGCCCTCACAGTTGAAAGAGGGTATAATTCAACCCATCCTGAAGAAACCCTCCCTGGACCCCAAGGACCCACTCCACCGCCGTCCCATAACAAGTCTCAATGTACTCTCAAAGATAATGGAGAAAGTAGTGGTACAACAGCTGCAACAGCATCTGGATACCCACAAGCTACTTGACCCATTGCAATCAGGCTTCCGCCCCGGACACGGGACGGAAACAGCATTGCTGAAAGTATGGGACGATGTTCTCAAGGCCGCAGACGAAGGAGAATCTTGTCTTCTAGTTCTGTTGGACCTAAGTGCAGCTTTCGACACGGTAGACCACAAACTATTACTGACTCGGCTTGCTGAAGTAGCCAGAGTCGCAGAAGGCGATTTATCTTGGTTCTCCTCTTTTCTGGAAAACCGATCGCAAACAGTGAAGTTAGGACCTTTTACGTCTGAGAAACGCACAGTTACATGCGGAGTCCCTCAAGGATCGCCTCTGTCACCAGTGCTGTTTAACATCTATCTTCGTCCTCTCTTTGAGATTATCAGCAGCCAAAAACTGCTCTATCACTCATATGCAGATGACACGCAACTGTATTTCTGCATCTGCAACAGTCAGGATCACCACCTCAATCTAGAGACATGTCTCTCTTTGATTGAGGACTGGATGACAAAGAGTTATCTTAAACTCAATGGAGCAAAAACAGAACTTCTTCTGTTTCACGCCAAGCGCAGGAATCAACTTTCAACAGCGTGGACCCCCCCGCCTATTTTGGGCAAACTCATCACCCCTAGCGCCAAAGTCAAAAGCCTAGGGGTCATTTTTGACTCCTTTATGACAATGGACGCACAAATAGGGTCAGTAGTCAGCGGATCTCACCATCTGCTGCGCCTACTACGCAGACTCACTCCGTTCATCCCTAAAGAGGATTTAGCGGTCGTGGTGGGAGCAATTGTAAACTCCAGGTTGGATTATGCAAATGCCCTTTACCTCGGACTCCCCAAGTACCAAATCGCTCGTCTGCAAGTCGTTCAGAATACGGCCGCCAGACTTGTGACTGGGAAAAAACCCTGGGAATCCATCTCACCTTCACTGAGAGCCCTTCATTGGCTGCCAGTTAAAGACAGAATTGCTTTTAAAGCTCTCTGTCTTACGCATAGATGTGTCCATGGGAATGCCCCCCTTTATTTATGCGAAATAATAAAAGCTCATAACCCCAATCGCGTTTTGCGATCCACTAATCAGAACCTGCTCCAGGTTCCGAAAGCCAACTTCAAGTCCAAAGGAGAAAGAAGATTCGCGATCCAAGGTCCCAGACTATGGAACGCTTTACCAGCCAGCATTCGGTTGGAGGAGAACCACTTAGCATTCAGGAAAAAGGTCAAGACTTTTCTCTTTTGATATCAAAGGAGACAGGAACAACAAGTGCCCAGAGGCGATTCAGTTCGCATGTGCCGCGCTATATAAGTTTTCATTCATTCATTCATTCATTCAGAGTAAAAACAGCACACAAAGTGCACAAAAAACACAGGCTAGGCACACATTTAACCATTTCATCGCCCTAGATGTTTAACCCCTTCCCAGCCAGTGTCATTAGTACAGTGATACTGTATATTGTTAGCGCTCATCACTGTATTACCATCTAAAGTGTCAGTTAGTGTCTGAATGTCGCCGCAATATCGCAGTCCTGCTATAGGTCGCTGAAGTGCAATCACCAAACAAGAGGCAGTGCCTGCAGAAATAAAGGTCACATATGGCTGCCACCCTACACAGACACAATAATAGGGGTTATAAACCATTACTACACTTTACTCACTTCAGCCCAGGGGGATTTGGCTGCCCAATGACTGGCCATTTTTTGCGATTCGGCACTGCGTCGTTTTAACTGACAATGGTGCAGTCGTGCGACGTGGCACCCAAACAAAATTGACATACTTTTTTTCCCACAAATAGAGCTTTCTATTGGTGGTATTTGATCACCTCTGGGGTTTTTATTTTTTGCGCTATAAACAAAAATAGAGCGACAATTTTGAAAAAAAAAAGCAATATTTTTTACTTTTTGCTGTAATAAATTTTCCCAAAAATGTATAAAAAAAAATGTTTTTCCTCAGTTTAGGCCGATACGTATTCTTCTACATATTTTTGGTAAAACAATTGTTTATTGATTGGTTTGCACACAAGTTATTGCGTCTACAAAATAGGGGGTAGTTTTATAGCATTTTTTATATAATTTTTTTTATTGGTAATGGCGCCGATCAGCGATCAGCGACACATCGGACACTTTTGATGCTATTTTGGCACCGTTGTCATTTATACAGCAACCAGTGCTATAAAAATTCACTGATAACTGTATAAATGACACTGGTAGGGAAGGGGTTAGCCACTAGGGGGCGATAAAGGGGTTAAGTGTGTCCTAGGGTGTGATTCTAACTGTGCGGGGACTGGACTACCAGTGACACGACACTGATCACTGCTTCCGATCACAGGGAAAAGATCACTGTCCTGTCACTAGGCAGAACTGGGAAATGTCATGTTTACAAAGGCACCCCCCCGGCGGACATCAAGCCCACGGGTATGGGCACGGAGCCCGTGGTGGTCAAGCGCGCCCGCTAGGTGACAGATTCAAAGCAACGCACCTCTACGTTGTTTTGCCTGCCCGTGCCATTCTGCCGACATATAAGTTCGTCAGGCAGTCGGCAATCGGTTAATTATTCATATTAATTACAAGCAGGTGGCATTCCTAGGTAAAAAGATTAGTGATTCCCTATTAGGTTCCTAGAAGCCCTCCTGTAGATATGGTATGTTTTTCCCGTCGGGGGTGGTCACTTAAAGCGGAGGTTCACCCTAAATAAAGTCTCTCTCATGTGATCCAGCATACTGGCGTCAGCGCCAGTATGCTGTTTTTTTTTTTTTTTTAATCCCCCACTTACTGTATTATGTTCAATTTTAATTTCTTTCCCCCGCGGTGGACGGCTCTAGTATAGCGCGTCACATCTTACGAAAATACCCGATAAGGACTCGGATATTCTCGGCGCAATGCGGCGCCTGCGCACAGACCTAGGAGCTGCATTTCGCCGAGATTACCCGAGTCCTTATCGGGTATTTTCGTAAGATGTGACGCGCTATACTGGCGCCGTCCACCACGGGGGAAATAAATTAAAATTGAACATAATACAGTAAGTGTGGGATTTAAAAAAAAAAACAGCATACTGGCGCTGACGCCAGTATGCTGGATCACATGAGAGAGACTTTATTTAGGGTGAACCACCTCTTTAAGATGTCTCGGGGTGTACCGATCATTCACATCCTCGTATTTCATTTCTCTTACAGGTGCCGGCCTCGGACGACTGTACGGAGAAATTATGGCAAAGATCTTCCCAGATGGCTTCATCTCAGAAGGCATCCCCATCAAGATCACTCCAGCAGGATACGCACTCGCAGGTTACAAAATAACACGTGTTCTTAATCGGCCTTTCCTCCCGTATTGTACCCTAGACTAGTGCACTGACGAAAAATGTATTTGTTTTCTATATCGTTTTATTCGTTTTTTGTTTTTTCGTAAATTCTAAAATTAGAAATTCGTAAATTAGAATATTAGAAAATTCGAAAATTCGTAAATTCAAAAATTCGTAGATTCATAAATTCGAAAATTCGTAAATACAAAAATCTGAAGATAAGAAAGAACGAAAATCCAAAATTCCAAAAATTCGAAATAATAACTAACTACCGAATAATAACAAACTATTCAATTATAGGTATTGAACGTAACAAATACAAGTTTATCTAAAGTTATGAATTATCCGAAATAAAGAATGCCGCATCTAAAGGAATGGAATGAAACTAAATAATAATAAATAATAATAATATGTTTTTATTATTATTTATTATTATTAATTTTATTACGTTCCATTTATTTAGCTACGGCATTCATTATTATGAACAATTCGTAACTTCAGATAAATTCATATTCGTTACGTTCACTAACAGCCAAATTTAAAAGGAAATTCCAATACCTATAATTTAATAGGTTAAGCTATTATTAGTTAGTTATTATTTCAGATTTTCAGATTTTTGTCCTTTTGAATTTTCAGATTTTCATTCTTATCTTTTGGATTTCCGAATTTTGAAATTTCCGGTTTTTAATTCTAATTATTTGGATTTCCGAATTATCAAATTTCTGGATTTTCGCATTTCCGAATTTTCTAATTTTCGAATATCCACATTTTCGAATTCCAAATTTCCGAAATGTCAAATATTTGGATTTTCCAATTTCGGAATTTACAAAATTAAGTATTTTCGGAATTTCGAATTTCCGAATTTCTAATTTTCAAATTTTCAAATTTATATTTTCCGAAATTTCTAATTTCTGAAATTTCAAATTTCTGAAATGTCTAATTTCCGCATACTCAGAAAAATTAGAAAATTCAGATATTTGAAAAAATTCAGAAATTAGAAGGTTCGAAAATTTGTATATTCGGAATTAACGAAGTTGTCTAAATTCATTGAAAAACAAATCTGAAACCAAACGAATTGCACATGTCTATTATACCCAGGGCCTTAATATTGATTGGACCCTGAGCAAACATTATCTTGTCCTGAATCTGCTTGTGAACTATTTGCTGGCAGTGCGGACTCAAGGGGCAGCTGCTTTGGGCCTCACAACAATGGCTGGGCCCAGGGCAGCTCCCCTTTTGCCCTGTGCTAAAGACTGACCTGGTTTTACCGGCTGCTCTCCTGGACTGAAATGGCTTCCTCTGATTTCACTGCACACTGTAAGCTTCTCACAATATGCATTAGAAGCCGCAGCAAGTCATACAGAGTCCTCCTCATTTCCTGGTTGTTGGACATCCAGCATCAACTCCAGCTTGACTATCCTTGCCCTTTCATTCATTGGATTTCAGCTCCTTCAATCCTCTCATAATATGTAATGTTCTGCCCCTTTCCTCATGCCTTCTTCTCTCCTTCCCGCAGGTGCGGCGGCGTATTCCGGAGCGGTCACCCACACCCTCTCTACAGCTCTGCTGGTGTTTGAGCTGACGGGACAAATGTCCCACATTCTGCCGGTCCTCATCGCTGTTCTCATAGCCAACGCCATCAGCCAGAGCTGCCAAAATTCCTTCTTCGACCTCATCATCATCATCAAGAAACTGCCTTACCTCCCCAAGCTGAAAATCGGGAAGAATTGGTAATGCACAAATCGGTTAATTATGGGATTGGTTATGCTGGGTGAAAGTAGCATTAACCCTTTCGCTGGGGCCTTTTTTATTTTATTTTGCACGCAAACACTCCAGCACCAGTGACAGCTGCTCATGCAGGGTGCAGTGGCACCGCCCCCCCCCCCCCCAATACATGCGTCCAGCCTCCTAATCTGCATGCAGGCCACCAGACGCATTGATTCCAATGTTTTATTATATTTTTGAAGCATGTGATTACAGCCTGAGGCTCTAATTGGCTTAAAAAAGGGTGGGCTTGGGGCACAGAGCACTGCGCCCCGTGCCCACCCAGTTGTGTGACAATAGTGAATTAATATTCGCTGAAGTCTTCCTGTTCCTTCTCCTCGCCAATCAGGAAGTCCTAAGACTCGATTGGCCGCGAGTCCTAAATCCTGATTGGCCGGGAAGCGAAGCGGCTGACCAGGCTCTGGAGGAGACACAGGGAGGGGGAAGCCGCCGAAGCCTTGACCTGGATGGAGTAAGAGTGGGGTTGGCTGGGGCCTGGCGGGCAATGGATGAGTGATCCAGGGATCGAGCAACAAGGGGGGGGCAGGCAGCAATTAATCGAGCGCCGGGGGGTAGGGGGTGGTTGGCTGGCTGGGGAGCAGAGTGGTTGGCTGGCGGGGGGCGCCCCACCCCAAGAAAATTAAGCACCAGCCACCACTGTCCAGCACTCTCCTTCAGCCTAAAGCTCCAGCTTGTGTGGCCGGTCCCTCGGCATCCTCATGTGAAAAGCGCTGTACATGGAGGAGGCTAAGGAGCCACTGCGGTCGAAACAACTTAGAGAGGAGGCAGTCATAGACCAGTCATGGACTGAAGGAGCCTGCTGGAATGGGAAATGGGGTATTGCACCTTATTCATGCTCCCAAGACTGAATAAGAAGCTTCATTAACCGCCCCACGTACATGTACTGTGGCTCCTACAGGCAAAAGGACGTACCTGTACGTCATTCTGCCTCTGCCCTTCCAGGCAGGCGTGTTGCCGGAAACCAACTCCTGCTGTGATTGGTCACAGCGGGAGTCAATCGGTGGGTCCGCCGGGACCCACCAATCGTTCCCAACAGAGACAGAATGGCGATCTGCTTATGTAAACAAGGCAGTTCTGTGACAAGGGAAGATCCTGTGTTTCTGCTAAACAGGAACACAGATCTCGGTCTTCCCACAGTTAAAGCCCCCCCTCCCCCACACACAGTTAGCAAGCACACCCTAGTGACACATTTAACCCTTTGATGGCCCTTGATGTTAACCACTTCCCTGCCAGTGTCATTATTACAGTGACAGTGCATATTTTTTAGCACTGATCACTGTATTGTCAAAAGTGTAATTTAGTGTCCGCTGTGTCTGCCGCAAAATATCGCAGTCCCGCTATAAGTCGCTGATCTCCACCATTAATAGTAAAAAAAGAAAAAAGATCCATATATATATATATATATATATATATATATATATATATATATTACAGTTTTTTCAGGCTTCCCAGCCGGTTTCCTACTGGGCATGCGTGAAATGCGCTGCGCTTTGTGAATGGGCCACATTCTTCTCGGACCTGTGAAGTTTCCTTGAATGCTGTCGGGGAGGGAGGGGGGTCAAACTAAGGTACCGGCTCCCCCTCAAAAGGTTCCAAATGTGGCAGCGGGGGGAGGAGGCAGACAGACAAAGCTTCCCCTTTTGGGTGGAGCTCCACTCTAAGCAGCTAGAGCAACAGGTTTCTTTTTTTCTCTCTTTTGGGTTTGAACCATTGGAAAAAGCTGCTATGGACAGCTTGGTCCGCATGTAAATGTGGAGAAAATTATTAGTAAAGTCATGTAAAACAACATAAAAGAATAAGGCCTCGTTCATATGGTACCATTGCGTATGATCATGCAGGGCCATGTTTACCCACATGGGGATGCATAGGTGTGCATGTGAAGCCGCTGCACCCCAATATAACATCCGAGCGGGTGCATGTCCCCGAATTCGCACTGTTTGTATTTGGGGACACACGCGCCAGCACAGAGGTCTGCTGGGAGCAGTGTCTGTGTCTGTGAAGCTGCTGCATCTGAATTGACACCAATTAGACTCCCTGCATGGGAATGCACGGAACACCCGTGTCAGGTCACCTGTGTCCAGATGACAAATTCACCTCGTTGGAGTCAGGGGTGCACCACAAGGTAGGGAACCCTATAGCAGACTGCGTCAGATGGACCACAGAGTGGATATGGAGGAGAGGTTCTCTGGGGCACAAACAGGGATCCTATAGGAAGCGCGAGCCCAAGATTCCCCACGGCGTGGAGTCTAAGATCCAGCTGGTATTCACCAGAGCCTCTTGTGGTGAGGATGGCCTTCACTGCAGCTGGATCCAGGTCGCGGCCCCCGGAGTCCCCTAGGTCACTCTCCGTATGGAGAGAGGGGAGGCAGCCACTCAGGACATAAGAGATAGTGAATGGTAAGCCGATGGGGATAACCAAGGGACAGGCTAAGGGTCAGGATCACAGGCAAACAGGAGTAGTCGGAGACAAGCCAAAGTCGGTACACAGAGATAACATAACACACGGCAAGCAGAAACACAATACTAACAAACAACGTTGATCAGCAATGCAAACCTGAAGTGCAATGGTTAATATAGAGTTGCTGGAATGGCCTGGGGTGGAGCCATACAGGGAGGAGAGATGATAAAGGCAGCCAGGTGAGAGGGCCTGGCCTCTAAAATGAGCACATGGAGAGAAAGGTAAGCTGCCAGACATTACTGCATATCCATGACAACCCATGAGGGTAAACATGGCCCTGCATTGTCGTTCGCCATGGTATGGCCCATGTGAATGAGGCCTAGGTATTTTCAATACAGTGATTAAACCCATACAGTAACAAGAATATAATTTTTTTCACTATAGTGGACCTAATTATTTACTCTTTCCCTCCCAGTGCCCATGATGTGTGTGCCGAGGACTTCATGGTGACAGAGTTAAGATATCTGGTGAAGGGGTTTAAGTACAAGGACATCCGAAACCTGCTGAAAACTTCTGATCTAAAGCAGTACCCCATCGTGGATTCCGAAGGTTGGTACCTTCCCCTTTTCTATATCTGTAGTCTTAAAGGCTAAGTTCATCCTTGTAATAACATACCATGCTGTTCAGGGCCCCCCTGCCATACTTATAGGCCAATCGCAGCTTAGCCGCAGCCTGGCTGAAAAACGACTAAATTTTGCACCATCCTTCCTGTGATCTGGGATGCCCGGAACGTTGGGCATGCTCCTGGCATCTCTGGAATGAGCGATCTCTTGCTTTCAAGACCTGTGCATGCACAGTGTGCTCTCCTTCCCCATACAAAAGGAGAAATCCTTGCTGCATAAAAGATGTTGACTTTATAAAAAATTACAATACCTCACAAAAGCAATGCTCGGTTCTGTCACTAGTATGTCACATGTACTCATCCAAGGGCACTGCGAAACAGGGCACTTACTACTTCTGTGTGACTGCCTCTCAGTGTGTGATGATGTCACAATGCTTTGCCCCGCCCAATGTGTTTTTGTCTTAGAAGACTTTCTCAGGAGCGGTCAACACTCCTGAGGAAGCCTTCTAAGAAGAAACCTGTTGGGATAGGCATTGACCCATTGACCAGTATGTAAGTGAAAACCTAATTTGAACTATAGAGCACCATAAGCAGGCAGAGTAGCTAGGAAGAACCCTTAAAACATGTAAAAATTAGCCAAGTGCTCCCTCTACTGGCTGGATAGAAGACTACATACAGTAATATTTATATACAGAATGTATGTACAAAAAACACTCTACAGTCTCTTAATTTTTAAATGAACATATCCAAATGCAGCTGAACAAGATGAAGGCATTGTAATACTACAACTTAGTCTCTGCTGCAGTGTTTCTCTCCCAATATGCAACTGAGCCCTATTTTCTTATCTCACTCAGACTCTAAGATCCTCCTCGGCTCGGTCAGCAAAAAAACACTTAGCAAACTCTTGGGAGATCAACTCAGCACAGAACGCAGGATCCAGTTCATGATAAACCAAACCGGCACCAACCTGGACAGCAACCTGACCGTCACTGTAAGACAACTGTTGGGGGCTTGACTGAGGGGTGAAGGGTACAAAATCCTATACTTATGGAAGAGCCCAGGAAATGAGAGGGATATCTAACGTCACTCCCCCTCCCACCTCCTGGCCGGTGCCAGACAGCACTGCAGGTCTTTTAGCGTCCAACAGCAGCCATCAATGGCTTCGGACTCTGAACCCAACCACTATGGCCCTAAGGTTGGGTTGAGATTTAGTAGATTCCAGCTAGGTTGGGGTGCATGTGGTTCACTAGATTTGAGATAGGAAAGTAGAAGAGCTGAACATCCATTCTAACCCAAACCACAATGGCTCTAAGGTTGGGTTGAGGTTTAGTAGATCCTAGCTAGGGGAAGAACCAAACACCTATTCTGCACTTAAATCCTTTGCAAGTTTCTAAAGTGAACATATCTTGATATAAATCCCAATGCCTTGGGACTCTGAATCCAACCACAATGGCCCTAAGGTTGGTTGAGGTTTAGTAGATCCCAGCTAGGGAAGTAGAAGAGATGAACATCAATTCTGCACTTGGATCCTTTGCAAGTTTCCAAAGTGAACGTATGCTGACATTATTCCCAATGACTTGGGACCCTAAACCAAACCACAATGGCCCTAAGGTTTTGTTGAGGTTTAGTAGATTCCAGATAGGAGAGTATAAGAGCTAAACATTCATTCTAAACCAAACCACAATGACCCAAAGGTTAGGTTGAGGTTTAGTAGATCCCATCTAGGGGAGAGGAAGAGCTGACCATCCATTCTACCCCTGGATCCCTTGCAGGTTTCCACAGGAAACCTATTCTGACCTAATTCCTAATGCCCTGGGACTCTGAACCCAACCACAATGACTCTAAAGTTAGGTTGATGTTTCGTAGATTTGAGCTAGGTAGGAGTGAGGTCCACTAGATTCCAGATAAAAGAGTAGAAGAGCTGAACATCCATTCTAAACCAAACCACAATGACCCTAAGGTCCACAGGTGCACACTTCTGCACTCACCACCACTCCACAAATGCACACTTCTGCACTCACCACCACCCCACAGGTACACACTTCTGCAATCACCACCACCCCACAGGTACACACTTCTGCAATCACCACCACTCCACACTTACACACTTCTGCATTCACCACCAACCTACAGGTGCACACTTTAACGGTCATGGGTTAACGGCGATATTTCATTCCACTAACCCAAGACAGCTTATCCGACAATCCGCCAGACACGATCCATATCAATTCCCCAGAAAACGAGACACAAGCTCTGTTCTCTGGTTCCAAACGAATGAATACTTTAATGGTAAACTCAGCTTGTTATATACAGTTTAGAAACCAAATATTGACAATGACTCAACTCCACTCACAACATGACACAAGGAACACAAGGAACTTCAAAACACATTTCGTTAGATACTGACATTCAGATGAGCTAATTACTACTCATTCCCCAGACGTCCTTACTCCGCGACAAGCTGTTCTCACCTGATACACAATACACAGGCGTTTAGTAAACATAATTGACATGCTAATCCACTACACCTGAAAGGTCAGACATCTGACCTTTCAGACTGCCAACATATATCTATCATCAATAGAACTTTCACACAATACAGTGTAATTAGCATCACACAATAGACAGTGAAATATCTTAGGAGCCCGACTCAATTAACACCTCAAAAGTATGTGACCCCACATTGAATAAAACACTCTATTGACCTGTTGGGGTCAGAATAAACAACTTGTAATATTTCAAGATATCCTGCAATACATGAATTCTCATTAATGTCCCATCTCATGTAATCCGAGATATAATTTCTCAGTCATCCTATGCCCCTATGGGTCATAGGATGACCCTAGACATTAGAGTCATTGGTGAAGTTGGCACAGGAGTACTCCGCATTCCTTCAAAAGTCTCTGGGTATCACGGGACATTCTGTTACACAAACTTCTGCACTCACCACCAACCTACAGGTGCAAACTTCTGCATTTACCACCACCCCACAGGTGCACACTTCTGCACTCACCACCAATTCAGAGATGCACACTTCTGCTCTCACCACCACCCCACAGGTGCACACTTCTGCACTCACCACCCCTCCACAGATGTACACTTCTGCACTCACCACCACCCCAAAGGTGCACACTTCTGCTCTCACCACCACTCCACAGGTGCACACTTCTGCTCTCACCACCACCCCACAGGTGCACACTTCTGCAATCACCACCACCCCACAGGTACACACTTCTGCACTCACCACCACCCCACAGATGCAAACTTCTGCACTCACCACCACCCCCACAGATGCACACTTCTGCACTCACCACCCCTCCACAGATGCACACTTCTGCACTCACCACCCCTCCACAGATGTACACTTCTGCACTCACCACCACCCCACAGGTACACCCTTCTGCACTCACCACCACTCCACACTTACACACTTCTGCACTCACCACCACCCACAGATGCAAACTTCTGCACTCACCACCACCCCCACAGGTGCACATTTCTGCACTCACCACCACCCCACAGATGCACACTTCTGCACTCACCACCACCCCACAGATGCACACTTCTGCTCTCACCACCACCACAAAGGTGCACACTTCTGCTCTCACCACTACTCCACAGGTGCACACTTCTGCTCTCACCACCACCCCACAGGTGCACACTTCTGCACTCGCCACCACCCCACAGGGGCACACTTCTGCACTCGCCACCACCCCACAGATGCACACTTCTGCACTCACCACCCCTCCACAGATGTACACTTCTGCACTCACCACCCCTCCACAGATGCACACTTCTGCACTCACCACCACCCCAAAGGTGCACACTTCTGCTCTCACCACCACTCCACAGGTGCACACTTCTGCTCTCACCACCACCCCACAGGTGCACACTTCTGCTCTCACCACCACCCCACAGGTGCACACTTCTGCTCTCACCACCACCCCACAGGTGCACACTTCTGCACTCACCACTACCCCACAGGTGCTCACTTCTGCACTCACCACCACCCCTTACGAAAGAAGATCGGTGTAGCAATTATAGAACATAAGTTAAAAGTAATTTTTCTTTATTTCAGTCTATGGGAGAGTTGTACGAATCCAGACCCCGGATCTCCAGAACAGGTAAGATTTTACCTAAAATGATATACAATTCTAATGATCTAAAATGAAAAACTCTGCTTTGCTATATGGCTGCATGAAGATATTAATACCAGCAGGCCTCCATTCTGGTTACCACCACCTCCACCCTACCCACCCACCTCTTGGAAGGAAACCATGGTACCTCCCACTTCCATCCAAAAGTGCACACCCACTGCAAGGCTGATTTCAGTTTTAGGGCCAGATTCTCGTACATCTGCATTTTTTTGCGTAGCGTATCTTAATTATGCTACGCCTCCGCAGCTTTTACGGGCAAGTGCTGTATTCTCAAAGCACTTGCTCCGTAATTTGCGGCGGCGTAGCGTAAATGGGCCGACGTAAGGCCGCGTAACTCAAAGTAGGAAGGAGGTGGGCGTGTTGTATTTAAATTAAGCGCACCCACGCCAAACGAACTGTGCATGCGCCGGCCGTAAACGTAGGCCGCTGCGCATGCTCCATAGTACACTGCAAATACATTGGTTTCGACGTCAACGTAATTAACGCACAGCCCTATTCGCGACAAGTTACGTAAATGACGTAAACAACGGAAAAACACGACGCTGTCCCGACGTCCATAGTTAACATGGTGTACGCCGGACCTACGCAAGGTTACCCCTCATATACCAGGGGTAACCTTGCGCTTACGCAAACTACGTAAACTACGACGACGGCGCGCAAATACGTTCGGGAATCGGCGCATCATGCTCATTTGCATATTTGACGCAGAAATCGACGGGAACGCCACCTAGCGGCCAGCGTAACATTGCAACTTAGATCCGACGGTGTAAGTGACTTACGCCTGTCGGAACTACGCCAAATCAATGCGTAACTGATTCTAAGAATCAGTTGCATAGATAGGAGGGCTCAGAAACAGAGATACGATGGTGTATCTGGACATACACCATCGTATCTCTTCTGAAAATCTGGCCCTCAGTTTTTAGCAGCCACTTCTAGCCTTTTGAGGAACTACGTAGGTGAAGGAAAGGGTTCAGGCTGGAGTTAGTCCTTAAACCCTTGTATGCTTTTTTTTTCTCACTTTACCAGAGTCAGAAGCTACAGAAACCATGTACAGCAACCAGGAGACCGTCACATTTGAAAGCGAAGAGGTAAGTTATAGAACTCGCCCCCAGGAATTCTTCCTCGGCACCTTTCTCGCTGGCAAGCGGCGTAAGATTTAAAAAATAATGCTTTTCCAGACATTGCATCTCCCACAGGTAGACCGATTAAAAAAAAAAAAAAAACGCACCACACAAAACAAAATATACAGAGGTGTGAATGAGCCCCTATATACCGTATGCAAGTCAGTCATTGGATGGAGGGTAGTTGTTTGGAAACGGTAGTTGCTGGCTTCTTCTTGAGGGTTCTTTCACATGCCAAATATGGCCCATTCAAAGGAATGGGGTCACGCTTCAACTGCAATCGCACATGTGTGGGTAGGTGCAGCCATAGATGTGCACAGTCTATTGCATTAGGGTGTGCACCCTAGAGCAAAAACACACATTCGTGTATATCAGTAGAGCAGTGGACGGTGTCAGTAGAGCAGAGGACGGTGTCAGTAGGACAGAGACTAGTGTCAGTGGGGCAGAGGATGCTGTCAGGAGAGCAGTGGATGCTGTCAGGAGAGCAGTGGATGCTGTCAGGAGAGCAGTGGATGCTGTCAGGAGAGCAGTGGATGGTGTCAGGAGAGCAGTGGATGGTGTCAGGAGAGCATTGGATGGTGTCAGGAGAGCATTGGATGGTGTCAGTAGAGCATTGGATGGTGTCAGGAGAGCATTGGATGGTGTCAGTAGAGCATTGGATGGTGTCAGGAGAGCATTGGATGGTGTTAGTAGAGCAGTGGATGGTGTCAGTAGGGCAGAGATTCGTGTCAATAGAGCAGAGATTTGTGTCAGTAGAGCAGAGATTAGTGTCAGAGCAGTGGATGGTGTCAATAGAGCGGAGATTGGTGTCAGTAGAGCAGAGATTGGTGTCAATAGAGCAGAGATTGGTGTCAATAGAGCAGTGGATGGTGTCAGTAGAGAAAAGTTTGGTGTCAGTAGAGCAGTGGATGGTGTCGGTAGAACAGTGGATGGTGTCAGTAGGGCAGAGATTGGTGCCAGTAGAGCAGTGTTGTTTACAATATTATTTTTCATTATTTGTTTACGATTTTTTTTTAGGAGGAAGGGGTGAACACTAGGGGGTGATCAAGGGGTTAAATGTGTTCCCTTGTGAGTGTTTCTTAATGTGGGGGGAAAAGTTGGGCTTTTTAGTTTTGGTTGTTATACAGTAGTAATGTGCAAAGGTGCAGACTGCTGGAGGTCTGGTTTCTTTTGGGGGGCCAAACTATTGTTTGGGCGTTGGCTTCATTTAGTAAACCAAATCATTTCCTATGTTATCTATTTGTTACAGACACCTAAGCCGAGGAGTGAAAGTCGCAAGAGACGCTCGGGGAGATTCCGTAGCCAGTACCTGAAGATGGTGAGAGCTTATACTACAATAAAATAATACAAGTCACACCGAGGCTGTGCACAGATCACTCACATTTACTTGGAGGATTTATAATACTAAAGCCAATCTCAGTAATCGTACTGAAGGAGGATCTGTGTGCTGGAAGGAGGTCAAATCCAACATGTGTGACGATACACCAACTATCGGTATTGGCTTTGTCTTTATACCATGGGAGACAGGTCCATATAACGTGGGTGACAGGTCCATATAACGTGGGGGACAGGCCTTTGTACCATGGCTGATGGGTCTTAATACCATGGGTGACAGGCCTTTGTATCATGGCTAATGGGTCTTAATACCATGGGTGACAGGCTTTTATACTATGGGTGACAGCTCTTTATATTGTGGGTGACGAGTCCTTATACCATGGGGGATGGACCTTTATACAGTGGGTTACATGGGTGACAGGTCTTTATACAATGGGTGATAGACCTTTATACAGTGGGTGACAGGTCTTTATACCATGGGCGATAGACCTTTATACAGTGGGTGACATGGGTGACAGGTCTTTATACTATGGGTGACGAGTCTTTATACCATGGGTGATAGACCTTTATACAGTGGGTGACAGGTCTTTATACTGTGGGTGACGAGTCTTTATACCATGGGCAATAGACCTTTTATACAGTGGGTGACAGGTCTTTATACCATGAGTGATAGACCTTTATACAGTGGGTGACAGGTCTTTAAACCATGGGCGATAGACCTTTATACAGTGGGTGACAGGTCTTTCTACCATGGACGATAGACCTTTATGCAGTGGGTGACAGGTCTTTATATTGTGGGTGACGAGTCTTTATACTATGGGCAATGGACCTTTACATAGTGGGTGACAGGTCTTTTATACCATGGGAAGTAGACCTTTATACAGTAGGTGACAGGTCTTGATATCCACGGACGAAAGACAATGGATGACAATCATAGGTAACACCCACGTGGGATGCTGAGCCTCCACGATTGAAAGAACTAGGTTTCATTAAATGAAAGGGATGGGCAGAACTAAATAATGCTGGATGCCCTCAAGGCAGGAAATGAGGCAAGGCCTCATTTGAGAACTTCACAGTGTGCAGTGAAACCAGAGCAAGCTTTTTCAGTCCAGGAGAGTTGCCGGTACACCTGTGCAAGACTTAAGGTAAGGCTGGAGTTCAGCTTTGGGGGACAACTATACTCTGTATGACCGGTGGAGGTCTCCATGTGTACAGCTTCCCTCATGGCAATAAAGAGGACTATGGTGTGCATGCACAGGCTGAAGAGGTCCCAGAGAGGATGTTTTGTGAAGTAAGAAGCCAACAATGCTGCAGAGTGATAATTGTTGGATGGAGGGGAACGGTGAGTAGAAGACTAGGTGGGCCGTACTCCGTAGGACGCCTATATTCATTAAAGGACAACTTGTACAAAAAGTACAGATGTCTTTTAAACAATCCAGGCAGGTACGCCAACAAACGACACATTTGATGGTAAATATTGCTGACCTACCAGGTTAAGATTCATCCTATCCTAACAGAACTTTATTTTATAGGTGGAAGAATGGCAATGCAGTCAGCTTAATGAAGTGGTGCCTATAGAGGAGCTCACGATGGATCCAGCTCCGTACAGGCTGCTGGAGAAGCAGACTCTTTACCAGGTAAGGAACAATCGGAAAGTTGTTCCCTCATCTTTAGTTAACATTTTAAGACCTTTTTTTTACCCAATACTTCTATCTTCTTCAGCTTGGAAAGGGGGTCTCCAAACGTTCTAAATGGAGAGCCAGTTAAAGAAGAAGTAAACCATGATGGGTACAACTTGCAAATGGAGGTTTACAACCTCTTTAACTGACCTTCAGACTTTAGAGGGGCAAGACTGTGGCCATTGAAAGTAGAAAATCTCCTGCATCAGTAGGAGTAAACGATGCCCCAGCTTTGTGTCGATGAGAGGAACTGTGCCCCATTATTGGTGTCATTGGGTGGGAAGAATCATGCCCCATGGTTGGTGTCATTGGTAGAAACTGTGCCCCATCGTTGGTGTTATTGGTAGAAACTGTGTCCCATCGTTGGTGTTATTGGTAGAAACTGTGCCCCCATTGTTGGTGTTATTGGGAGGAATTGTGCCCCATCATCGGTGTCATTGGTAGAAACTGTGCCCCATCGTTGGTGTTATTGGGAGGAACTGTGCATCATCGTTGATGTCATTGGGAGGAATTCTGACCCTTCGTTGGTGCCAGTGGAGGAAATTATTATCCATTGTTGGTGTCAGAGGATAAAATATTGCCCCAAGCCCTGGATGAAAGCAAACAAAGGGCTGAATCAAACACCCGGGCCACAGATGGAGATCACTGAGCTAGGGTAAGGGGTGACCAGACTTTGGAGGAATGGAAAGTCTAAACAACAAAAGCTTTCAGCCAGGGGAGGGCTGGGTTGGAGGGCTCACAGGCAAGTCTTCCAGCACCAACTTCCTGTTCGGCTCTAAGATGGCATGTGACCCAATACCGAAAGGTGCAAAGGAAGCTGGATGGTGTGACAAGGTTTGTCATCATAAGCCACATCCTTTAGAAAGACCCACCTTTCACTATGCCCACCAGTCAGTGACACCATTTTGCATAGTACACTTTATTCTGTCCCTTTCATGAAAGGGGAAATTGTTTGTGGTCACCCCCCCTAGGACAAAAATGTTCAGAATAATAACACAGCCGACACACTTTCATGTTCAGTAACAAGTTCTTATGTGGAAATCTTCTCCTCTCTCTTTAGGTTTACGACTTGTTCAACCTCCTTGGCCTGCGCAGGGCCTATGTCACCAACACAGGACGGCTGGTAGGAGTCGTCTCCCTGACTGAGGTATGACATCATAAGTCATTTTGCACAGCTTGTGGCACTTACTCACTCCATACTAGTAGGCAGGGGCGTTGCTAGTTCTACAAATGATCTGCGGCTAGAGCCCATATCAGTGAAGTAAAGAAAGTCATCCGCTTGGGCAGGTATACACATGTATATAATATATACTGGGCTCAACTCTTTAGGCCCCACGAGCACTAGCATGGGGAATAAGTAGGAAGTGGAATCCTCCTCCGTTAGGCAGGGAGGAAGTTGCAGTCACTAGGCGGCTAGGTGCTAGGCGGCTTTAGCAACCAGTGGTCAAGAGAAAAGTCAGGTGGAGGTGGGGGCGAATCCGGAACCAGCACTACCACGGCTCATTCCGGAACCAGGACATACCTGCTAATTGCAGGACTGTACCCACCCGGTAAGAGACTTGAGGCTATGGGCCCCAGACTCTGGGCTATAGCCCCAATAGCCAGCCCCTAGCGACGCCACTGCTAGTAGGGCATAGATCCTTTTGGACTTTCCGTGAAAGTCTTGGTGGGGAGGACACATGGCCTTATGGTCAGGGTCACCCGTCAGGGGAGCCGACCGAGTACTTGAGTGGACCTTGCCTTGGCAGGTCATCTGAATTATGGGCTTTGACTATGACTAAGCACTAAGTTGGGTGTGAAACGCGTCAGATGGTACCCTGTTTGCTGTGTTTTTTGTTTTACAATAAAAGCAACAAGTTTTGGAGTGCAGCTGTCCAGAAATCCTTCCTTCATTTTGCCTTAAGATAGGACTTGTGGAATCACAGTGTGGGGCAGCAGTGAGGCCAGACTGAATATTCATCTCCTGGGGGAAACACAGTATCAGTGTTTGTTATGATCCTGTGCGCCCTAGCAACCAGCATTGGGAAGGACCGAGCAAACATGGCCACCTCATCCCTGGCAAGGCTCTGACAATGGCCCTGTATTTACAGTTATTTGTAAATGTGTTTGAGCAACATTTTAGTAGGATGACTTAAAGTGGAAGTCAATTCTAAAACTGCAAGCAGATGGGGAGGGTTAAGTAAAGACCTGGCAACTTACCTCGTAAAAACTTGCTAAGAAAATGTTATGGAAAAGATGCTTAAGCATATCAGAGAGCTGGCCTATGGAATTGCCAAGAGTTGCACACAACTGAACAGATATCACACGTACTGTATATTTGCTTTAAAAAAAGCCTAGCGCTCGTGACATCAAACATTCATCCATTTAATCTCTGAATTTCCACAGCTACAAGACGCTGTTCATGGAACGGTCAAAGGAACCTTCACCTCGCGTGCAATCCCCAAGACAGAAGAAAAGGGCCAGGAGGACTATATTCTAGAGCCCCTGGTCCATCTACCTTCAGAATACCACGAAGAAGAAACCATCACTGCTCCAAAAACATCAACCACGTGACACCCCACTTCCTTGTGGAGTCCCAAATACACAACGACTGCGCACATATCTCCAAATGTGACCACATAAATCATCTCAGACTGAAAGTGTTATTGTATATTCATTTTATTTTATAATGCCCAGCCAGAAACTGGTTGCGAGAGACTTGAACATTTTTAACTAATGTCTATCCGGAATATGGTAATGTTAAGAGACTTGAACATTTTTTACTAACGTCCAACCAGAACCTGGTCACTTTAGGAGATCTAAACATTTCGAACTAATGTCAAATCACAAACTGGTCACGTTGGGGGGCTTGAACATTTTTAACTAATGCCTGGCCAGAATTTGTTCATGTTATAACGAATGTCCAACCAGAATGCAGTTGGATTAGGAGATTTAACATTTTTCAACTAGAACCTATACATGTCAGAAGACCTAAACAGTGGATTAGGAGACTTAAAATGTTCAACTAGAACCTAATCATGTCAGAAGGCCTATACAGTTTTAAATAATGTGCAACCAGAACGTAGTTAGATTAGGAGACTTCGACATTTTACCTGATGTTGAAGCAGAATCTCTTCATGTTAGGAGACCTGAACATTCCTAAATAATCCCTAGTGAGATCCTGGTCGTGTTAGGAGATCTAAATGTTTTTACCCAACATCCAACTAGAACCTGATCATGTTAGAAGACTTGAACATTTTTACCTAAGATCCACCCAGAATCTGGTCATGTTAGAAGACCTAAACATTCCTAACTAATCCCTAGCCAGAACCTGGTCGTGTTAGGAGATCTAAATATTTTTATCAAACATCCAACTAGAACCTAGTCATGTTAGAAGACTTGAACATTTTTACCTAACGTCCACCCATAACCTGGTCCTGTTAGGAGACCTGGACATTTATAACAAATGTGCAAACAGAATGTATTTATGTGAGAAGACTTCAACATTTTACTGTCCAAGCAGTATCTGGTCATGTTAGAAGACTTGAAGATTTTTATCTAACGTCCAACCAGAACCTGGTCATGTTAGGGGACCTAAACACTTAAGCCCCATACACACTATAAGTTTTCCTGACAGTTTTCTCTTCAGGTTTACCAAAAACATCTAATATGAGGTCAAACCTCAAGAGTTTCAATTTGTATGCAATCAGGCAGGCCCTTGTACTACATGGTTTTGGTAAACCCAAAGAGAAAACCATCAGGAAAACTGATAGTGTGTATGGGGCTTTATAACAAATGTGCAACCAGAATGTTGTTGTGTTAGGAAACTTCAATATTTCACGATGTCCTTGCAGTTTCTGGTCATGTTAGGAGACCTGAGCATTCCTAACTAATCCCTAGCCAGATCCTGGTCTTGTTAGGAGATCAAGGTATTTTTACCTAGCATCCAACCAGAACCTGGTCATGTTGGAAGGCGGCGTACACACGGCAGGGAATCTCGACGGGCAGAACACATCGTTCCGCCCGTCGAGGTTCCCTGCCGGCCGTCGAAATCGGCGACCCGCCCGTCGGGAATGGCAACCAGCCATTCTTCCAGGCGGGCCGTCGAGGAAATAGAGAGCGTGCTCTCTATTTCTGCTCGACGGGCTTCCCGACGGGAAGCTCGCTGAGACCGTACACACGGCCGAGGTCCTCGCTGGAATGCACATTCCAGCGAGGTTCTCGCTGGTTTTCAGCGAGAACCTCGGCCGTGTGTACGCCGCCGAAGACTTGAAGATTGTTACCCAACGTCCAACCAGAACCTGGTCATGTTAGGGGACCTAAACACTTAAGCCGCGTACACACGGCAGAGAACCTCGACGGGCAGAACACATCGTTCCGCCCGTCGAGGTTCTCTGCCGGCCGTCAGATTCAGCGACCCGCCCGTCGGGAATGGCAACCAGCCATTCATCCAGGCGGGCCGTCGAGCAAATAGAGAACATGCTCTCGATTTCTGCTCGACGGCATTCCCGACGGGATGCTCGCCGAGAGCGTACACACGGCCGAGGTTCTCGCTGGAATGCAGCTTCCAGCGAGGTTCTCGCTGGTTTCTAGCGAGAACCTCGGTCGTGTGTACGCCGCCTTATAACAAATGTCCAACCAGAATGTATTTATGTTAGAAGACTTCAACATTTTACTCAATGTCCAAGCAGTATCTGGTCATGTTAGAAGACTTGAAGATTTTTACCTAACGTTCAACCAGAACCTGGTCATGTTAGGGGACCTAAACACTTATAACAAATGTCCAACCAGAATGTAGTTGTGTTAGAAGACTTCAATATTTCACGATGTCCATGCAGTTTCTGGTCATGTTAGGAGACCTGAGCATTCCTAACTAATACCTAGCCAGATCCTGGTCTTGTTAGGAGATCAAGGTATTTTTACCTAGTATCCAACCAGAATCTGGTCATGTTGGAAGACTTGAAGATTTTTACCCCCCGGGAGAAAAGATGTCTAGCTTCCCCACTGGTACTGCCTATAAGGCCCCCTACACACGACCGAGCTTCTCGAGAAGCTCGCTGGGAGACATATTCTGCCGAGAAAATCGGTCGTGTGTACACTTTCGACGAGTGTCCCGTCGGGAAGCTCGTCGAGCCAAAATAGAGAGCATGCTTTCTTTTTCCTCGTTGTTCAATTAGGAAATTTGGCTCGACGACCTTTTCGACCGCTCATCGGGAACCTCATCGGGCGGAACGATGGGTTTAGCCCGATGAGGTTCTCGGACGTGTGTACGCGGCCTGAGAGTACCAATACCAGACGTTCTACTCTGTTCTAGTGGCTAGTGAAGGGGGAAAGGGGCCTCGGGTGGCCGGGGTGGAGAGGGGGTGCGGGAGTTGTCCGGCCGCCATTGGGAGAGACCTGTCAAAATGGGCCAGTCTGGATGAAGTCCAGGGCCAAATTTTTGTCCCAGTCCAGCCCTGATTTGTACCTAACGTCCAACCAGAACCTGGTCATGTTAGTGGACCTAAACACTTAGGCCGTGTACACACGGCAGAGAACCTCGACGGGCAGAACACATCGTTCCGCCCGTTGAGGTTCCCTGCCGGCCGTCGAAATCGGCGACCCGCCCGTCGGGAATGGCAACCAGCCATTCTTCCAGGCGGGCCGTCGAGCAAATAGAGAGCGTGCTCTCTATTTCTGCTCGACGGGCTTCCCGACGGGAAGCTCGCCGAGAGCGTACACACGGCCGAGGTCCTCGCTGGAATGCAGCTTCCAGCGAGGTTCTCGCTGGTTTCCAGCGAGAACCTCGGTCGTGTGTACGCCGCCTCATAACAAATTTCCAACCAGAAAGTAGTTGTGTTAGAAGACTTTAACATTTTACTCGATGTCTAAGCAGTATCTGGTCATGTTAGGGGACCTGAACATTCCCAACTAAACCCTAACCAGAACTTGGTCATGCTAGGAGACCTAAATATATTTACCTAGCATGCAGCTAGAACCTGGTCGTGTTCGAAGACTTGAACATTTTCACCTAACCTCCAACAAGAACCTGATCATGTTAGGAGACTTGAACATTTATAACAAATGTCCAAACAGAACATGGTTGGGTTAGGAGACTTGACATTTTCAACCAGAACCTGATTATGTAAGAAGACCTGAACATTTTTAACAAATGTGCCACCAGAACCTGGTTGTGTTACGAAACTTCAACATTTTACCCGATATCCAAGCAGAATCTGGTCATGTTAGGGAATTTGTGCATTTTTCCCGTAACGTCCAAGTAAAACCTTGTAATGTTAGGAGACTTGAAATTTTTTAACAAATTCCCTGCCAGAATTTGGTCATGTTGGGAGGCCTGAATATTTATAACTAACGTCCAGCCAGAACCTGCTCCTATTAAGGGACCTGAATATTTTTACCTAACATCCAACTAGAACCTGGTCATGTTAGAAGACTTGAACATTTGTACCTAACGTCCAACCATAACCTGGTCATGTTAGGGGACCTAGACACTTATAACAAATGTCCAACCAGAACGTAGTTGTGTTAGAAGACTTTAACATTTTACTCTATGTCCAAGCAGTATCTGATCATGTTAAGGAACCTGAACATTCCCAACTAAACCCTAGCCAGAACCTGATCATGTTAGGAGACCTAAATATTTGTATCTAGCATCCAGCTAGAACCTGGTCATGTTCGAAGACTTGAACATTTTCACCTAACGTCCAACAAGAACCTGATCATGTTAGGAGACTTGAACATTTATAACAAATGTCCAACCAGAACATGGTTGGGTTAGGAGACTTGACATTTTCAACCAGAACCTGATTATAAAGGAGGCCTGAATTTTTTTTAACTAATGTGCCACCAGAACCTGGTTGTGTTAGGAAACGTCAACATTTTACCCGATATCCAAGCAGAATCTGGTCATGTTAGGGAATTTGAGCATTTTTCCTGTAACGTCCAAGCAAAACCTTGTCATGCTAGTGGACTTGAACATTTTTAACTAATTCCCAGCCAGAATCTGGTCATTTTGGGAGGTCTTAATATTTATAAGTAAAGTCCAGCCAGAACCTGCTCTTTTTAAAGGGACCTGAATATTTTTACCTAACCTCCAACCAGAACCTGGTCATGTTAGGAGACTTAAACATTTTTAACTAATACCCATCCAGAACTTGGTCCTATAAATATTTTCAACCAGAACCTGGTTGTGTTTGGAGACTTGAACATTTTAAACTAATCCCAACAGAATTTAAAAAAAAGGTCACTATATGGTTAAGTTATATTTTTCAAACTGTTGTTAGAATTCAGGAGTAAATAGGCTCCTTTTAAATCCAGAACTATATTCAAATGTTAACTTAAAACTATGTTAACAGTCTTGCTAGAATAGATAAATTATGACTTATGCCGCGTATACACGGTCGGATTTTCTGTGGGAAAAACCTTGGCTTGGATACACATGGTCACACAAAAGTTCTCTGAACTTTCGACCGTCAAGAACGCGGTGACATACAACACTACAACGAGCCGAGAAAACTAAGTTCGATGCTTACGAGCATGCGTCAAATTGTTTCCGAGCATGCGTCGGAATTTTGCGCGTCGGAATTGCTACAGACGATCAGAATTTCCGATCGGAAAAGCCTACACACGGTCGGAATTTCTGGCCAAAAGCTCACATCGGACTTTTGCTGGCGGAATTTCCAACCGTGTGTACGGGGCATAATAAAAGGACTGAAACACCATTCCTGGACAAAAGGTTGGTTCAAGCTAGCTGCAGTCCTGGCCATGTTTTGGCAGGCATAGCATTTGATCATGTGAGCTCTGTTGATGTTAAGGATTAGAGTTTAGATTGGCTAATCTTCCCCTTCAGTAAAAAAATTAATAAATCACATGAACAAGAATTTAGGTCTTCAGACAACTGGACAGTGTTGAGGGGGGCCCACAGCAGCATTCCAGGGAAGGTATTTCAGCCCTTTTATTACTCTACTTTACTCTACTCTACTACTACTGCCCCGTACAGCTGCTAAGATAGCTTAATATCTTAGTATAGGTCCACTTTAAAAGAAAATAATAGTGTTTTTATGTATTTTTTTTGTTTGTTTTTTTAGCCATTGAAAACATTTTTGTTGTTTTAAAGATATCAAGATGTAAAATTTGCACACAGAACTCAATGATTCCTAACAGTGACTCATCCTTTCCCAGAGGTTAATCTGCCTGAAAGAAGACAATGAATGCTGTGTCTCTTTAGATAACTCATTGTGCTCTGGGAATCCTTTGTAATGTATGAAATGTTTTTTTTGTAAAGCAAAGATTGTATACACAATGTAAATAAACAGATATAAAAACAACATTGTTAACTGTATAAACTAAAATAAAACTGGTTCACAAACTTTATAGTATCCCGGTGATGGTGACCTTGACTTTATCATAGTGTGTTAATATCTTATAAACCTTGCTCTATGTCTAGTTTGATACTTGCTCAATTGTAAAAAAATTAAAGGGACACGTTTTGTCTGTGGGTGGAGTGTTATATAATTAGGGGGCGGGGCATTCGTTTGTAGGTGTGACGTAGTTGGGGAATAAAAATGTGGCACGGTTTTAGCTAAATATTGGGCGTGGTTTAAAGGGGCGTGCCTCAAAGGGTGTGTGGTTAGAGTCTGAGATGAATGAGGGAAGGAGGGGAGAAACAAAGGGAGATAGAGAGCAAAAGAAGGGGATGAAGGGACAGCAGGCCCAGATCCTACACCACAATAGAAATATATGTATATATATATATATATATATATATATATATATATATATATATATATATATATATATGAAGTGCATTATTTCTATTATTACATTGTAATATAAAATGAAATTGTTCAACTCACCATAATGCTGAATCAGTGGAAGACCCGAGCGTGTCACTTGCCACCGTCGCCTGCCACACCAGATGCCATCAGGTGTCCCTAGTGGAGTCCCTCTTTATACCAGGCATTCCCAGCAAAGTCTCTCCTTACATCAGGTGTCCCCAGCGGAGTCCCTACTTACATCAGGTGTCCCGAGCGGAGTCCCTCCTTACATCAGGTGTCCCCAGCGGAGTCCCTCCTTACATCAGGTGTCCCCAGTGGAGTCCCCCTTGCATCAGGTGTCCCCAGCGGAGTCCCTCCTTACACCAGGCATTACCAGAAGATTCCCTCTTTACATCAGGCATTCTCAGCGGAGTACCTCCTTACACCAAGCAATCCCAGCGGTGTCCCCCTTACATCAGGCATTACCAGCGGAGTCCCTTCTTACATCAGGCATTCCCAACGGAGTCCCCCTTACACCAGGCAATCCCAGCGGAGTCCCTCTTTACAGACAGGCAATCCCAGCGGAGTCCCTCTTTACAGACAGGCAATCCCAGCGGAGTCCCTCTTTACAGACAGGCAATCCCAGCGGAGTCCATCCTTACATCAGGCATTCCCAGCGAAGTCCCTCCTTACACCAGGCATTCCCAGTAAAGTCCCCCCGTACAACAGGCAATCCCAGCGGTGTCCCCCTTACATCAGGCATTCACATTGGAGTCCCCCTTACAACAGGCAATCCCAGCAGGATTCCCCTTACACCAGGCATTCCCAGCGGAGTCCCTCCATACACCAGGCAATCCCAGCGGATTCCCCCCTTACACCAGGCAATCCCAGCAGAGTCCCCCTTACACCAGGTATCCCCAGTAGAGTCCCTCCTTACATCAGGAAATCCCAGCGGAGTCCCCCTTACACCAGGTATCCCCCAGCAGTGGTGACTCTCTCCACGCTCTCTACAGAACACTAGATCGAAAAGGCAGAGTCAGTGGCACAAAATAGGCAGAGCCCGCCAGGTGGCTGCCAACAGAAATTGAGCTGCGGCGCCGCCCACCCCTTCCCACATCAGGTCACAGACAGACTGGCAGAGGGAGAAGGAGGTGGGCGGTGCCGCAGCTCAATTTCTTTTGGCAGCCACCCAGCCTCTTGTTTGTTCTGGTGTTTAGGTAAATGGCGGCCGGCCGCGGACATCTAGCAGCGGTGAAAAAAAATCGTGAAAACAAGGATTTCCCAGGACATTTCTCATAAATTGCGAAAACCGGGTAAAGAGTCTAAATCCCGGGAATGTCCCAGGAAATTCGGGACAGTTGGTAAGTATCTTCCTCAAACATCACCCCCACTTTCTTGCTGGGTCCCTGGCTTGGCATTTACAGATACTCTTCAAGCATCACCCCCGCTGACCCGCTAGGTCCCTGGCTTGGCACCCACTAATGCTCCGCAAGCGTCACCTCTGCTGTCCCGCTGGGTCCCTGGCCTGACACTCACTGAAGCTTTTCCACTTTTTCACCGTCCCCGGCTGATGAGAAGACTGTTCGGGTACTGACTTCAGATTACTCACAGTGGTCTACGGTAACAAGGTGGATGGTCCCTTAGTGGTGACAGCTTCCCCTTCTACTGTACCTTCGACCACAACTGGTTCCCCGTCCGGCTGAACCACTATGGTTGGACTGCAAGCCTGCAGTCCCAAGCCTACTCTGTTTCTCCCACTCCTGGAAGGGCCCTCAGGCAGCCTAGCAGACAAATGTCCCCGGAATAGGCCTCAGGCTTCCAGCCTAGCAGCCCGGGGCAGCACAATACAAGTTCACCCAGACAGCCGTCCAGGTGGCACAGAACCCCAATCACCTGACTCCACCCAAATAAATAGGCTCTCCCAGCAGGCCAATGGACCAAAGAAAATCCCTGCCCATTGGCTGAGACACCCCACCCATTCATGTCTGAGCTTGCAAAGCCCCTGTCTTATCTAATGTCACTAGAATAGTGCCACCCAGTGACAGAAAAGAAAGGGTTCAACAAGTCCAGATTTAGAGAGGAATCAACTGACCTCCTAACAATTGGCAACTATCGCCTGGCAACTAAATTTAATAGCGACCCTGCCTAAACATTAGGGTGCTACATTTATTTTTATCAATGAACAAAATGTAAAGTAAATGAAGAGAAATCCAAATCAAATCAATATTTGGTGTGACCGCCCTTTGCCTTCAAACCATCATCAGTCCTTCACTTCTTCTAGGTAGGCTTGTATACAGTTTTTGAAGGAACTTGGTAGGTAGGTTGTTCTATGTACATCTTGGAGAACTAAGAACAGATCTTCTGTGGATGTCGCCCTCCAATCCTTCTGCTTCTTCATGTAATCCCAGACTCTATGATGTGAGATCAGGGCTCTGTGGGGGCCAAACCATCACTTCCAGGACTCCTTGTTCTTCTTTACACTGAAGATATTTCTTAAAGCGGCGCTCCACCCACTCCCCTCCTCCACTGCCACATTGGGAACTTTTTTTAGGGGGGGAGCGGGTACCTGGTTTTGACAGGTACCCGCTCCCACTTCTGGCTTAGATCTCTGTGGCGAACTGAGCCGGAAATTTGGCCCATCATCCTTCTGCCACAGTCTTCACAGGTCCCAGAAGATTACAGGGCCATTCATAAGGCGCAGCACAACACATTGTGCAGTATGAAACCGGCTGTGAAGCTGCAAGGCTTCACTTTCTGTTTCCCCCTACTGTAGATGCCGGTGCCTCCACCAGAAGCCGATTGAAGAATTGGCTCGGGTAAGGACAACACTGAATCCAGGGGCAGGTAAGTGTCCTTATACTAAAAGTCAGCAGCTACAGTATTTGTAGCTGCTGACTTTTCATTTTTTTTGGAAGGGGGAGCCTGGTGCTCCGCTTTAATGACAATTAGCCATATGTTTGGGGGCGTTGTCTTGCTGCAGAATACGTTTAGGGCCAATCACACACCTCGCTTATGGTAATGCATGATGGAGAAGTATCTGCCTGTATTTCTCAGCATAGAGGACGTCATTGATAATGACCAAATTTCCAACTCCTTTTGCAGAAATGGAGTCCCAAACTTGCAATGAACCTACAACGTGCTTCACAGTTGGTTGCAGATACTCATTATTTTCCCGCTCTCCAGCCCTTCACCAACAAACTGCCTCCTGCTACAGTCAAAAACTTCACATATTGACTCGTCAGTCCAGAGCACCTGCTGCCATCATGCACTTTCGTTCCTACATGGGATAACATTTTTTGCTGTGAAGCAAAGGCATCCCCCTGTTTTGCCTCTCCGTGACCCGACCACGCGACACAGGCGGACATCGAGTCCGTGGGTCCCGTGGTCACGGAGCATGCGGTGGCCACACACCCACAATGCTGCGATTTAAAGGGGACGTACCGGTACACTAAGGTGACCAGATTTTTCAAATGAAATCTGGGGACATATTTTTTTTTTACTAGTAATGGCGGCAATCAGCGACTCTCTGCCCATTGCGGCCCGCCTCACAGCCTGTCAAGTCTCACTCTTCGGGCCCCGGCTACTACTGGGTGGGTAGCGGAGATAACAGGCCAAAACTGAAGAAATATTCCCTCCGCTCCGACCAGCACATGATCATCGGAAAGGGGCACAGATAATGGGAAAATACACACCCCCCTAAGCTAGTAGGAGTGGCGGACAGTCTGCACTGACTGTCTTTGAAATTGCCCCAGCCCCTGTTCAAATCCAATCCGGGGACAAAACTGGGGACAGACTTGGTCCGGGGACAGTGTTCTCAATCCGGGGACTGTCCCCTGAAACCGGGGATGTCTGGTCACCCTACTGTACGCCCTCTTGCCCAGCCATTGTGCCGATGTATATCATTGTGCGCAGGTCGGCATATGGTTAATAACCATGTTAAAAAAAAATGTACCGTATTTATCGGCGTATACCGCGCGTCGGCGTATAACGCGCACCCCATGCTCAGACGGGAAGTTGAAGGAAAAAACTTACATTTTGGATGCTCAGCCTTGTCAGTGTCCGTCTGCTGTCTTGCCCGGTGTCCATCGGCGGCCTTGTCCGCGTCCGTCTGCGGCCTTGCGCGGGGTATGTCCAGCCTTGTCGGTGTCCATCTGCTGTCTTGCCCGGCGTCCATCAGCGGCCTTGTCCGGCATCCATCTGCGGCCTTGCGCGGGGTCCGTCCAGCCTTGTCGGTGTCCGTCTGCTGTCTTGCCCGGCATCCATCAGCGGCCTTGTCCAGCGTCTGTCTGCGGCCTTGCGCGGGGTCCGTCCAGCCTTGTCGGTGTCCGTCTGCTGTCTTGCCCTGGGTCCATCGGCGGCCTTGTCCGTCTGCGGCCTTGCGTGGGGTATGTCCAGCCTTGTCAGTGTCCGTCTGCTGTCTTGCCCGGCGTCCATCAGCGGCCTTGTCCGGCGTCCATCTGCGGCCTTGTGCGGGGTCCGTCCAGCCTTGTCAGTGTCCATCTGCTGTCTTGCCCGGCGTCCATCGGCGGCCTTGTCCGGGGGCGTCCGTCTGCGGCCTTGTGCGGGGTCCGTCCAGCCTTGTCGGTGTCCGTCTGCTGTCTTGCCCGGCGTCCATCGGCGGCCTTGTCCGGGGGCGTCCGTCTGCGGCCTTGCGCGGGATCTGTCCAGCCTTGTCGGTGTCCGTCTGCTGTCTTGCCCGGCGTCCATCGGCGGCCTTGTCCGGCGTCCATCTGCGGCCTTGTGCGGGGTCCGTCCAGCCTTGTCAGTGTCCATCTGCTGTCTTGCCCGGCGTCCATCGGCGGCCTTGTCCGGCGTCCTTCTACGGCCTTGCGCGGGGTCCATCCAGCCTTGTGTGTGTGGAGGTGTCTATCGGCACCTTGCCCGGGGTTGTGTGTTTGGGTTTGTCGCCTCGGCCGAGCTGTGCAGAGCCGGATTTCCTGTGTGTTCAGCTCCTCTCGGCTGCTCTCGCGTGGCAGTGGCGCTCAGAGACAGCGGAGATCGGCGTATAACGCGCACCCACGATTTTCCCCTGATTTTAAGGGGAAAAAAGTGCGAGTTATATGCCGATAAATTCGGTAATTGAATAAAAAGAATAAGAAATGGAAAGTCAACATAGTGAGAATAAAACAGCTCTCATACGGATAAAACAGCTCTGGAGTCACCAGACTTACCTAGAACAGCGAAGGCAATTGTTTCATATGAATCCCGGCTTCTTGGTACTGTCATCATGTACACACCGGCATACAGA
Source organism: Rana kukunoris (assembly GCA_029574335.1). Lineage (NCBI taxonomy): Eukaryota > Metazoa > Chordata > Amphibia > Anura > Ranidae > Rana > Rana kukunoris. The sequence goes on from CM056051.1 coordinate 538,471,782, forward strand.
CAATACTGCAATTCAATGAGGAAGCCGGTGACACAAATGCGCATTCACTAAATGCCAAGATCACGTTCTGTACTGTACGAGTTTCAAAAAAAGTTACAAGGTTATAGTTATATAACTGAAGTGAATAGGAAACCCTAAACATGATAATAAGGCTATACAACAATAAGAAAGCAAAACAAGGGATGATATTTACTTAGAGCATCGATGCCGCTATTTCGGAATTATCGCTGGCATAGATCTTCTTTTCTTTAAAGTTTGTGCCCAGATTATGGGCATGTAGAGCTTACCACCCTAAGGGGCCACTAAGAATATCCCCAGGTCTCTTGTGTAGTACAGAGGCTGCCAGGCACACAAGCACCACCCTGCACCCACCAACAGATCAGGCTCAGCCTAGGGCAGCCTTCAATAAATGGTGGACCGCGGTCTGGACCCGGACCGAGCGAAGCTCCTGTCTGGACCGCCAACCTGCCAGACTGCAGCGCCAGATCCACACTTCACTACTGTCATTGGGTGCTAGGACTGCCAGCCTCCTAGCAACCAATGAAGTCTATTGTGCGCCATGCTCTCTTTGGCAAGTTCCTCCACCAAGCTCAGGCCCCCTGCAGCATGCTTCTTTTTCAAGCTCCCGCTCTACCCCCTCCCCCGCCCCTCCCGCCCCCTGCATACAAGGGACTTATCCAAATACCAATCTACAGGTGCACTGTGATAGTTCACAATAGAACATTTAGAGATGGGCACTCTAATGGGGACAACTGCTCTATGGGTAGACTCTGACAGGGACCCCTGCTCTCTGATGGGGACACCTGCTCTCTGATGGAGACATTTGATGGGGGCACCTGCTTAATGGAGGCACTCTAATGGGGACACCTGCTCTATGGAAGCACTCTGATGGAGACACCTGCTCTATGGAGGCACTCTAATGGGGACAGCTGCTCAATGGAGGCACTCTGATGGGGACACCTGCTCAATGGAGGCACTCTAATAGGGACACCTGCTCTATTGAGGCACTCTGATGGGGACACCTGCTCAATGGAGGCACTCTAATGGGGACACCTGCTCTATGGAGGCACTCTGATAGGGACACCTGCTCTATGGGTAGACTCTGACAGGGACCCCTGCTCTCTGATGGGGACACCTGCTCTCTGATGGAGACATTTGATGGGGGCACCTGCTCTATGGAGGCACTCTAATGGGGACACCTGCTCTATGGAAGCACTCTGATGGGGACACCTGCTCAATGGAGGCACTCTAAAGGGGACACCTGCTCTATGGAGGCACTCTGATGGGGACACCTGCTCAATGGAAGCACACTGATGGGGACACCTGCTCTATGGAGGCACTCTGATGGGGATACCTGCTCTACGGAGGCACTCTGATGGGGACACCTGCTCTATGGAGGCACTCTGATGGGGACACCTGCTCTATGGAAGCACTCTAATGGGGACACCTGCATTATGGAGGCACTATGATGAGGACACCTGCTGTATGGGTACACTCTGATGGGGACACCTGCTGTATGGGTACACTCTGATGGGGACACCTGCTCTATGAAGGCACTCTGATGGAGACACCTGCTCTATGGAGGCACTCTGATGGGGACACCTGCTCTATGGAGGCACTCTGATGGGGACACCTGCTCTATGGAGGCACTCTAATGGGGACACCTGCTCTATGGAGGCACTCTAATGGGGACACCTGCTCTATGGAGGCACTCTAATGGGGACACCTGCTCTATGGAGGCACTCTAATGGAGACACCTGCTTTATGAAGGCACTCTAATGGGGACACCTGGTTTATGGAGGCACTCTAATGGGGACACCTGCTCTATGGAGGCACTCTGATGGGGACACCTGATGGGAGGGGGCACTCTGATCAGGACACCTGCTCTATGGTTACACTCTGATGGGGACACCTGCTCTACGGAGGCACTCTGATGGGGACACCTGCTCTATGGAGGCACTCTGATGGGGACACCTGCTCTATGGAAGCACTCTAATGGGGACACCTGCATTATGGAGGCACTATGATGAGGACACCTGCTGTATGGGTACACTCTGATGGAGACACCTGCTCTATGGAGGCACTCTAATGGGGACAGCTGCTCAATGGAGGCACTCTGATGGGGACACCTGCTCAATGGAGGCACTCTAATAGGGACACCTGCTCTATTGAGGCACTCTGATGGGGACACCTGCTCAATGGAGGCACTCTAATGGGGACACCTGCTCTATGGAGGCACTCTGATAGGGACACCTGCTCTATGGGTAGACTCTGACAGGGACCCCTGCTCTCTGATGGGGACACCTGCTCTCTGATGGAGACATTTGATGGGGGCACCTGCTCTATGGAGGCACTCTAATGGGGACACCTGCTCTATGGAAGCACTCTGATGGGGACACCTGCTCAATGGAGGCACTCTAAAGGGGACACCTGCTCTATGGAGGCACTCTGATGGGGACACCTGCTCAATGGAAGCACACTGATGGGGACACCTGCTCTATGGAGGCACTCTGATGGGGATACCTGCTCTACGGAGGCACTCTGATGGGGACACCTGCTCTATGGAGGCACTCTGATGGGGACACCTGCTCTATGGAAGCACTCTAATGGGGACACCTGCATTATGGAGGCACTATGATGAGGACACCTGCTGTATGGGTACACTCTGATGGGGACACCTGCTGTATGGGTACACTCTGATGGGGACACCTGCTCTATGAAGGCACTCTGATGGAGACACCTGCTCTATGGAGGCACTCTGATGGGGACACCTGCTCTATGGAGGCACTCTGATGGGGACACCTGCTCTATGGAGGCACTCTAATGGGGACACCTGCTCTATGGAGGCACTCTAATGGGGACACCTGCTCTATGGAGGCACTCTAATGGGGACACCTGCTCTATGGAGGCACTCTAATGGAGACACCTGCTTTATGAAGGCACTCTAATGGGGACACCTGGTTTATGGAGGCACTCTAATGGGGACACCTGCTCTATGGAGGCACTCTGATGGGGACACCTGATGGGAGGGGGCACTCTGATCAGGACACCTGCTCTATGGTTACACTCTGATGGGGACACCTGCTCTCTGATAGGGGTTTCTGCTCTCTGATGGAGACACTCTAATGGGGACACCTGCCCTATGGGTATGCTCTGATGGGGACACCTGCTCTCTGATGGAGACATTTGATGGGGAAATCTGCTCCATGGAGGCACTCTGATGGGGACACCTGTTTCACCATGTATAAATACATAAGGGGGATATGATCTCCATGTATAAATACATAAGGGGGGATATGATCTCCATGTATAAATATATAAGGGGGGATATGATCTCCATGTATAAATACATAAGGGGGATATGATCTCCATGTATGAATACATAAGGGGGGATATGATCTTCATGTATAAATAAGGGGGGATATGATCTCCATGTATAAATACATAAGGGGGGATATGATCTCCATGTATAAATACATAAGGGGGATATGATCTCCATGTATAAATACATAAGGGGGGATATGATCTCCATGTATAAATAAGGGGGGATATGATCTTCATGTATAAATACATAAGGGGGGATATGATCTCCATGTATGAATACATAAGGGGGGGATATGATCTCCATGTATAAATAAGGGGGGATATGATCTCCATGTATAAATACATAAGGGGGGATATGATCACCATGTATAAATACATAAGGGGGGATATGATCTCCATGTATAAATACATAAGGGGGGGATATGATCTTCATGTATAAATACATAAGGGGGGATATGATCTCCATGTATAAATACATAAGGGGGATATGATCTCCATGTATAAATACATAAGGGGCCAGATTCAGATACAAATGTGTATCTATCCGGCGGCGTAGCGTATGTTCTTTACCCTACGCCTCCGCAAATTTTATGGGCAAGTGCCTTATTCAGAAAGCACTTGCTCCATAAGTTGCGGCGGCGTAGCGTAAAGTGTACGGCGTAAGGGCGCCTAATTCAAATTAGTCATGTAGGGGCGTGATTCATGTAAATTAATCATGTCCCCACGTAATTTACGTTTTTCCTGAACGGCGCATGCGCCGTCCGTGGACGTATCCCAGTGCGCATGCGTGAAATCACGTCGCTAGTAGTCAATGTAAACGACGTGAACGTAACTTGCGTACAGCCCCATTCCAGAACGATTTACACAAACGGCGTAAACGACGTACAATTCGACGCTGTCCCGACGTCCATACTTAACATTGGCTACGCCTCCTACAGCAGGGGTAACTTTACGCCGGAAAAAGCCTTACGCAAACGACGTAAATTACGACGCCCGGCCGCAAGTACGTTCGTGAATCGCCGTATCTAGCTCATTTGCATATTTTACGCGTAAAACGACGGAAGCGCCACCTAGCGGCCAGCGTAAATATGCAACTAATATACGACGGCGTAACAGACTTACGTCGCTCGTATCTTAGCAGAATTCCGGCGTATCTTCTTTTCTGAATGCAGAAAAAAGATACGCCGGCTCAGAATAGACTTTACGCGGCGTATCTATAGATACGCCGACGTAAAGGCTATCTGAATCTGGCCCAAGGTGTCTTTTTTCAACCAGATTAACTATGTAACTTTTTTCCCCTCTTCAGCTACATAAATGTATGTCAACTGTTTTTGAGCTGTCGCCATTGATAAATAAAGGATTACAAAGGATTTACATTTTAATGAGTCGAAATAAAATCCTCCATCGCAGACCGGGTGGCACAGCCAAGCATCCCTCTGGCGCCCATCGCTGTCAGACATAAAGGCAAGAATGGGTGCCATCCGGCTACCCTGGACGAGAGCCAGCCTGTGAGCTGTATCTGTATATGATAGGTATCTTCTGAGGGGGGGGGGGGGGGGATTTTATCATCAGATGAGAATATATATCAAATGTTCTTCCTGGCCGGCTAATCTTGTTCTAGTGTTAAAGTCCTTGTGGCCTAGACAGATAGCGGAGAAGACAATCGGCCGGGGAAATGGCCTGTTTACATCTTGCAGGATGTTTGTCCGTAGGCCGAGCTGTCTGGCTACGGGGGCTCGGGGGGGCCCCTCGGACCGGGGCTGAGTCACATCGAAATAGCTGTACCTTCAGCCGGAGACCGGGAGCTCCTCATCCTGACTACTGATTTATGATTCTTACCATTTAAAAACAGAAAAATTACCACGTGGGTTACTTTACGTTGCACCAAAACAATAACCCATACAGTGCCTTACAAAAGTATTCACCCCCCCCCCCCCCCTTGGCTTTTTACCTATTTTGTTACATTACAGCTTTTAGTTCAATGTTTTTTTCTTTATCTGAATTATATGTGACGGATCAGAACACAATAGTCTAAGTTGATGAAGTAAAATTAGAAAAATATATACATACAACTAGGGTTGTCCCGGTACCACTTTTTTAGGACCTAGTACAAGTGCCGATACTTTTTTTCAAGTAGTCGCCGATACCGAATACCGATACTTTTTTTAAATGTGTCCCCCAAATGCAGCCATGTCCCCCACATATGCAGCCATGTCCATCCAGCCATGTCCCCCACATATGCAGCCATGTCCCTCCAGCCATGTCCCCCACATATGCAGCCATTTCCCCCCAGCCATGTCCCCCACATATGCAGCCATGTCTCTCCAGCCATGTCCCTCCAGGCATGTCCCTCTAGCCATGTCCCTCCAGCCATGTCCCTCTAGCAGTGTCCTTCCAGCCATGTCCCTCCAGCCATGTCCCCCATACCTAGCCGCCGAAAGCCGCCGAAAGCCGCACGGAGAACATCACAGCATTCATTTGAATAGCTGTTTTGCCCGGGCGTATAGACACTCCCCCTTGCTCAGGATTGGACAGATCACGATCACCCATCCAATCCCGAGCAAGGGGGAGTGTCTATACGCAGCGGGAACACTACAATACAGCTATTCAAATGAAAGCTGTGATGTTCCCGCACGCTGTTTAACCCATGCGGTGGCGGCTTTCCATGCGGCGGCTTTCGATGCGACGGCGGCAGCAGCGGCGGGGGGGGGGGGGGGAGTATTCTATTTAGGTATCGGGGGTATTTGCGGGAGTACAAGTACTCCCGCAAATACTTGGTATACATAAAACTATTTTTTTAGAAATAAAAAATTGATAATTGGAACGTGCTTATGTACAGTTAAACCTCGGACAGGCCCGGACTGGCCATAGGGCATACCGGCATATGCCCGGTGGGCCGCAGCGGCCAACGATGGCCCGCGGGCCACAGGTCATGTCTCTGTAATATAGGGGGTCTGTATGGGCTGTATTGTAGAGGGGTGCTGTAATGTAGGGGGGGGGGTCTGTATTGTAGAGTGGGTCTGTAATGTAGGGGGGTCTGTACTGTAGGGAGGTCTGTAATGTAGGGGGGTCTGTAATGTAGGGGGGTCTGTACTGTAGGGAGGGGGGTCTGCACTGTAGGGAGGGGATCTGTACTGTAGGGAGGGGGTCTGTACTGTAGGGAGGTCTGTGTAACATGCAGGGGGTCCAGAACTGTTAGGGGGTGTCTGCGTAACAAACTGTGGGGGGCTGTGTAATGTAAAGGGGTCCAGAGGTGCAGGGTGCTGTGTAATGTAAAGGGGGCCAGAGGTATGAGGTGCTGGAACACCACATTCCATCATTAACCGCTGCCGCGCCCCCCCCCCCCCCCCCCCCCGGGCTGCTCAGTCTCAAATGACCGGGCCTGACCTCAGATTACAAGCATAATCCGTTCCAGGAGAATGCTCGTAAACCAAAGTACTCATATATCAAAGCGAGTTTTCCCATTGAAGTCAATAGAAAATAATTAGTTTCACGTTGACTTCAATGGGATGCAATACCAAATGCGGCCAGAGGTGGGGGGTGCCAGAGAGCGCCGAAAACAGATGAAAAGGCCTGAGGACCATTTGGCTTGATTCCTGCTCCTCCGTACCTCAGGCCAAATGAGGTACTGTAGGCCTATTTTCATCTTTGCTCGGCTTCTGCACCCCCGTACCCCAGGCCAAATGAGGTACTGCAGGCCAATGTTCGGGTTTTCCCGGCTCCTGCGCCCCATACCTCAGGCTAAATGAGGTTCTGCAGGCCTATTTTTGGCTCTGCCCGGCTTCTGTGCCCCCGTACCTCAGGCCAAATGAGGTACTGCAGGCCAATGTTCGGCTTTTCTCGGGTCCTGCGCCCCCTCACCTCAAGCCAAATGAAATACTGCAGGCCAATGTTCAGCTCTGCTCGGCTTCTGTGCCCCCGTACCTCAGGCCAAATGAGGCACTGCAGGCCAATGCTTGGTTTTTCTCTGATCCTACGCCCCCGTACTTCAGGCAAAATTAGGTACTGCAGGCCTATTTTCGTCTCTGCTCAGCTTCTGCGGCCCTGTACCTCAGGCCAAATGAGGTACAGCAGGCCTATTTAGTTTGAATTCTGCTTGCCTTGCAAGTCAACACTCACAAACCGAGTCAGAATTTTTGAAAAAAAGGATTGCTCGCAAATCAAAATGCTCTCAAACCAAGTTATTCTTAAACCGAGGTTCCACTATATTCACCCCCTTTGTTATAAAGCCCATAAAAAGCTCTGGTGCAACCAATTACCTTCAGAAGTCACACAATTAGTGAAATGATGTCCACCTGTGTGCAATCTGAAAGGCCCCAGAGGCTGCAACACCTAAGCAAGAGGCACCACTAACCAAACACTGCCATGAAGACCAAGGAACTCTCCAAACAAGGAAGGGACAATGTTGTTGAGAAGTACAAGTCAGGGTCGGGTTATAAACAAATATCCAAATCTTTGATGATCCCTAGGAGCGCCATCAAATCTATCATAACCAAATGGAAAGAACATGGCACAACAGCAAACCCGCCAAGAGACGGCCGCACACCAAAACCCACGGACCGGGCAAGGAGGGCATTAATCAGAGAGGAGCACAGAGACCTAAGGTAACCCTGGAGGAGCAGCAGAGTTCCATAGAGTTGGGCTACCAGAACTGGTGAGGAAGCTGAATGCCCTGAAGTTATCTACCTTGAAGTCGCCTCTTCTTGCTACCAATGGCCCATCTCTGAAACTGGTGCCTTGCTCAGCCAGGAAGGTTACTGAGTGAAGTTTCAGGCACGGAAATGTACATGTGCTGGTGAATGTGAGCTAACTGGCTCCCTCTGGGGGTCGGGACTTACACTAACAAGAAAATAGGGAAAAGGGCTTGTTAATGGTACCAGGAATGAAATGTTGAGCCCTTGTTCATAATGCCTATAATACCTATAATGCCCCATACACACAATCGGATTTCCCCTCGGAATAAACTCTGAAGGGTTTTTCCAATGGAATTCCGCTTAAGCTGTCTTGCATACACATGGACACACCAAATTCCGACCGTCGAAAACGCTGTGACGTACACAGGGATGGACTGGCCATTGGGACTACAGGGAGTTTCCCGGTGGGCCGATGGCTCAGTGGGCCGACTTTAGTGACAGTGGACCGCCGCCCGCCTCCGCTCCTCTGTCTCTCCCTTCCCGCAGCGCTCACCTCCTCTCCCTCCCCGCAGCGCTCACCTGGGGGGAACAAAGAAGCAGGGGAAGGACCAGAGGAGCAGGGGGAGGACAGAGGAGCATGGGGGAGGGGACAGATAGCTGACTCAACAGCTATGGCCTGGGAGTTTCTCTCTTCTGCCTAATCTTGTCCTATAAGGGGGGCACCGAACTGATTCTTTCCCCCGGGTGAAATAATGTCTAGCTTCCCCACTGGTACTACCTATAAGAGTACCAGTACCAGCCATTCTTCTCTAATAAAGGAGAACAGCTGGTAGCTAGTGAAGGGGGAGAGGGGGCTTGGATGGCCGGGGGGGGGGGGGGTGCGGGAGTTGTCCGGTCGCCATGGCAGAGACCTGTCAAAGTGGGCCAGTCTGGATGAAGTCCAGGGCCAAATTTCTGTCCCAGTCCAGCCCTGGACGTACAACACTACGACAAGCCTAGAATGATGAAGTTCAATGATTCCACGTATGCGTCAAATTGTTTCCGAGCATGTGTGTTTTTTCTTCGTCAAGCCAGATTCATGTAGAGCGGCGTAAAGTTGTGCGGGCGTAGCGTATCTCAGATACGCTACGCCGCCGTAAATTAGAGAGGCAAGTGCTGTATTCACAAAGCACTTGCTCCTTAAGTTACGGCGGTGTAGCGTAAATGGGCCAGCGTAAGCCCGCCTAATTCAAATGTGTTTCATGTGGGCGTGTTTTATTCAAATGAAGTGTGACCCCCATGTTTTTTTAAACTGCGCATGCGCCGGCCGTGAACGTATCCCAGTGCGCATGCTCCAAATGACGTCGAAAAGAGTCATTGAAAACGACGTGAACGTAATTTACGTCCAGCCCCATTCACGGATGAGTTACGCAAACAACGCAAAATTAAAAAAATTTGACGCGGTCCCGACGTCCATACTTAACATCTTTTTGTTGGATTATCTTTACGCCGGAAAACGCCTTACGTAAACGGCGTATCTGTACTGCGACGGCCGGGCGTACGTTCGGAAATCGGCGTATCTAGCTAATTTGTATATTTTCGGCGTAAACCCCCCAGCGGCCAGCGTAAATATGCAGTTAAGATACGACGGCGTAAGAGACTTACGCCGGACGTATCTTAGCAAGGTTTAATCGTATCTCGTTTCGAGAATACGCTTAAAGATACGACGGCTCAGAATCTACTGATACGCCGGCGTAACTCTACATGAATCTGGACCAACATGTTCTCTGTCTAAGTCCGTCTGAAAAAGTCTGATGGGGCACAGACACACACGGAATATCCGATGAAAAAAATCCGTCTGACTTTTTCTTTCGGAAATTCCGACCGTGTGTCCCAGGACCGCCCGTGTGACCGACCGACCGACCGTGTTCCAACCATGTGTCCCCGGAAGTTAATGAGTGGTCGAAATTATCCAATCTCCAGACTTCCAGAGCAAGGAAAACGTGAGTAAGGAAGACTCCATTTCATTATAAGCCAAGAAGTGGAGCTTACAGAAAAAGGTAAGTCATGTACTATATAAGTTTGAAATGAGATTTTTGGCCCAGAGTAGGGATCAGCCGAACCCCAGAGTTCGTTTCACACCAGAACATGCGAACAGGCAAAAAACTTGTTCAAACACGCGAACACCGTTAAAGTCTATCGGACACGAACATTAAAAATCAAAAGTGATCATTTTAAAGGTAATATGCAAGTTATTGTCCTAAAATGGGTTTGGGGACCCGGGTCCTGCCCCAGGGGACATGTATCAATGCAAACAAAAGTTTTAAAAACAGTTTTTTTTTCGTTTAAAAGATTTTATTGGTATTTCAGAATAAATAACATAGTAAACATATAATTAAATGTAGATAAAATAAAGTATCATAGGTAGTAGAATTGTAATATCAAATGAGAGAAAACAAGAATAGCAACAACATCAGTACATATTTTTGTTTAAAATTAAAGTAAATGTTAACTTATACATCAGTAGTTTTCGAACTTTGGGGCAATAAAAACAAGAGAATAAAAATTGGAAATCATAGAAAGAATCTAAAATAACAATATTAAATTAGAAATTTAATAAACAAAGGGTAAGAGGGGGAGGAAGTAGGGGAAGATAAAAAATAAAAAAAGAATTATCACCTCAAGTCTGATTCGAGGAAAGCTGAAGAGACATTGCCTTAAATTCATCAGTTTTAGTAAAGAGCAGGGCTTTTTTTCTGGGGGAACTTGGGGGAACTCAGTTCCATCACCTTTGGCTCAGACCCTTTGGTGCCTGCTCACCACAATCACTTGTAAACACAGAAGTCTGGTTTCTGTGTTTACAAGTGACAGCTTTGTAACCCCCTGAACTCTGCACTCTGTATGTAATGCAATTCTGGTATTTAATGCCCCTTTAAGACCCTTCTACTGTTTGTGAAATCTGAACGGGTCGTGGTTGAGTTCCTGCACCTATTTTCTGAGAAAAAAAAGCTCTGGTAAAGAGTGTCCAGCAAGCCCATTTTTCGTAAAAACTCTGTGGGGGAGTCTTTAGCCTGTAGAATTAGGTCTTCCATTTCAGCTATTCTGTCAATCCGTTGGAACCATTCAGACAAGCTAGGAGGAGATGTGTCTTTCCAATGGGTAGGGATACACAGTTTGGCTGCATTTATTAAATGTATTAACCACTTGACCACTGGGCACTTAAACCCCCTTCCTAACCAGACCAATTTTCAGCTTTCGGTGCTCTCACAATATGAATGACAATTACTCAGTCATACAACATTCTACCCATTTGAAATTTCTGTCCTTTTTTTCACACAAATAGAGCTTTCTTTTGGTGGTATTTGATCACTTCTGGGTTTTTTATTTTTTGCGCTATAAAAGAAAAACGACTGAAAATTCTGTAAAAAAAAAAAAAAAAAACTTGTTTCTGTCATATTAGCAGGTTATTTCTCACACACAGCATATGCATACCACAAATTACACCCCAAAACACATTCTGCTATTCCTCCCGAGTATGGCGATACCCCATGTGTGAGACTTTTACACAGCGTCGCCACATACAGAGGCCCAACATGCAGGGAGCGCCATCAGGCGTTCTGGAACACCCAGACCAATTCTGACATTTCTCGCCTACAAGGAAAAATCATCATTTATTTGCTAGAAAATTACATAGAACCCCAAAACATTATATATGCTTTTTTAGCAAAGACCCTAGAGAATACAATGGCGGCCGTTACAACGTTTTATCTCGCACGGTATTTTCGCAGAAATTTATTGAACGCGTGTTTTTTTAAAAACTGTTTTGTGCTTAAAACAAAACAAAACAGTAAAGTTAGCCCAATTTTTTTTCATAATGTGAAAGATGAAGTTACGCCGAGTAAATAGATACCCAACATGTCACACTTCAAAATTGCGCACACTCGTGAAATGGCGCCAAACCTCGCTACTTAAAAATCCCCATAGGCGGTATTGCAGAGTATCGCGCAGGGTATTGCAGAGTATTGGGGTATTGCAAAGTATCATGCAGGGTATTGGGGTATTGCCGAGTATTGGGGTATTGCCGAGTATTGGGGTATTGCAAAGTATCATGCAGAGTATTGGGGTATTGCCGAGTATTGGGGTATTGCCGAGTATTGGGGTATTGTTGAGTATTGGGGTATTGTTGAGTACTGGGGTATTGTTGAGTATTGGGGTATTGTTGAGTATTGGGGTATTGCAAAGTATCATGCAGAGTATTGGGGTATTGCCGAGTATTGGGGTATTGCCGAGTATTGGGGTATTGCAAAGTATCATGCAGAGTATTGGGGTATTGCCGAGTATTGGGGTATTGCCGAGTATTGGGGTATTGCCGAGTATTGGGCTATTGCCGAGTATTGGGGTATTGTTGAGTATTGGGGTATTGTTGAGTACTGGGGTATTGTTGAGTATTGGGGTATTGTTGAGTATTGGGGTATTGTTGAGTATTGTTGAGTATTGGGGTATTGTTGAGTATTGGGGTATTGTTGAGTACTGGGGTATTGCCGGGTACTGGGGTATTGTGGGGTACTGGGGTATTGTGGGGTACTGGGGTATTGTTGGGTACTGGGGTATTGTGGGGTATTGTTGGGTACTGGGGTATTGTGGGGTATTGTGGGGTACTGGGGTATTGTGGGGTACTGGGGTATTGTGGGGTATTGTTGGGTACTGGGGTATTGTGGGTTATTGTTGGGTACTGGGGTATTGTTGGGTACTGGGGTATTGTGGGGTACTGGGGTATTGTGGGGTACTGGGGTATTGTGGGGTATTGGGGTATTGTGGGGTATTGTTGGGTACTGGGGTATTGTGGGGGTATTGTTGGGTACTGGGGGATTGCTGGGTACTGGGGATTGCAGGGTACTAGGGGATTGCAGAGCTGGGATGTTTTGAGGGATGGCTGGATCTGTGACTGCATTTGTCACAGATCCAGCCACAGCTCAGCTGCTGACACCCCGCTCCCCCCCCCCCTCTCCTCGCACACTGTACCGAGAGGAGAGCGAGGAGAGGGAGGAACTGGCGTCATCAAATGACGCCGGTTTGTTTACAAGTGATCGCGCCGTCATTCGACGGCGCGATCACGTGGTAAACGGCCGCCATCAGCGGCAATTTACCGTGATCCGTGATGCGCCGGGTCTTCTAGACCCGGCGAGCACGGACACTTTCGCGAGCGCGTCCCAGGGGACGCGCAATCGCGGAAGTGCACGAGGACGTCCCAGGGACGTCGTGTCAAAGCAACTCCACCGCGCCGTAGCAGTAAAATGCTTATGGCGCGGTGGGGAAGTGGTTAATATAGTGTTTTTGTAAGTAGAATGAGGTAAGGCGGTATGATGAAGTAGGTATTGTGCTGCCGTAAACTCCAGGGAAAAAGTGGTGATAAGGGAGATAATACGGTGTACTTCTTTCCAAAATGCTTGTATAAGGGGACAATCCCACCAGATGTGTAGGAGAGTTCCTATCAAGTTTTTACAGCGCCAGCATATAGGTGGGGTTGAAGGGTGGAATTTGTGGATTATATAGGGTGTCCTATACCACTTCGAGTAAAGCTTATATCCATTTTCTTGAGCTAAGACATTCATTGAGCCTTTATGTATGCATCTACTGTAAATATGTGGGTCCAGTCACTAAGTGAGAGATCCAGATCAAGTTCCCTCATCCAGTGTTTGGCAGCATTATCTTCCCTAGGGTCAACACCAGAAAATAATAGAGTGTGTTTTTGATATTAAATGTCTCTGAGGACCAAGATTGACACGCTGCATCTCAAAGGGGGTTTTGTGTCTGTGCCATAATGAGGGTGATTTAGAGTTGAGTAAAGAATTTTTAATTACTTCGTAATCCATGTTAGAGATTCGGAAGTCAGGGTATTTAAGACAGAATGTGGTATAGGGGATAAAATTACCATTATCAAAAAACTCTTAATGAGGGGATTGTGGAAGGAACACAGGGGATCGGATCTAAAGTATCAGGAAAAATATTTGAGTGTATAGGGATCGGTGACATGGGGCCTGTAGAAGAAGAAATATCAAATTTGGAATTCATTGACCTGAATATTCGTAGAGTTGGGCCCGTGAGGGGGTGAATGTTATTTTCGCGAGGTATTTTTCGAGGGTTAGTCCAAGGAAGTTGGTGTAACGGGAATTTAGAGGATAATTTTTCGAGATTTACCCAAAAACAGTTTTTTTTTCAGGAGCAGTGAAACAATAAAAGTGAAATATTTCTTTAAATTTCGTACCTGGGGTGTGTGTATAGTATGACTGTAAAGTAGCGCTTGTTTTACCGTGTTTATAAAAGTCTCTGCACAAAATGTCATTACTAAAGGAAAAAAGTAATTAAAACTACTGGCGGCTATTCATGAATTGTCGGGTCCCAGCAATACAGATCAAAGTCATTGAAAAAATGGCAGGGGTTCCCCCCGAACCAAAAAAAAAATATTAAGGGGAACCCCCTAAATTCCATATCAGGCTCTTCAGGTCTGGTATGCATATTAAGGGGAACCCTGCGACATTTTAAAAAAATGGTGTGGGGATCCCCATAAAAATCCATACCAGACCCTTATCTGAGCACGCAACCTGGCAGGCTGCAGGAAAAGAGGCGGAGACGAGAGCAGTGGCGGCTGGTGCTCAAAATTTTTGGGGGGCGCAAATAAACAAAAAAAAACATCAATTGCAGCCTCATTGTGCCATCAAATGCAGCCACTGTGCCCAACAATTGTCACTACTGCACTGTGCCCAGCAATTGTCACCACTGTGACCAGCAATTGTCACCACTGTGCCCAGAGCCGCTGGCTCTGATAGGCACTTCCAAACACCAACAAGTTGCTGTTATTCAGATGGCCGGTGACGCGTCATATTCGGCTCCCTATCATACAATGCTCCGGAAGTGACGTAGCGGCAGACTGCGCATGCGCGATGCGTTCCAAGCGCAATTGTGATGCGTTCCAATGGATTTACGACAGTACACACCGGCGAAGCCGTCATTCAGGGTGGCGTGGACTTAGGGGAAAGTGGCCAGTCGGCTGGCGCTGCTGTCAATCACATCCAGTGACGCGGCGTGCCGAGGGGTGGGGCCAAGTGATACAGTGAGCGGCCACAGAATGGCTCGTACAGGCACAAGGGCGTAAATTTACGTCCCCACCTTCGTGCGGTTCGGGGGTCCCATCGTGCGGGGGTCCCCCTGCCTCTGGGAGCGATCGCCGACGAGCGGGCGGATGTCCATGATTTCCGCCCCCCCCGCGATCGCTCCCAGCCAATGGGAGCGCGCTCCCATCGTGTCAGTTCCTCCTCCTGTGTTTACACAGGAAGGAGGAAATTATGTCACCTCTCATCGCAGCGCTGTTTCCCAGCGCTGCTGATGAGAGAAGACATCACAAGTAAGTGTGCACCAACACAACACTGACACACACTCACATAGGCACATTAACCCCTTGTGATCGCCCCCCCCCCACCCCCCTGTCACAGTGTCACTGAATGCAGTGATCTAATCACTGTATTTAGTGTCAGTGTGACAGGCAGTGTAAAAAACAGTTAGTGTTAGGTTCAGGATAGCCCCCCCACCCCCCCTAATAAAGTTTTAACCCCCTGATCACCGCCCTAGTTAACCCTTTCACTCCCTATTGCCAGCGTCACTAAGCGATAATTTTTCTGATCGCTGTATTAGTGTCGCTGTTCCCGCTAGGTAGCTATTTTTTTTTATTGCGATTTTTTTTTTTACTAAAGACATGTGGCTGAATTAATTTTGGCCTAAATGTTTTACTAAAATTTAGTTTATTTGATTTTTTTTATAACAAAAAGTAAAAAAATTGTGTTTTTTTTCAAAATTGTGGCTCTATTTTAGTTTATAGCGCAAAAAATAAAAATCGCAGAGGCGATCAAATACCACCGAAGGAAAGCTCTATTTGTGGGAAGAAAAGGACGCAAATTTTGTTTGGGAGCCACGTCGCACGACCGCGCAATTGTCTGTTAAAGCGACGCAGCGCCGAATTGTAAAAACACCTTGGGTCATTTAGCAGCGTATGTGTCCGGGTCTTAAGTGGTTAAGTGGTTATAGTGCAAAAAAATTAAAACGGCAGAGGTAATCAAATACCACCAAAAGAAAGCTCTATTTGTGGGGAAAAAAACAATATCAATTTTGTTTGGGTACAGCGTTGCACGACCGCGCAATTGTCAGTTAAAGCGACGCAGTGCCGTAGCTCAAAAAATGGCCTTGTCATTAAGGGGGTAAATCCTTCCGGGGGCCTGAAGTGGTTAAATAGCAATATCAGCCTTTTATAAACACGCCCATATGAAAACATCTTATAAAAGATGTCAATTGGCCAACTCACAGCTGTAAAATACGCTTTTGGGAACTCGCTGTCTAGTCCTTTAAACTTGGGTGACATCTAGTGTCTGTTTTATGAAAAGCCGTCTTTGAGTTTCTCCTCTAATAAAATGCGTGGTTCAATCAAGGGTCCCCATCACTAATGGGTGAGATTGTGGCCGTCCTGCCTGTGATCTGGGGCACCCTAGACGTTAGGCGTACTCCCAGTGCCATTGGAACAATGCGCTTTTCTTCCTTCAAGTCTCATGGACAACCCAGTGTGCTCTCCCTGCCCTGTTGCAGCAGTTATGAGATCGGTCGCCACCACAATGGGCGGGAAGCAGTTCTCTTGCGACTACAGATCAATGAGCCTTGTGAGGCCAGGTTGTGGACGGCGTATATGTGTCACCTGGGTTTCTCACCTACATGCAGGGCAGGACTTAGCGTGGTGGGGGCCCCTGGGCTTAATCATCAAAGTTGTTAAGCGGGGGGGGGGGGGCAGCCACTGGACAGACTTCTCTTACCTCTTCCCAGGGCCGCCTTCAGTAATTTTGGGGCCCAAAATTGCGGGAGGGGGGGCGGCGATTGCTGCAAATGGGGGGGTTGCCGCGATTGGAACCCGGGGCCCCCTATTGAGCCCAGTCAAGCCCAATGGTAAGTCCGGCCCTGCCTACATGAGTCTGTCTACTATGCAGGAAGTAAAGGAGCTAAAGGCTCATTCATTTAGGCAGCCAGGGGGCGCCACATGCAGGAGTTTGAGTTCAAGTTTTACTGCTGCCCACATATCTAAACACAGAAATGCGGCTTCACAGGGCTGTGCACATGGTCTGCCTCACAAACATGGCAAAAATGAAAGAATGGGGGGCCGAATGTGACTGTTGAAAGGCAACATGATTTAATATCATATTTCTGGTATTTCACTCCCTGGATAATACAGGCAGATGGCCCCCAAGTTGGCATGTAACCAATTACGCCTCTAACTTTGTAGAACAAAGGCCTGGCTCCTGTTCGGCTAGTGCGATAGGATGGAAATCATTGAGTACCACACTGCAAGCAATCTTCAAAGAGAGCCATGGCTGCCAAGGTGATTAATGGCGGTGTCAGGTCACCTGAGGCCAGATGACAGATGCACACCGATGGGTCAGGAGTGCACCGCTATGATAGTGTAACGCCATCAGCGTTACCTTCGATAGAACGAGCGCAGCTGCATCTTGTTCTGACAGCTGTGCTCCGTTCTACAAGGCGTCCACGTCACTTCCGGTGCGCGGACGTCTGCGCTCCACGCTGGAACGTGGAAGTGCGACCTGGAGATTTTCGCTCTCCAGGCGCACTATTTAAACCCCCTGCTCTGGCGGCAGGGTGTTTGAATATTATTGTTGGATGCCTGCCGCCACCAGGGACCCGGACTCCCCCTCCAGCAGTCTCAGAGCTCTGCACTCCAACACCCCAGCTTCCTGCCACTCCAGAGAGCCTCCAGCTCCACCCGGCTTATGCCATTCCGCTGACATCAGCCTATCCAGACCTACTCATCTCTACTGGGACCTCAGGAACCTGCAGCAAGGACCTCCTCTCTGATTCTCATTAGAACCGCAAGTACCTTATGTGGCCAATACTGCCTTGATAAGCTTATATACATTGCTGTGTCTAGAGGACTTTAATACATCTATCTGCTACTATTTGTTAGCCTGCTACTCTTTCACCATAGGGACTGCAGAGTTGTCATTAGTCATACATTCTCAGCTACCCTTGCTACAAACCACTATGCATCTCAGCCCTCTACTGACCCTTTAAAGTACTGCTTCGTTCTCAGTCTAACTCCTTGTTGCTACAGTAATCTATACCAATACCAAGTTCTGCTCAGTGGAGGCTGTGATGACCTGAACCCCAAATTCTCTGTGTATTATAAAGTGATCTGGTGGTTGTAATCTGAGTAACCTCCGCAGCTGAGATCCATACTTGTAGTCCAGAATCCTAATACCTGCAGAGTCGTAACAGATAGTGGACCCTATGGCTGACTGCTGTGGTTGGAACCCTAGGTGGTGCAGGAAGGAAGGTGCACTGCGGCGCCAACACAGATCCCACAGGGAGCTAGAACGTGAGATTCCCCAGGGCGTGGAGTCTAAGAGCCAGCTGGTGTTCACCAGAGCCTCTAGTGGGTGAAGATGGACTTTGCTGCAGCTGACTCTAGGTTGCGGCCCCTGGGGTCTCCCAGCTCACACTCAGGCCTTGTACACATGAGTGAATAAATCCGCTGAACATGGTCCGATGGACCATTTCAGCCGAAAAATCCGCTCGTGTGTAGGGGCAAACGGACCGTTCTGGCCGGATTCCTCCGGCGGAAAATTTCCAAAGCATGCTTTGGAATTTTTCCGCCGGAGAGCTGTCCGTCAGATATGTCCGCTGGTTAGTACGGCAAACCAGCGGACATATCTGCCCGCACATGCGTCGTATCCTGTGAATGGATCCGACGCATGCATGCGGAAATGTTTACTTCCTGGTGCGGTGACGTGGCGGCGTCAACGTCACCGCCGCGTCGCCGCGCTGTCCGCCGGCGGGAAATTTGATCCGATGGTGTGTACAGCCATCGGATCAAAGCAATCCGGTGGACAGATCCGATGGGAACGGTCCGTCGGACCGTTCCCATCGGATCTATTCCCTCGTGTGTACAAGGCCTCACGGTAGACTATAGGAGGATAAGCTAAAGGTCGGGGCGACAAGCAGACAAAGATAAACGGTGAACAAGCCAAAGGTCAAGGGTCACAAGCAGGCAGAGATAGTGGAGAGCGCGCCAAAGGTCAGGGTCACAAGCAAGCGAGGGTGGTCGGAAAACACGCCAAGATCGGTAACAGAGACAAACATAGCGCACACGGCAAGCAGGAAACAGGAAACCAAACACACAATATTGCACGGCAAGGCAGGCTTGGAGAACACAGTGTTAAATAGTGGTTCCTGTTGAGGCTAGGGTGGAGCCACACTAAGAGAAGATTACTTAACCATGCAGATGTGAGAAGGAAAGCCCTAAGGCTGATACCCAGACAAGGTAAGAGACAGACAGGTCATAAAGGTATTACTGCAAGGTCATGACAGACAGTGGAGGACACAGATCAAAAAAGGCAACAAGCATCTGGAGATGATACCTGGACAATGCTGCCCCTAGAGGCCAATACAGCAGGACAGACAGAAATATAATTATATTAACCACTTCAATAAAAGGCCTATTCTGGCACTTCTCTCCTTCATGTACAAAATTACGCAGAACCCCCAAATATCATATATGTTTTTTTAGCAGACACCCTAGGGAATAAAACGACGGTCATTGCAACTTTTTATCTTGCATGGTATTTGCGCAATAATTTTTCAAACGCCTTTTTTTTGGACAAAAAATGGTTTCATGAATTAAAAAATAACAAAACAGTAAAGTTAGCCCAATTTCTTTGTAAAATATGAAAGATTAGGTGACACCGAGTAAATAGATACCTAACATGTCACGCTTTAAAATTGCACACACTCATGGAATGGCGCCAAACTTCGGTACTTAAAAATCTCCATAGGCGACGCTTTGAAAATGTTTACAGGTTACCAGTATGTGTGGTTT
Source organism: Rana kukunoris (assembly GCA_029574335.1). Lineage (NCBI taxonomy): Eukaryota > Metazoa > Chordata > Amphibia > Anura > Ranidae > Rana > Rana kukunoris. Next base: position 538,491,642 of record CM056051.1, read on the forward strand.
GAACGGCGTTTACATATGTGGGAGGGACGTATGCGTGCGTTTGCTTCTGCGTGTGAACTCCCGGGGACAGGGGCATTTAATTTTTTATTATTATTATTATTACTATTATTTTTATTTTACTTCTTTGTTTATTTTTTTACACTTTAAAAAAAAAAGGTTTTTAACACTTTTATTCCTATTACAAGGAATGTAAACATCCCTTGTAATAGGAATAATGTGTGACAGGTCCTCTTTATGGAGAGATGTGGGGTCAATAAGAACCTGCATCTCTCCTCCAGGCTGGAAAGCATGAGATCGTGAAAAAATTTCACCGATCTCATGATTAGTATTGCTTACTAGCCGAAATTGCGGCTTTGTTTACTTCTGGGTACCTGGGCGTGACGTCATCACATCGCGCCCGGGCCTCCAACGGTCATAGAGATCATTCAGTCATCTCTATGCTTACTAGCCTGCGCTGGGCGATTCTTTCTCCGGGCCCCTGATGGCATGGGAGAGCCAGAAGAAGCACCGGATGGTGGCGGGGTGGTGTATGAAACGGCGGAGCACCGCTATTATTGTTCTTTTGGTGCACAGAATCGCCGGCCCTAAAGAATGATATCTGAATGATGCCTCTAGTTGCCCCCATCATTCAGATATCCCCTCACAAAGCCCAGGACGTCATTTCACTATGGCTGGGTATTGAAGTGGTTAAAAGGACTACCTCCTGGCAATATCTTATTGGACAGGAGGCAAATGGGGGTAGTTACGAGTGGATGTGAATGAATGTGTAAAAAAGTACACAAGAGAAATCGTCCCTTTTGGCTTTTGGCCTGCTTCTGGGAGCCTCATGGCTCTTTTGCCATCCTGAGCCCTGCTGATGAAACAATATCTCAAGGAAAGCGTTGTGATAAGTATCTTTGATGTTCTGTTGTCGTATACTCTGTATTATTCTTTATAGTATTTCCATGTTAGCATATTCCTATTTTCTTGGGAAATAAATGAAAGAGATTGTTTTACTAAGCAGTGTGTTTATTTCCATAGCTAACCTTATATATATCAGAGTCTTAAGAGAATGGCTAATTATAGGTACAGGCAAATTAATATATGCAATAAATAGAGGGAATCCGTAACCACCTTCGGAATAAGTTGTTTGTTGCAGCATTACTTCAGTGACTGACTCAATTGAATGGGGACCACCCTCCAAAACGGGGGGATCAACATGTAGGCAGGTTGAACCAGTCAGTTGGGTGCTGTCTGAGTCCAGTTCCATGATCTTATTTGGCAGGTTCTGCCCTGGGTCCGCCCCACTGTCCTGTGTGATATAAATCGGGTCAGAGAGAGCGGGAGTGCCTGTTCAAAGATGGCCGGTGCTGCAGAGAAAAGAAGAGAGGCAGAAATCCGAGACCCTTAGGAGGCTGAGATGGAAAAGGAGACCCGGAGGAACAAGGAAATGACGTTCACCGCTGCCCGTCTGTAGAGACCTCTGTCAGTGTGAGGAGAGCCGAATATTGCATCTTTGGGCCAGATCCACAAAGAACTGGCGCTGGCGTAAGTTACAGCGGCGTATCCTTATCCACAAACACTTTCCGCTGTAACTTACGGTGGCGTAGTGTAATTGTTGCGGCGTAAGGCCGCGCAATTCATATTATAAAGCTGTGGGCGTGATTTAATTTAAATCAGCTTGACCCCACGTAAAGGATGTTTTTGTTTTTTTTTAACGGTGCATGCGTTTTTGTTTGTTTTTAATGGTGCATGCGCCGTCCGTGGAGATATCCCAGTGCGCATGCGTGAAATCACTATTTAAATAGGACAGCTTAAGATGGCGTATCTACGCAAAAAAATGGCGTATCTTGTTTTGTGGATACAAAACAAAGATATGCCGGCGCTGATTTGAAATTACGGTGGCGTATCTGGAGATACGCCGCCGTAATTGTTTGTGGATCTGGCCCTCTGTGTTTACATGTGATCGGCTGTGATTGGTCACAGCCGATCACATGTTTAACCACTTAGTAACCGCCCTATAGACGAAATACGTTCATAAGGCGGTTCCCTAACTCTAACCGGACGTCCATGGACGTCCTCCCGTAGAGTCAGACCCGCAGCAACAAGGATCGCGGTAAGGAGCTAATGGAAGCGGCTCCTTACCACGTCATTGCGCCGTCCAATGACAGCGCGATCACATGTAAACAAACCGGCGTCATTTGATGACGCCGGTTCCTCCCTCCTCTCTCTGTACTGAGTGGTACAGTGTGAGAGGAGAGCGCGGGTGTCGGCAGCGCTGTGGCTGGATCTGTGACTATTGCAGTCACAGATCCAGCCATCCCTGCTCAGCCATCCCTGCTCAGCGTGCATTAACCCCTTCCTTCTCTGTGAATTACTCTGCAATACCCCCTGCACAATACTCTTCCTTCCCTGCGCAATACTCTGCAATACCCCCTGCAATACCCCCTGTGCAATACTCTGCAATACCCCCTGCGCAATACTCTGCAATACCCCCTGCAATACACCCTGTGCACTACTCTGCAATACTCTGCAATACCCCTTGCGCAATACTCTGCAATACCCCCACGCAATACTCTGCAATACCCCCTGCGCAATACTCTGCAATACCCCCTGCGCAATACTCTGCAATACCCCCTGCGCAATACTCTGCAATACCCCCGCACAATACTCTAAAATACCCCCCGCGCAATACTCTGCAATACCCCCAGCGCAATACTCTGCAATACCCCCCGCACAATACTCTGCAATACCTTCCGCACAATACTCTGCAATACCCCCGCGCAATACTCTGCAATACCCCCGCGCAATACTCTGCAATACCCCCCGCACAATACTCTGCAATACCCCCCGCGCAATACTCTGCAATACCCCCCCCCCCCCCGCCCAATACTTTGCAATACCCCCGCACAATACTCTGCAATACCTGACCAATACTTTGCAATACCCAGAAAATACTCTAACCACTTCCCGCCCATGTCATATGACGTCCTTGACTTTGTGCAGGGATATCTGAATGATGGGTGCAGCTACAGGCATCATTCAGATATATTTTTTTTCAGCCGGCGATTCCCTTCACCATAAGAACGATCATGGCGGCTGTTCCGCCTCTTGATCGTTCTTACGGGAGGCAAAAGGGGACGTCCCCCCTCCCTTCGCCCTCCGGTGCTTCTTCCGACTCACCGCTACGATCAAAGCCAGGATCGTTTTTTTTTCCCAGGCTTCCCAGCCTAGAGGTGAGATGTGGGGTCTTATTGACCCCATATCTCACTGTAAAGAGGACCTGTCATGTTATATTCCTATTACAAGGGATGTTTACATTCCTTGTAATAGGAATAAAAGTGATCAAAACGTTTATTTTTGGGGAAAAACGTGTCAAACTAAAATAAATAAAGTAAAATAAACAATAATTAAAAAAAAAATTTTTAAAGCGCCCCTGTTCCCGCGTGCTCGTATACAGAAGCGAACGTGCACGTAAGTCCCGCCCACATATGAAAACGGTGTTCAAGCCACACATGTGAGGTATCGCTGCGAACGTTAGAGCGAGAGCAATCATTTTGGCCCTAGACCTCCTCTCCAACTAAAAAGATGTAACCAATAAAAATATTTAAAGCGTCACCTATGGGGATTTTTAAGTAGTGAAGTTTGGCGCCATTCCACGCGCGTGTGCAATATTGAAGGGTGACATGTTGGGTATCTATTTACTCGGCGTAACTTCATCTTTTTATATTATGCAAAAACATTGGGCTAACTTTAATGGGTTTTTTTTTTTTTTTTTGAAAAGCACAAAACTGTTTTATTTCCAAAAAAAAATAAAAAATGCGTTCAAGAAATTGCTGTGCAAATACCATGCGCGATAAAAAGTTGCAACGACCGCCATTGTATTCTCTAGGGTCTTTGCTAAAAAAAAGCATATATAATGTTTTGGGGTTCTATGTAATTTTCTAGCAAATAAATGATGATTTTTCCATGTAGGAGAGAAATGTCAGAATTGGTCTGGGTGTTCCAGAACGCCTGATGGTGCTCCCTGCATGTTGGGCCTCTGTATGTGGCCACGCTGTGTAAAAGTCTCACACATGTGATGGTGCTCCCTGCATGTTGGGCCTCTGTATGTGGCCACGCTGTGTAAAAGTCTCACACATGTGATGGTGCTCCCTGCATGTTGGGCCTCTGTATGTGGCCACGCTGTGTAAAAGTCTCACACATGTGATGGTGCTCCCTGCATGTTGGGCCTCTGTATGTGGCCACGCTGTGTAAAAGTCTCACACATGTGATGGTGCTCCCTGCATGTTGGGCCTCTGTATGTGGCCACGCTGTGTAAAAGTCTCACACATGTGATGGTGCTCCCTGCATGTTGGGCCTCTGTATGTGGCCACGCTGTGTAAAAGTCTCACACATGTGATGGCGCTCCCTGCATGTTGGGCCTCTGTATGTGGCCACGCTGTGTAAAAGTCTCACACATGTGAAGTTGCTCCCTGCATGTTGGGCCTATGTATGTGGCCACGCTGTGTAAAAGTCTCACACATGTGATGGTGCTCCCTGCACGTTGGGCCTCTGTATGTAGCCACACTGTGTAAAAGTCTCACACATGTGATGGCGCTCCCTGCACGTTGGGCCTCTGTATGTGGCCACGCTGTGTAAAAGTCTCACACATGTGATGGTGCTCCCTGCATGTTGGGCCTCTGTATGTGGCCACGCTGTGTAAAAGTCTCACACATGTGATGGTGCTCCCTGCACGTTGGGCCTCTGTATGTGGCCACGCTGTGTAAAAGTCTCACACATGTGATGGTGCTCCCTGCATGTTGGGCCTCTGGATGTGGCCACGCCGTGTAAAAGTCTCACACATGTGATGGCGCTCCCTGCATGTTGGGCCTCTGGATGTGGCCACGCCGTGTAAAAGTCTCACAAATGTGATGGCGCTCCCTGCATGTTGGGCCTCTGGATGTGGCCACGCTGTGTAAAAGTCTCACACATGTGATGGCGCTCCCTGCATGTTGGGCCTCTGGATGTGGCCACGCCGTGTAAAAGTCTCACACATGTGATGGCGTTCCCTGCATGTTGGGCCTCTGGATGTGGCCACGCCGTGTAAAAGTCTCACACATGTGATGGCGTTCCCTGCATGTTGGGCCTCTGTGTGTGGCCACGCCGTGTAAAAGTCTCACACATGTGATGGCGCTCCCTGCATGTTGGGCCTCTGTATGTGGCCACGCTGTGTAAAAGTCTCACACATGGGGTATCGCCATACTCGGGAGGAATAGCAGAATGTGTTTTGGGGTGTAGTTTGTGGTATGCATATGCTGTGTGTGAGAAATAATATCTATTTTTTGTTTTGTTTTGTTACCAAAGATATGTAGCAGTATACATTTTAGGCCAAATTTATGAAGAAAAATTGCTTTTTTGCAAAATTGTATAATAGAAATGAAGAAAAATTCATTATTTTACAAAATTTTCGTTCTTTTTTAATTCATAGCGGAAAAAATAAAAACCGCAGAGGTGATCAAATACCACCCAAAAGAAAGCTCTATTTGTGGGAAAAAAAGGACAAACATTTCATTTGGTTACAGTGTTGTATGACTGAGTTATTGTCATTCAAACTGTGAGAGCGCCGAAAGCTGAAAATTGGTCTGGTTATTAAGGGGGTTTAAGTGCCCGGTGGTCAAGTGGTTAAAGAGGCCCGCCTGCAGCTCATTTCAGGGGTCGCGCCGTGTCCTAGCAACCAACGCGGTGCGCCCACACGATCACCGCGCGCTGGGTGCCCTCGGGGGCACGTGAGAGCGGTCGTTCTAGGTGGCCGTCATATGACTTCCACCCAAAATAAGAGCCTGCAAGCGGTAAAAGCGCTGTATCGCAAAAATGGCCTGGTCACTGAGGGGTAAATCCTTCCGGTCTGTAAGTGGTTAAAAGAGAGGGGTGTGTCCTTGCAGGCGAGCTCCTACTAGAGGAGAGGGGTGTGTCCCATAGCCTTACTTTTTATTTCATTTATATATATATATTTTTTATTATTATTATTACTTATTTATTTTTAAAGAAAGGGGTGTGCCCCTGCAGTCGAGCTCCTATTAGCATGGAGGGGTGTGTCCCTGCAGGCGAGCGCCTATTACAGGAGAGGGGTGTGTCGGTGGAACAGAGCTGCAATTAAAGGAGGGGCGTGTCCCTGCAGGCGAGCTCCTATTAGATTGGAGGGGTGTGTTCTAGTATCGTTTTTTTGAGATCCTACCAGAGGAGGTGGGTGGGTCCCTATTGCTGAAGTCCTATTAGAGGAGAGGGGTGTGTTCCCGTAGCCTTACTTTATTTTTTATTTTATTTTTGTAGAAGGGGGTGTGTCCCTGAAGGGGAGCTCCTATGAAAGGAGAGGGGTGTGTCCCTGAAGGGGAGCTCCAATGAAAGGAGAGGGGTGTGTCCCTGAAGGGGAGCTCCTATGAAAGGAAAGGGGTGTGTCCCTGAAGGGGAGCTCCTATGAAAGGAGAGGGGTGTGTCCCTGCCGCAAAGCGCCTATGAAAGGAGTCTCTTGACCTCCCGCTCCTATTAGAGTAGGTGGGCGTGTAGCTAGGATTCCGATTGGCCAGCGCAGGTGGCTAAGGCGCCTGCGCGCTGACTCACGTGGCTGCAGACGGCGGTGGTGACAGGTGGGTGCGCGTGTTTCCGGTCCCGGGCTGTGTATGGTCAGAGGACGGGATCGCGGTTTGGGTCATGAGAATTTCCGGCTTTCCATTAGATTGGCGTGCTGTGTGTGTCCTCATATGGGGAGGGGGCGTTCCCTTCCTGTGATTGGAGAACATGGTGGATGTGTGTCACATGACTTATGCCGAGCAAAGCAGTCATCACGTGATCTACTTTCACCGCCATGACACACAGAACTCCCCCATGTGTCCTTTATATATAACCGGGGAGGAGTCACAGGACACATATCACATATTGTCATCTGGTGGGGGTGACGCCCCCCTCTAGGTCCTCGGTGTGGCCCCCCCCTCTAGGTCCTCGGTGTGGCCCCCCCCCCCTAGGTCCTCGGTGATGCCCCCCCTCTAGGTCCTCGGTGTGGCCCCCCCCCTCTAGGTCCTTGGTGTGGCCCCCCCCCCTCTAGGTCCTCGGTGTGGCCCCCCCCTCTAGGTCCTCGGTGTGGCCCCCCCCCTCTAGGTCCTCGGTGATGCCCCCCCCTCTAGGTCCTCGGTGATGCCCCCCCCTCTAGGTCCTCGGTGTGGCCCCCCCCCTAGGTCCTCGGTGTGGCCCCCCCCCTCTAGGTCCTTGGTGTGGCCCCCCCCCTCTAGGTCCTCGGTGTGGCCCCCCCCTCTAGGTCCTCGGTGTGGCCCCCCCCCCTCTAGGTCCTCGGTGATGCCCCCCCCTCTAGGTCCTCGGTGTGGCCCCCCCCCTCTAGGTCCTTGGTGTGGCCCCCCCCCCTCTAGGTCCTCGGTGTGGCCCCCCCCTCTAGGTCCTCGGTGTGGCCCCCCCCCTCTAGGTCCTCGGTGTGGCCCCCCCCCTCTAGGTCCTCGGTGATGCCCCCCCCTCTAGGTCCTCGGTGTGGCCCCCCCCTCTAGGTCCTCGGTGTGGCCCCCCCCCTAGGTCCTCGGTGTGGCCCCCCCCCCTCTAGGTCCTCGGTGTGGCCCCCCCCCTAGGTCCTCGGTGTGGCCCCCCCTCTAGGTCCTTGGTGTGGCCCCCCCCCCTCTAGGTCCTCGGTGTGGCCCCCCCCTCTAGGTCCTCGGTGTGGCCCCCCCCCTCTAGGTCCTCGGTGATGCCCCCCCCTCTAGGTCCTCGGTGTGCCCCCCCCTCTAGGTCCTCGGTGTGGCCCCCCCCCTAGGTCCTCGGTGTGGCCCCCCCCCTCTAGGTCCTTGGTGTGGCCCCCCCCCCTCTAGGTCCTCGGTGTGGCCCCCCCCTCTAGGTCCTCGGTGTGGCCCCCCCCCTCTAGGTCCTCGGTGTGCCCCCCCTCTAGGTCCTCGGTGTGGCCCCCCTCTAGGTCCTCGGTCCTCGGTGTGGCCCCCCCCCTAGGTCCTCGGTGTGGCCCCCCCCTCTAGGTCCTCGGTGTGGGGTCCTCGCCCCCCCCTCTAGGTCCTCGGTGTGGCCCCCCTCTAGGTCCTCGGTGTGGCCCCCCCCCTAGGTCCTCGGTGTGGCCCCCCCTCTAGGTCCTCGGTGTGGCCCCCCCCCTAGGTCCTCGGTGTGGCCCCCCCCCTCTAGGTCCTCGGTGTGGCCCCCCCCTAGGTCCTCGGTGTGGCCCCCCCCTCTAGGTCCTCGGTGTGGCCCCCCCCCCCTCTAGGTCCTCGGTGTGGCCCCCCTCTAGGTCCTCGGTGTGGCCCCCCCCTCTAGGTCCTCGGTGTGGCCCCCCCTCTAGGTCCTCGGTGTGGCCCCCCTCTAGGTCCTCGGTGTGGCCCCCCCCCTCTAGGTCCTCGGTGTGGCCCCCCCCCCTCTAGGTCCTCGGTGTGGCCCCCCCCTCTAGGTCCTCGGTGTGGCCCCCCCCCCTCTAGGTCCTCGGTGTGGCCCCCCTCTAGGTCCTCGGTGTGGCCCCCCCCCTCTAGGTCCTCGGTGTGGCCCCCCCCCTCTAGGTCCTCGGTGTGGCCCCCCCCTCTAGGTCCTCGTGTGGCCCCCCCCTCTAGGTCCTCCCCCCCCCTCTAGGTCCTCGGTGTGGGGGCCCCCCCCTCTAGGTCCTCGGTGTGGGGCCCCCCCCCTCTAGGTCCTCGGTGCCCCCCCTCTAGGTCCTCGGTGTGGCCCCCCCCCTCTAGGTCCTCGGTGTGGCCCCCCCCCTCTAGGTCCTCGGTGTGGGGGCCCCCCCCCTCTAGGTCCTCGGTGTGGGGGCCCCCCCCTCTAGGTCCTCGGTGTGGGGCCCCCCCCCTCTAGGTCCTCGGTGTGGGGGCCCCCCCCCCTCTAGGTCCTCGGTGTGGGGCCCCCCCCTCTAGGTCCTCGGTGTGGGGCCCCCCCCCTCTAGGTCCTCGGTGTGGGGCCCCCCCCTCTAGGTCCTCGGTGTGGGGCCCCCCCCCTCTAGGTCCTCGGTGTGGGGCCCCCCCCTCTAGGTCCTCGTGTGGGCCCCCCCCTCTAGGTCCTCGGTGTGGGCCCCCCCCTCTAGGTCCTCGGTGTGGGCCCCCCCCCCTCTAGGTCCTCGGTGTGGGGCCCCCCCCCCTCTAGGTCCTCGGTGTGGGGCCCCCCCCCCTCTAGGTCCTCGGTGTGGGCCCCCCCCCTCTAGGTCCTCGGTGTGGGCCCCCCCCCTCTAGGTCCTCGGTGTGGCCCCCCCCCCCTCTAGGTCCTCGGTGTGGCCCCCCCCCCTCTAGGTCCTCGGTGTGGCCCCCCCCCCCTCTAGGTCCTCGGTGTGGCCCCCCCCCCCCCTCTAGGTCCTCGGTGTGGACCCCCCCCTCTAGTGGTGGTGGTGAGTGCAGCCTTATAGCCGATCTTTATGTATATTCTACACCAACTTGCTGCAATTTCCTTGATGACTTTTTTGTCTTTCTTCCTCCCAGGAAATGGCGGAGCAGACTTCTCGTCCTGAGCGGGTCCCTCACCGACGCCGGCCAGCCGCCCGGCCACCTCGCAGCGCGAACGACATTTACGTGAACACAAAGACCGACTTCCGCGCCCAGCTGGCTCGATGCCGCCGCCTCCTGGGCGCGGGGGGTCAGAAGGAGGTGAGGGTTCACGGACTGGGCCTCGCCATCGGCCGCGCCATTAACCTGGCGCTGCAGCTACAGCTGACGGCGCCCGAGGCCCTCACCATCTCCACCAGTACGTCCACCGTGGAGCTCACCGACGACTTGGAGCCCGAGGGAGGAGAAGACGGAGAGTCGGGCACCCGGAGCAGGAACAACTCCGCCATCCACATCCGCGTGTACCGAGCGGAGGAGGAGGAGTGATGGGAGCTCTGCAGGCAACGCTGATGGCATGCTGTACCGGCCCGGGGCAATGGCGGCTGCTGGACGTTCCTTGTGGTGGAGCTCGGCTCTGGCCTGTCATACGGGGGAGGGGGGGGGGGGGGTAGTCCACCTGGATGTGTGCGCAGTGCAGTGACTCACCACTAGATGGCGTCCTCTTCCAGGTGCCACATCCAACGTTTGCACATTTATTTCCTGTTGGTGGAAGTGACTGTCCGGAGATTCTGTCATGAAGTCCAAAGTGTCATAATTGTATTGTGTGGATGATTTATAATTAAATTACATATTACAAAAAGTGAATTTATGTAACCTTAACCACTTAAAGGAGTTGTAAAGGAATTTTTTTTTTTTCTTTGCTGAAATGACTGTTTACAGAGTATAGAGACATGATAGTTAACTGATTCCTTTTAAAAATGATTAAAAATAGATAAAAATGTACCTGTAGTTTCAGTTTCATTTTTGTATGCTGTTTCCTGCTTCTGTGATGTACACCGGCACAGAGCCAATACAGGGCAGTGATGGTTTGGAAAACGAAACTGATTGGTGCTGAGGGGTTTTAGACACACAGTAATCACACCTCCTTGATTAGTGACCACAGAGAGAGAAAGCTCCCGGCACTGTGGTCATCAGGAAACAGACAACCAGGAAGTGTGGAGATCAGAGAAGGATTACAGCAACTTGAGAGCAAAAAAAAAAAAACGAAGAATGAGAACATGAAAACAGCACTGCATTAAGGTAAAGGAAGCTATTAAAGCGGAGTTCCACCCTTAAAAAACACTTTTTTTCATTACATCCAGCATACTGGCGTCAGCGCCAGTATGCTGTTTTTTTTTTTTTTTTAATGCGCGTACTTACTGTATATCACAACTAGGGTTGTCCCGATACCGATACTAGTATCGGGACCGATACCAAGTATTTGCGCTAGTACTTGTACTCGCGCGAATACTCCCGATACCTAAATAGAATACTTTTTTTTTTTGAGTGCGGGGTGGAGTGCGGAGCATTCAGAGGGACCATGGCTGAATTCAGAGGGACCATGGCTGAACTCAGAGGGACCATGGCTGAACTCAGAGGGACCATGGCTGAACTCAGAGGGACCATGGCTGAACTCAGAGGGACCATGGCTGAACTCAGAGGCACATGGCTGCATTTGTGGACACGTGGCTGCATTTAAAAAGTATCGGTATTCGGTATCGGCGAGTACATGAAAAAAAGTATCGGTACTTGTACTCGGTCCTAAAAAAGTGGTATCGGGACAACCCTAATCACAACATTGAATTCCAGGCGCACCGCGGTGTGTCGCCGCTATAAGGCGTCATGCCTTCCGGAAACAGCCGATTAGCATTCGGCTTTTACTCGGTGCCTGCGCACAGACCCAGGAGCTGACTGCGCAGGCGCTGTATATAGCCGCGTCACGCCTTCCGAAAAAACCCGAACTAGGACCGGCTATTTTCGGCGCCTGCGCAGCCAGCTCCTGGGTCTGTGCGCAGGCGCCGAATGCTAATCGGCTGTTTCCGGAAGGCGTGACGCCTTATAGCGGCGACACTCCGCGGTGCGCCTGGAATTCAATGTTGTGATATACAGTAAGTACACGCATTAAAAAAAAAACAGCATACTGGCGCTGACGCCAGTATGCTGGATGTAATGAAAAAAAGTGATTTTAAGGGTGGAACTCCGCTTTAAGATTAAAAAAAAATCCTTTACAAGACTAAAACATTTTTATTTATTTTTTGCTAGAAAATTACTTAGAAAAAATATATACCGTATGTAAAGTTTGGGGGTTCTAACACCCTAGAGCAGTGATGGCGAACCTTGGCACCCCCAGATGTTTTGGAACTACATTTCCCATGATGCTCCACCACACTTCAGAGTGCCTGAGCATCATGGGAAATGTAGTTCCAAAGCATCTGGCGTGCCAAGGTTCGCCATCACTGCCCTAGAGAATAAAATGGCGGCCATTGCAATACTTTTTGTCACACCGTATTTGCGCAGCGGTCTTACAAGCGCACTTTTTGGAATAAAAAAAATAAGACAACAGTAAAGGTATCCCTTTTTTTTTTTTGTGAAGGATAATGTTACGCCGAGTAAAATGATACCCAACATGACACGTTTCAAAATTGCGCCCGCTCGTGACATGGCGTCAAACTTTTACACTTGTTTCTGTGTAATAGATTTACGCCAGTCGTATCTTAGCGTAATTTCGGCGTATCTTGTTTTGTGGATACAAAACAAAGATACGCCGTCGTAATGCTTTGTGGATCCGGCCATTAGCTGTTAGTACATGGTTATGTTAGTCCAGCTTGGAGCAATAGAAGTATACATATTCCATCTCACACGTATACCACATGTATTCTTGCTCTGAAATCCATACCGGGATTTGGGCTTTTACGTATTTAAAGTATTTAATATGAGGTGATCCACAGTTCATAGACAAGGGACCAGGATGTGTTATGTGGGGGGAGGGTGGATTTCTCTCTCTCTCTCCCCACATCCTGGTCACTTGTCTATGAACTGTGGATCACCTCATATTATAACATCCAGGAGAAATATGTAAATAAGCTGTCACCCGAAGCAAGGGGGCGGAACGGACATTTTAATTAGGCAGGTTTTTATCTGGAAGTCAGTTTTATTTCACGGAACAATAAAAGAGGATTGCTCAGAGCTGGATGAACTCTGTGTGGCAAGACTGGGCGCAGATGATAGGAAATCTTATTCTCTACATTGTGACATCAAAAAAAAATTTTTTGGGTTTACATCCACTTGTCCACCGGGCCTATTCTGACACTTCTCCCCTTCATGTAAAAATCTAAAACATTTTGCTAGAAAATAAATCGGAACCCCCAAACATTATATATATATTTTTTTTTAGCAGACACCTTTTTTTCTCGCACGGTATTTGCGCAATCATATTTCAAACGTTTTGTGAATTAAAAAATAACAAAACAGTAAAGTTAGCCCAATTTTTTTTTTGTATAATGTGAAAGACGATGTTACGGCGGTCTACAGGGCCCCTGAGAGCCCTCAGCTTCCATAGTGTCTCCCAACCTTCCATAGTGGTCTACAGGGCCCCTGAGAGCCCTCAGCTTCCATAGTGTCTCCCAACCTTCCATAGCGGTCTACAGGGCCCCTGAGAGCCCTTAGCTTCCATAGTGTCTCCCAACCTTCCATAGTGGTGGTCTACAGGGCCCCTGAGAACCCTCAGCTTCCTCAGTGTCTCCCAACCTTCCATAGTGGTCTACAGGGCCCCTGAGAGCCCTCTGCTTCCTCAGTGTCTCCCAACCTTCCATAGCGGTCTACAGGGCCCCTGAGAGACCTCTGCTTCCTCAGTGTCTCCCAACCTTCCATAGTGGTCTACAAGGCTCCCTGAGACCCCTCTGCTTCCTCAGTGTCTCCCAACCTTCCATAGCGGTCTACAGGGCCCCTGAGAGCCCTCTGCTTCCTCAGTGTCTACCAACCTTCCATAGCGGTCTACAGAGCCCCTGAGAGCCCTCAGCTTCCATAGTGTCTCCCAACCTTCCATAGTGGTCTACAGCAGTGTTTTTCAACGCCAGTCCTCAAGGCTCACCAACAGGTCATGTTTCTTTCTCGTACATCACGGGACACAGAGCAGCATATTCATTACTATATGGGTTATATGGAGTACCTTCAGGTGTGGACACTGGCAATCTCAAACAGGAAGTCCCCTCCCTATATAACCCCCTCCCCTAGAGGAAGTACCTCAGTTTTTTCGCCAGTGTCTTAGGTGTTGGTCACGGAATAGCTTTGCCTCCACATCCTTGGGATTAAGGCGGGCTAACCGGATCTGTCCAAGGAGCCTCAGTGCCAAAGTGGACAGTACCCGGGCCCCAAACCGTGGGGTTTTGCCTATAATGCTCCTCTCTAGAGGGCTGGACCCTGGGCCCAGGACTTGGAGTTTTCTAAACCAAAAGATCCTGTTTGCCAGGGTGCTGTATAGGTCCAGGACAGCGGTTCCTTCCAGGACCCCAGTGCCTGAAGGTCTACTACGCTACCCACGGAGATGGGAGAAGATTGGACCGTTTTGCAAAACGTCCTGCGGCATGGAGCAGGTAAGAGGGGAGCCTGCGGGACTTGGTTCGACAGCAGGCTCTCCAGGGGAGATCTTAAGGGGGGTAGCCTGAGTATGCTCTGCATTGGCACCATGGTCACTATGTCTGATGGACAGGATGGCCTGAAATGTTCCCCCCCCCCATCACTTGATCCCCCTACCTATCTATGTATGTTTGCTAGCTACCTGCTGCTCGCTGGTTGAAGGTCTTTTTAAAAAAAAAAAAAAAAGAGAGATCTGTCTCTAGGCTAAAGGGACTCCTTAGGGGCCTGTTTTAAGCCTTACCTAGCCGGGATTCAAATCTGCCGCCTGATGCGTCCTCCAGCCTGCATTCCTGGGCTCCAGAGTGCGTCTCCTCCTGGGCTCTCCTCCCCCGACAGTCGCGCGCGCGCGCACGCGCGCATGCATATAGAAAATTTTCGCGCCGTTCGGGAGGGGGGGGGGGGGGGCGGGGAGCGTGACTGCAGTGTAGAGTGGGCGTGCCTTCAATTGCTGTTATACACAGCAGGCGCGTTCTTAGCTCAGTTCAAAGCTGAGCTGGAAGAGAGAGGACGCAGAGCTGGCAGCACAGTGACTCCCGGTGGCGAGAAGGGGTACTACATGCTGGAGTCAGCTCCAATACTTTTTGTTAAGCCAAAAATCCCCTTGGCAACAGGTTGAATGCTGGCAAACATGTTGGGGGTGGGGCTGTATGTGGTGAAAAACAATTATAAGGGAAAACATACTGAGCCCCACCATTTTTGGGCATTAGTTATCCTATTGTCCCCTAAACCTTATTTTTTTGTACTCCTGGCTATAACAGTCTGTTGTAGGCGGAATCCCTCGGTTTTGTATTATGGTTTCCAAAGGTTCAGGATCAAAACACACAAAAAAAAAAAGGCAAAGACAAAGGGGTTCCTCCTCTGGTTCTGATGATATGCCAATACTTTCCCCACAGGTTATTCCTATAGGGGTCACCTTGGATAAGCCATTAAGGGGGTCTGGTGCTGAGGCTGGCCCAGATCGGCCCAACCCTGTGTTATCACAGAGGAGATGCTAGCCGTCACCCTAGGGGGGCTAGAGAAAAAAGTTAACAGCTATGATCGCTGGCTCTTTTTCTGGCAAGAAGCGGACTAGATCCCCATCGCCAAAAGGTGTATCCTCGGATGCTGAGATTCTCTCTCCGGAGGAATTAGAATTTCAGGAGGATCGGTTGGACCAGAACCTAGAGGAAGGATCTACCACTGAAGAATCGTTTTCAGCCTCCCAGGCGGAGAGTCTGTGGGTCCAGTCTTTGACAGACATGGTCCGCTCGGCATTTAATTTGCCATTTCCAGAGCCTCAGGTTCCTGCGGTATCCTCTTTGGGTTCTTTTTAAAGCGCCTTTAAGCAACGCAGCTTTTCCGGTCCATCCTCTGTTAGAGGAATTGGTTTTTCCAGGATTGGGACGACCGGACAGAACTTTTTCTGCCGCCCGATCTCGTCTGATCTCGGAGGCTAAGCAGGGTCGGGCCTGGTTAGTGCCTGGATGGGAGACCGCCTGGAAGGTTTTCTGTTATTTACCCTACGGAAAAGACATTTTTCTAAGAAAGGGGCGCTCCCAACTGTGGACGCAGCCATCTCATGGGTGAATAAATCATTACCTGGCCTGGGGGAAAACATACAAATGTTTAAGGTTCCGGTCGATAAACGTTTAGAGACACTTTTTCAAGCATCCTTTGCTACGGCAGGAGCAGTGGTACAGCCAGCAGTGGCTGCAATTGGAGTTTGTCAGGCGTTAAAGGACCAGACAAAACAGATGTTTAAAGACATCCCTGCCCAATAGGCAGAGGAGTTATTGGATATTCCCAGAGCTCTGTGCTTTGCGGTAGAGGCTATAAAAGACTCCATCCAGCAGGCGTCTCGTTTGTCACTATTTTTAGTGCATATGCGAAGGCTCTTATGGTTGAAGAACTGGGCGGCCGAGCCCCATGCAAAAGACTACTGGCAGGTTTTCCCTTCCATGGAAAGATCTGGATAAATACATTCAGACTGTTTCAAGTGGCAAAAGTACCCCTTTTACCAGTCAAAAGAAGTTCCGGGGTCCTGCGTTTAAAAGGCAGCTCCTCCCTGTTCCGGGGCCCTCAAATTCCAGGCAGTATCGGGCCTCCTGCGCGATCAAACTTTTAACAATGGATCGCAAGGACAGGCCTCTGGGGGCAAGAGGCCATGGTATCGATCCCCGACAGAGGGGGTCCGATCATCTGTGGCCACAGGCTACAGATTAGAATTTCTAAGGTTCCTCCACAAGGAAGGCCTCAATGCGGGCGGCATTGGACATCTGCTTACCAGGGCATAATGGTAGAGGTACCAGGTGTTCCTGCCCCTGGTAAAGGTCGAGGCTATCAAAAAATTGATTCAGTTGGTTCTAAGCAAAAGAGAACCAACTATTCGCCTATGTATGCGATTACTAGGCAAACTAATGTTCGAGGCGGTACCGCACGCTTCCACACTCGCGTCCTACAGACAGCAATTCTAGCAGCTTGGAGCAAGGGAGCAAAGGCCTTGGAGTTTCCTTTGACGCCGTCATTAAAGGTCCGGCAGAAGTCTATGCTGATGGTTAAACCCTCAGAACTTTCTGAAGGGGAGTCTTTCTGCCCAGTGGTCTGGAAGGCTGGAGAGCGGTCTTGAACGGGTTCACTCACCAAGGAACTTGGGCAGAGGCGGAGAGGCAGCTGCCCGTCAATGTCTGGGAGGTCAGAGCGGCTCGGCTAGCCCTCCTGGCATAGACATCCAGATTACAGGGGTCCTCGGTGAGAATTCATTCAGACAATGCCACAGCAGTGGCATATAGGTGAACCACCAAGGGGGAACCAAGAGTCAAGCCACTCAGAGAGAGATGAGCTTGGTTTTTCGGTGGGCAGAGGTTTATGTACCCTGCATATCGGCGATATTCATTCCCGGGGTGGACAACCTGCAGGCGGACTTCCTAAAGTCGCCAAACCCTGTCGCCGGGAGAGTGGTCTCTGCATCCACAGGTCTTTCAGACAATCTCCCAGAAGTGGGGAGTGCCAGACGTGGACGTCATGGCATCAGGATTCAACAAGAAGCTAGACAGGTTCATGTCTCGAACGAGGGACCCTATGGCCTGTGGAACCGATGCGTTGGTTTGCCCTTGGCATCAATCATAACTTCTATATGCATTTCCCCCGCTGCAGTTACTACCCCGCCTGTTGCGCAGGATCATAGCACAGGCCGGTTATCCTGGTAGCCCCAGCTTGGTACCGGAGGGCATGGTACTCACTAGTCCTGAAATTGGCAGCGGGAGGCCCTTGGACTCTTCCTCTATGGCCAGACCTACTCTCACAAAGCCCGATCCTCCACCCTGCATTACGGCATCTAAAATTGACAGCCTGGCGGATGAATCCCTGATTCTCAGGGGTAGAGGTCTGTCTAGGCAGGTAATCCCTACCCTCATTAAGGCTAGAAAGCCGGCCCCCAGGGTAATTTGTTACAGGGTTTGGAGGGCCTACGTAGGCTGGTGTGAGGCTAAGAGATGGGTTTCCCGCAAGTATACCATTGATAGAGTATTAAGTTTTCTCCAGCTAGGAGTGGATAAAGGCCTGGCATTAAGCACGATCTAGGGACAGATTTCAGCCTTATCAGTGTGGTTTCAGAGGCCGCTGGCCACCAGGGATGGACTGAGACCAAAATTTGGCCCTGGACTTTATCCAGACCGGCCCACTTTATGTTTGCAAACAAGAACAAAAACAGTATACAAACTATACGCAATTGTGCAAAAAAAACATAAGTAGCATAACAAAAGGAGTCCTCACTCACCTCTATTATTTCACTTATTCTCCTCTGTATTTTCCTCATTCTTCTCACATCACTGCATGAAGTGGAGGGCGAGCTGCGCAGCCATTACTTTGACAGGCTGTCACTGAAACCGGCCCACTGAGCCATCGGCCCACCGGGAAACTCCCTGTAGTCCCTATGACCAGTCCATGCCTGCTGGCCACCCACTCGCTGGTTAAGATCTTCGTACAGGGAGTCTTACGTGTTAATCCTCCGGTCAAATCACCACTTTGTCCATGGGACTTAAATCTTGTTCTGTCAACTCTACAGAAACAACCCTTTGAGCCGTTGGCTGAGGTACCTTTGGTTACTGACTAGAAAGTCGGTATTTCTGATCGCCATAGTTTCGGCCAGGAGAGTATCGGAATTGGCAGCCTTATCTTGTAAGGAACCATATCTCATTTTACATACGGATAGGGCGGGTTTCCGTCCTCATCCTTCCTTTCTACCAAAGGTTATATCCAGTTTCCACTTGAACCAGGATGTGGTACTTCCATCCTTCTTTCCAAAACCCACCTCTAGAAAGGAGGGGTTGCTGCATACGTTGGATATTGTCAGGGCCATAAAGGCCTATCTTAAAGCTACAGAGAAGGTTCGGAAAACAGATGTGGTGTTCGTTTTACCGGAAGGGCCCAAGATGGGTCAGGCAGCTGCTTGATCCACCATCGCAAGATGGATTAAACAATTAATCGTTCAGGCCTGCGGTTTGAAGAGGTTGCCTCCTCCTTTGTCGGTAAAGGCCCATTCTACCAGGGCCATGGGCACCTCCTGGGCAGCACATCATCAGATCTCTATGGCTCGAATATGCAAGGCAGCAACGTGGTCGTCAGTCCACACGTTTACAAACTTTTTATCAATTGGACGTAAGAAGGAATGCGGATACAGCCTTTGGGCAGGCAGTACTGCAGGCCGCGATTCAAGCTCCTCAGGATCTGAGGGGGCTCCCTTGATTTAGATTTCAGATTTACATTTCTTGACTAAGTTGGATTTATTATTATTTGAGTATACCTCTAAATTAAATCCTTTTTTGGAAGATGTCTCCCTCCCCTCATTAAAGCATTGCTTTCGGACATCCCATATAGTAATGAATATGCTGCTCTGTGTCCCGTGATGTACGAGAAAGAAAAAGAGATTTTTTAATACAGCTTACCTGTAAAATCTTTTTCTTGGAGTACATCACGGGACACAGAGCTCCCACCCCTCTTTTGGGGAACATTTTTGGGAGGCATACTGCTTGCTACAAAACTAAGGTACTTCCTCTATGGGAGGGGGTTATATAGGGAGGGGACTTCCTGTTTGAGATTGCCAGTGTCCACACCTGAAGGTACTCCATATAACCCATATAGTAATGAATATGCTGCTCTGCGTCCCGTGATGTACTCCAAGAAAAAGATTTTACAGGTAAGCTGTATTAAAAAATCTCTTTTTTCAGGCTTTTCCATTATTTTGCACAGGTGATTTGATCAGTTTCACTGCCTTAGTAATCACCACAGCCATTTCATCTGAGGGAAATCCTGAAAACTTGACCTGTTGGTGTGCCTTGAGGACTGGAGTTGAAAAACACTGGTCTACAGGGCCCCTGAGAGCCCTCTGCTTCCTCAGTGTCTCCCAACCTTCCATAGTGGTCTACAGGGCCCCTGAGAGCCCTCTGCTTCCTCAGTGTCTCCCAACCTTCCATAGCGGTCTACAGGGCCCCTGATAGACCTCTGCTTCCTCAGTGTCTACCAACCTTCCATAGCGGTCTACAGGGCTCCTGAGAGCCCTTAGCTTCCATAGTGTCTCCCAACCTTCCATAGTGGTCTACAGGGCCCCTGAGAGCCCTCAGCTTCCATAGTGTCTCCCAACCTTCCATAGCGGTCTACAGGGCCCCTGAGAGCCCTCTGCTTCCTCAGTGTCTACCAACCTTCCATAGCGGTCTACAGGGCCCCTGAGAGCCCTCAGCTTCCTTAGTGTCTCCCAACCTTCCATAGTAGTCTACAGGGCCCCTGAGAGCCCTCTGCTTCCTCAGTGTCTACCAACCTTCCATAGCGGTCTACAGGGCCCCTGAGAGCCCACAGCTTCCATAGTGTCTCCCAACCTTCCATAGTAGTCTACAGGGCCCCTGAGAGCCCTCTGCTTCCTCAGTGTCTACCAACCTTCCATAGTGGTCTACAGGGCCCCTGAGAGTCCTCAGCTTCCTCAGTGTCTCCCAACCTTCTATAGTGGTCTACAGGGCCCCTGAGAGCCCTCTGCTTCCTCAGTGTCTCCCAACCTTCCATAGTGGTCTACAGCAGTGGTGCTCAACCCTGTCCTCAAGTACACCCAACAGGCCATGTTTGCAGGTTTTCCTTTATCTTGCACAGGTACTTTAAATCATTCAACAAGTGTACCCCACACGTATTACCTATTTATTTGTAAAAAATTTGGAAAACCATGTATACCTTTCTTTCCACTTCACAATTATCTGACACTTTGTGTTGGTCTATCACATAAAATATGTTTAGATTTGATGATGGGACACCATTCCTCCCACTGATACCAATGATGGAGCACTATTCCCCCCACTGATACTAGTGGTGCAACGGATCGTCACTGATCCGCGGAGCAGTCCGCGGCCTCGGCCGTAGGAAAGTCCACGGCTTCGGCCTAGCTCCGGAGCGGCGGCCATCTTGCTCCACCCCAGTGGAGACAGCGTGCTTCCCAGTGCACAGCGTGACACTCCTCAGCGCTAGGGATGAGCTTTGCGTTCGAAACGAACGTATGTTCGACTCGAACATCGTCTGTCTGAATTTGTCTTTAAAATTATCGTTTTTTAATTCGAACGTTCGAGTCCCATAGACTTCAATGGGGTTCTAAATGTTCGTGCGAACGATCGGACTGTTCGACGGTTCTGGTGCGAACCGAATGCGGGGGTGTTCGGCTCATCCCTACTCAGCGCGCTGACTACAGACCCGGGAACTGCGGCTATGTGGAGACAGTATCTCTGAGACACCATCACCCGGGGAGCATGGCTGTCTGTGCTGAGCGGAGGAGGGGGACACCCAGTGACACCAGAGGAGGAGGGGGACACCCAGTGACACCAGAGGAGGGGGGGGGCCCAGTGACACCAGAGAAGGGGGGACACCAGAGGAGGGGGGGGACACCCAGTGACACCAGAGGAGGGGGGGACACCCAGTGACACCAGAGGAGGGGGGGACACCCAGTGACACCAGAGGAGGGGGGGGGACACCCAGTGACACCAGAGGAGGGGGGGACCCAGTGACACCAGAGGAGGGGGGACACCCAGTGACACCAGAGGAGGGGGGACACCCAGTGACCCCAGCAGAGTGGAGGCGGGACCCCAGCAGAGTGGAGGGGTGACCCCAGCAGAGTGGAGGAGGGGGGACCCCCAGTGATCCTTCAGTCATCCAGAGCCATATTCATGGCCACCTTTAGCCATCCAGAGCTGTATCATGACAGCCTGTAGTCATCCAGAGCCATAAATATGGTGTCCTTCAGCCACCCAGAGCCATATTCATAGCCACCTTCAGGCAGCCGTATTTATAGCGACCTTCCTTCATCCAGATTGGTATTCATGGTGGTGTTCAGTCATGCAAAGCTGTATCATGGTTGCCTGTAGTCACCCAGAGTCGTATATATGGTGGCCTTCAGTCATCCAGAGCCGTGTTCATAGCCACCTTCAGGCAGCCACAGCTGTATCATGACCACCTTTAGTCATCTAGAACCATATTTATGGTGGCCTTCAGTTATTCGGAGCCGTATTAATGGCATCTTTAGTCATTCAGTGCTGTATTCACAGCAGGCTTTAGTCAACCAGAGTCGTATTTATAGCGACCTTCATTCATTCAGATTGGTATTCATGGTGGTTTTCAGTCAACCAGAGCTGTATTCATGGCCACCTTCAGTCACCAAGAGCCATATTCATGGTGGCCTTCAGTTATTTAGAGTCATAATAATGCCACCTTTATTCATCCAGTGCTGTATTCACAGCAGCCTTCAGTCAACCAGAGTCGTATTTATTGCAACCTTCATTCATCCAGATTGGTATTCATGTTCAGCCATCCAGAGCTGTATTCATGGCCACCTTCAGTCATCCAGAGCTGTATCATGGCAACCTGTAGTCACCCAGAGCCATACTTTTGGTAGCCTTCAGCCACCCAGAGGTGTGTTCATGGCCCCTTAAGGTCATTCAGAGCTGTATTCATGGAAAATGTATTTATCCAGAGCCATATTAACTGTGGCCTTCGGTCATTCAGAGCTGTATTCACGACAAGGGATACAAAAGATAATAAATGTGGGGGACATGTACAGTTGTAAGGTGGCGGCAGAATAGGCTTCTCTAAAGAGAAATGTTTTCAGGGATCGCCTTAAAGTGGATAGAGTAGGAGATAGTCTGACAGATTGGGGTAGGGAATTCCAAAGGATGGGAGAGGCTCAGGAGAAGTCCCGGAGGTGAGCATGGGAGGTAACAAGAGATCTAGAGAGCAGGAGGTCTTAGGAGAAATTAAGAGAACGATTAGGTTTGTATTTTGAGACTAGGATTAGTATGTAGCTGGGAGGGCAGAGTTGTGGACGTCTTTGTAAGTTATTGTTAGTATTTTGAACTTAATTAGTTGGGTGAGTGGATAGATTGGCAGAGAGGGGTAGCAGATGCTGAGAAGTTGGTAAGGTGGATGAGCCTGGCAGCAGCATTCACAATAGACTTACGGGGTGGCCTATGTAAATGTAAGCCAATGAAGAGGCAGTAGTCGAAGTGAGAGATGACCAGGGAGTGAATTAGCCTTGTGGTGTTATTGGTTAGGAAGGGACGTATTTTGGAGATGTTGCGGAGGTAGAGACGGAAAGCTTTGGACAGTGATTGGATGTGGGGCTGAAAGGGGAGTTCAAAGTCCAGGATAACACCTAGAACCCTGGAATGATGGTTGTGCCATTGCTCTTGATAGTGAAGTCAGGGGAAGGGGCATGTGGGGGAAGGAAATATTATGAGCTTAGTTTTGGACAGGTTTAGTTTGAGGAAGCGGTGTGACATCCAGACTGATATTTCTGTAATGCCACGTACACACGGTCGGAATTTCCGACAACAAAGGTTCGATGTGAGCTTTTGGTTGGATATTCCGACCGTGTGTAGGCTCCATCGGCATTTCCAACAACAAATGTTTGAGAGCTGGTTCTCAATTTTTACGACAACAAAAGTTCTTGTTGGAAATTTCCGACCGTGTGTACACAATTCAACGCACAAAATACTACGCAAGCTCGGAATCAATTCGAAGCATGCTCGGAATCATTGAACTTCAATTTTCTCGGCTCGTCGTAGTGTTGTACGTCACCACGTTTTTGACATTCTGAATTTGTGTGACCGTGTGTATGCAACACAAGTTTGAGCCAACATTCCATCTGTAAAAAATCCACCGTTTCGGAATGTCCGATCGTGTGTACGCGGCATTAGTAAATTAGTAAAAACGTGAGGAGACTGATGTTGTGAGCTGAGAGGTAAATTTGGAGTGTCGCCCACGTAGAGATGATATTGAAAGCCATGGCAGGCTATCAGCTGACTCAGGGAGGAGTTGTAGATTGGGAATAAGAGAGGTCCAAGACGAGGGGGCCGCCGACAAAGGAAGGAAGAGGTGTAGAATTGTAAGAGATACTGAAGGTTTGGTGAATTAAGTAAGATGAGAGCCAATGAAGACTACAGTCACGGAGACCAAAAGGAGTTACGTTTTTTGAGGAGGAGGGGGTGGTCAACTGTATCAAAAGCATCTAAAAGGTTCGGAGGTTGGAGTACAGAATAGTGTCCATTGGTTTTGGCTCTTAGTAGATCGTTTGTTAGGAGGAGGGATGAGCTCCGCGTTCGATTCGAATGTATGTTCGACTCGAACATTGTCTGTTCGTACGTTCGACGTAATTCGAACAAAAGCGGTCGTTCGCGCCAAATTCGAGTGACGCGCAATGGCCCAGAATTCACTGCAGCATTGCGTGCTGATGATTGGCCAAACATGCACTATGACCCTGCTTGCTTGGCCAATCACAGCGCGCAAAAAACGGAGAGCCATAATTGGCCAAAGCCAGGGTGGCTTTGGCCAATTATGGCTCAGGGCTTTAGCACACGCCCCACTATATAAGGCCGCCTGTTGGGCGGCCTTGTGTAATGTGTTCCAGCGCTGAACGGAGAGCAGTCAGAGAGACAGAGAGATTGTCTTTTTATATAGCTAGATAGAGCAGGCAGGCTAGTCAGTTTAGCTTAATTTACAGTGTGTAGAGAATATATATACATCCCTAGGAGTTGTACATATATTTATACACTGTATAGCTTAGATAGATCAGTTCTTCCTAATTCACTGGCAGGCAGGTGATTGTGCTATTTAAAGACGTTATCACAGGTATAGACACCCAGCAGGTACAATATTTAAAGGAATTTTTCATTTTTTTTTTTATTTAACTTCTTAAGGACCGCCTCCTGCACATTTACGTCGGCAGAATGGCACGGCTGGGCACATCAACGTATATATACGTTGGTTCTAGTACCCAGCCATGGGTCACGGCCGCGCGCGCTCCCGTGACCCGGTCCGAAGCTCCGGGACCGCGGGACTCGCGGACCCGATCGCCGCTGGAGTGCGGCGATCGGTCCCCGGAGCTGAAGAACGGGGAGAGCCGTGTGTAAACACGACTTCCCCGTGCTTCACTGTGGCGGCAGCATCGATCGCGTCATCCCTGTTATAGGGGGGACGCGATCGATGAAGTCACACCTACAGCCACACCCCCCTACAGTTGTAAACACACACAGGGAACACACATCCCCTACAGCGCCCCCTTGTGGTTAACTCCCAAACTGCAACTGTCATTTTCACAGTAAATAATGCAATTTAAATGCATTTTTGCTGTGAAAATGACAATTGTCCCAAAAATGTGTCACAGTCACGAAAAAAATCGCTGATCGCCGCCATTAGTAGTAAAAAAAAAAAAAATAATAAAAATGCAATAAAACTATCCCCTATTTTGTAAACGCTATAAATTTTGTGAAAACCAACCGATAAACGCTTATTGCGATTTTTTTTTACCAAAAATATGTAGAAGAATACGTATCGGCCTAAACTGAGGAAAAAAAAATTATATATATTTTGGGGGGATATTTATTATAGCACAAAGTAAAAAATATTGATTTTTTTTCAAAATTGTCGCTCTGTTTTTGTTTATAGCGCAAAAAATAAAAACCGCAGAGGTGATCAAATACCACCAAAAGAAAGCTCTACTTGTGGGAAAAAAAAGGACGCCAATTTTGTTTGGGAGCCACGCCGCACGACCGCGCAATTGTCAGTTAAAGCGACGCAGTGCCGAATCGCAACAAGTGCTCTGGTCTTTGGCCAGCCAAATGGTTCTGGGGGTTAAGTGGTTAAGTCTTTGTGTGACGGGAATTGTGTGATGAAAATCGGACCGTTTGTACGCTCCGGACAACTGTCGGATTTTCCACGGACAAATGTTGGCTTATAAATTTTTCCGCGGACATCGTTTTTTTGTCAGATTTCCGAATCGTGTGTACAGTCAAGACAAAAGTACAAACACACATGCTCGGAAGCAAGGAACGAGCCGGAAGCGGTCGGCCTTGTAAAACTAGCGTTCGTAATGAAGAATTAACATTCACGACGCAGCAAATTCTGAAATCTCGAAATGCAGCGCACATTCTCTTCTTCTTTAATTGGAGAATAATGAAGCTGCTTTGCTGGTGATACTGACTGAGTTCTGCCAAACGTATTTAACCCCTTAAAGGGGTTGTAAAGGTACCCTTACCTTAGTGCAGTCCTCCTTCACTTACCTCATCCTTCCATTTTGCTTGTAAATGTCCTTATTTCTTCTGAGAAATCCTCACTTCCTGTTCTTCTGTCTGTAACTCCACACAGTGATGTGAGGCTTTATCCCTGGTGTGGAGTGTCGTGCTTTCCCCCTCCCTTGGACTACGGGAGAGTCAGGACGCCCACTAACACACAGCTCTTTTCTCTATCTGCAACGTAGAGAGCGTCCTGACTCTCCCGTAGTCCAAAGGAGGGGGCGAGCACGACACTCCACACCAGGGAGAAAGTCTCACCCCGTCTAGGGTTGCCACCTCATCCCTTTAAACCAGAACACATATGAATTACACGGGTTCTGAGGCTAATTTAATTCAGATAAGGAGCCAAATAAGTTTAATGATCACCTCAATCAGCCCCAGAACCTGTGTAATTAATATGTGTTCAGTTTTAAAGGGACGAGGTGGCAACCCCAGGGCCGGCCTTTGGGGTGTGCGAGCTGTGCGGCCATCACAGCTTGCAGAATGTCACATCAGAGAGTCACATCAGGGCCGATCCTAGGCGGGGAGCAGTTCACCCAGGCGCCACAGAGGTGGGTGCGCTCAAGCACCACAGTGCTCCCCTCCCTCCTCCTCCCCCTTGTTGGTGTCTCTCTCCGCAGCTCACTGCCGCCGCGCTGTTTCCCAAGTCCGTTCAGCGCTGTGAGGTGTGAGCAGGGCACCAAGCCCTATGCAACATCAGTCTGCCCTATATCACCCAACCTTCCCTATGCCACCCCAACCTGCCCTATGCCACCCCAGCCTGCCCTAAACCACCACAAACTGCTCTATACCACCTCAGCCTGCCCTATACCACCCATCCTGCCCTTTACCACCCCAACCTGCCCTTTACCACCACAAACTGCCCTATACCACCACAAACTGCCCTATACCACCTCAGCCTTCCCTATACCACCTCAGCCTGCACTATACCACCTCAGCCTGCCCTATACCACCCCAACCTGCCCTATACCACCACAAACTGCTCTATACCACCTCAGCCTGCCCTATACCACCCATCCTGCCCTTTACCACCCCAACCTGCCCTTTACCACCACAAACTGTCCTATACCACCACAAACTGCCCTATACCACCTCAGCCTTCCCTATACCACCTCAGCCTGCCCTATACCACCTCAACCTGCCCTATACCACCCCAGCCTGCCCTATACCACCTCAGCCTGCCCTATACCACCCCAACCTGCCCTATACCACCACAAACTGCTCTATACCACCTCAACCTGCCCTATACCACCCCAGCCTGCCCTATACCACCTCAGCCTGCCCTATACCACCACAAACTGCCCTATACCACCCAGCCTGCCCTATACCACCCCAACCTACCCTATACCACCACAAACTGCCCTATACCACCTCAGCCTACCCTATACCACCCCAACCTGCCCTATGCCACCACAAACTGCTCTATACCACCCCAACCTGCCCTATACCACCCCAACCTGCCCTATACCACCTCAGCCTGCCCTATACCACCCAGCCTGCCCTATACCACCACAAACTGCCCTATACCACCTCAGCCTGCTCTATACCACCTCAGCCTGCCCTATACCACCCATCCTGCCCTATACCACTCCAAACTGCCCTATACCACCTCAGCCTGCCCTATACCACCCCAACCTGCCCTATATCACCACAAACTGCCCTATACCACCACAAACTGCACTATACCACCTCAGCCTGCCCTATACCACCTCAGCCTGCCCTATACCACCACAAACTGCCCTATACCACCACAAACTGCCCTATACCACCTCAGCCTACCCTATACCACCTCAGCCTGCCCTATACCACCCCAACCTGCCCTATACCACCACAAACTGCCCTATACCACCTCAGCCTGCCCTATACCACCACAAACTGCCCTATACCAACTCAGCCTGCCCTATACCACCACAAACTGCCCTATACCAACTCAGCCTGCCCTATGACACCCCAGCCTGACCTATATCACTCCAACCTGCCGTATATTATCACTGGGCAACCCCATACCTCCCAACCGTCCCGGCTTGCGCCGGATTCGCGGTAAATCCTGCGGTCCCGCAATCACGGCAAAACTCCCGCGATTCCGCGCCCCCCCCTTCCCATGATTACCGCCGCGGTTCGCGGAAAACCCCCTCCGCTCAACAACTCAGACCCATGATCCCCCCCCCCCCCCGCTCAACAACTTTAATCTGCGGACCCCCCCTCCCGCTCAACAACTCAGATCTGCCCCCCCCCCGCTCAACAACTTCGTTGGGAGGTATGCTCATTTGTCCCTCATTCATTCTGAAGTTGAATAGTTGGGAGGTATGCAACCCCATCCCGTGCGCGTCATCGCGGCTCCGGCCAATCACTGAGCACCGGAGCCGCGATACCCGGAAGTTACTCCGGGAGTAATGGCGGCGACGGAGGAGGCGAACGAGGGTCGCTGTGGGGGCTTCGATTTCAGGTAAGTACCTCATAATGAGCTAGTATGCTATCATACTAACTCGTTATGCCTTTGTTTTGCAGGTTTTTTTTTTTTCTAGGGGCTTTACTTCCTCTTTAACAGTCCGTCGGATTTATAGATCCTGTATTTCAGCACATGAGCTCCGTTTACTGTTAAAAAATAAGTGTGAAATGCAAAACTTCGGTGGGTGTAACAAGATGTCCGCTTTCCCCCTTCTCACTGTATCCTTACTGTGGAGGAGTGCGGGGTGTAGCAAGATGGCGGCGACGGCACGTCGCTTCAGTTATAAATTCTGACAGGTCGACGAATCTGACGAAACATCGTAATGTCCCCGCCCTGTCTGATCGGAGCGTAAACACAGTGGGCAGGGCTATCAACTTGAACGGGCTCCGCCCACTACACCCCAAACGCTGAAGCTTCTTGTACGACTTCCGCCCCCCCCCCCCTAGAGGCTTCCTGTGACGCGATGTTTATGTCCACACCGCTTCATTATAAAGGTAAAAGATTACAGTCTGTTTAATTATCTTAAAACTGTCGTATGATTTTGTACTGCTTTTGTAATTTTTGAAGCGGAATTGAGTTGCTTAGCAAAGTTTGTGTCTGCGTTTCAATAAAGCTTGACAGTGAAAAAAAAAAAAAAAACACAAACAACAGCGGCGCGTTTCTATTGGCCCCGTGGTTAGTTCACGTGCTGGCGTTTGCAAGCTTCCGATTGGCCGCCCGTCTCTGGTCTTTTCAGCTTTCTCCTGTGAGCGCCCGAACTCGCGAGAAGCCCCACCCCGAATTCCCTGGGAGAGAGGAGGAGGGAGCGCGTCACGTGACCCCGCGCGGCCGCCATCTTGTACTGGGATCCCCGCACACACTCGGATCGCGCACGGATTATACTCGGAGGTGGCGGCGGAGGAGGGCAGCGTGACGTTACCAGGACTACCGCAAAGGAGAGTGGAGGTGGAGGAGGGGTCCCTCCGGGAGGAGAGCCGGGGCCTGACCACCTCTCCCGCCTGACTGAGGAGAGACCGCGGGCCCGAGGCCTACTGGAGACCCGCCGGAGGCCTAGCACAGACCGCCGAGGCCTACCGAGGACCCCCCTTTAGGTGTAGAGACAGGCCTCACCGGAGACCCTCATCGAGCCTACTGAGGGGGCCGACTACTCTAAGGCAGGCCTGAGGCCTACAACAGGCCCCTGACCTACAGAACTCAGGCCTGAGGCCTACAAGGGGCCCCCCCATACACCTCATACTGAGGGCCACAAGTACTCTACAGCAGGCCTGAGGCCTACAGGGGCCCCCAATTAGCCCGTTCTGAGGGCCACACGTACTCTACAGCAGGCCAGGGGCCCCATATACACAAGCCTGAGGGCCACACATACTATACAGCAGGCCTGAAGCCTACAGGGGCCCCAAGTATACCACATTGAGGGCCACACATTCTCTACAGCAGGCCAGGAGCCCCGGATACACCACATTAAGGGCCACACGTACTATACAGAAGACCAGGGGCCCCAATTATCCCATTCTAAAGGGCCACACATAATTTAAAAAGCAGATCAGGGCCCCAAATATATCACATTAAGGGCCACACATATTCGACAGCAGGCCAGGAGCCCCAGATACCCGACATTAAGGGCCACTCACACTATACAGCAGACCAAGGGCCCCAATTATCCAATTCTAAGGGCCACACGTATTTAAAAGCTGACCAGGGCCCCCAAATATATCACATTAAAGGCCTACGGGTGCCCTGATTATCCCATTCTGAGGGCCACGCATTTATAAGCAGGCCAGGAGCCCCAAATATACCACACTAAGGGCCAGACATTCTCTACAGCAGGCCAGGGCCCCCAAATATATCGCATTAAGGGCCACACATACTATACAGCCGGCCTACAGGTGCCCTAATTATCCCATTCTGAGGGCCACACATTTATAAGCAGGCCAGGAGCCCCAGATATACCACATTAAGGGCCACACATTCTCTACAGCAGACCAAGGGCCCAATTCTAAGGGGCCACACATATTTAAAAGCAGGCCAGGGCCCCCAAATATACCATATTAAGGGCCACACATACTATACAGCAGGTCAGGAGCCCCAAATATACCATATTAAAGGCCTACAGGTGCCCTGATTATCACATTCTGAGGGCCACACATTTATAAGCAGGCCAGGGTCCCCCCAAATATACCACATTAAGGGCCACACATTCTTTACAGCAGGCCAGGAGCCCCAAATATACCATATTAAGGGCCACTCGTACTATACAGCAGCCAGGCCCCCCCCCCCCCCAACTATCCAATTCTAAGGGCCACACGTATTTAGAAGCAGGTCAGGGCCCCCAAATATTCCATATTAAGGGACGCTCGTGCTATACAGCAGGGCTTTGGCCAACCACAGACCCCGTTGAGGTCTATAGGGCCCCCCCTATATATCATTCTAAGGACGCCTGACCCTTAGAACACAGCCTTTAGGGGCCCCTTACGTACTGAGGGCCACACAACAGACCTGAAGCCCACGACAAACCCCTTTTACATATAAAACTAAAGTCTACAGAAGCCCCCCCTATATACCCTTCAAGAGACCCCCATATGCCTTTTATAGGGGGCCCGCACACACTATAGCAAGCCAGAGAACCCCCCCCCCAACCACACACATTGTAGGGGTTCAAGCCAACCTTTGTAGCAAGCAAAGGAGACCCCTATACACATTCTAGAAGGGGACCAAGGTGCGCCTTAAAGCAGGCTTGAGGCCTACCGAGGACCCCTAAACACACAAAGGGGGGCCAGCTCACCCCTGAAGCTCACAGGAGACCCCTATACTGATTATAGGAGGCCAAGTCGCCGTCTGAGCCTTACTGAACCCCCCCCCCCCAAATCAGGGGAGGGCTATCGGTATAGAAGAGTTGAAAATCCCAGGCAGAAGGTCTACTTTACTCTTGTAGAGCCAATGGTGTGAAGCCTGAGGACCTGACTTTGTCCTTATTGTAGAAGGCGGGGTCAGGAGATTCTCCCCCTCCTCCCACATTACCTGGTGGGCGCTTCATATACCCCACAGACAGCCTTGAGCCCCCCCCCCCCCCCCCGACACGGGTAACGCCTTTTTCCAAGCAGCCCTATCTGTATTCCCTGGTGGGAGTGACTGCTATGTCTATCTGCCCCCGCCCCTATGGTCCGATCTGATTGGCAAGATATTGTAGGGCAAGTTCATAAGTAAACCCCACCCCCCCTCCTTCCCAAAGAAAGGCCATAGATCTACATTTCAGCATTACCCGCTCTACCCGTACAAGGTCACACGAAGACACATGCACAAGCAAGGAGCGGAGGAGATCGCCACCAGGCCGGAGAGAGACGTCAGCAATAGACCGCGGCAGTCTTAACGTTCGAAGGCCACAGCCATGTTTACAAGGAGGAGCGGCGGAGTGTAACCCGCATGCCTATCCGCAAGGAGTCCTGATACACTCGGGTGTACCGGCAACAGAGAAACCGCCAACCTCCGCGCTTCTCAGAGCGGTGACGTCCGCACGCTTTTTTTTTTTTTTTCGTAGCAGAAGTCTCCAGACAGGAAACCTTTCTAAGTACCTAAAGTGTTTTTTTTTTCTTGTTTTTGTTTTCTTGTTTAATGTCAATACAAATCGATATTGCATAACATATGCACACACTTGCACAGGCGTATATACACGAGTATATATAGAGAGAGACTGCTGGATCTATCCCTGGAGGAAGAATCAGAAACCGACTGTCGGATATTGAGGAAAACTCTGTTCTTGGACTTGTAGGCCTTGAAGAGTTAATCCGGACATTTCTAGTGGTGAAAGAATTTTTTTTATTTTAAGAGACATTAGCAGAGGCGATTGCCTTGGGCAAGGGCTTTGCAGTGAAGACAGCGTGCTGGACGGTGAGTCGCGTTCTTTTTATGTGTTTTATTTTTTTTAACCTGGTACTGGACTAACTGTTTGTTGTTTTGGAATCTGTAATGTTCTCTGTAACATGGGCTGAGCCTGGTAATCAAATGTATTGTACACTGGTCGGTCCGCCGGTAGCCTCCAGTAGACTGGTCGGGCCACCGGTAGCTTGCAGTAGACTGATCAGTCCTGCAGTAGACTAGTCGGTCTGCCAGTAGCCTCCAGAAGACTGGTCGTTCCTGCAGTAGACTGTTCGGGCAGCCGGTAGCTTGCAGTAGACTGTTCGGGCAGCTGGTAGCTTGCAGTAGACTGTTCGGGCAGCTGGTAGCTTGCAGTAGACTGTTCGGGCAGCTGGTAGCTTGCAGTAGACTGGTCGGGCAGCCGGTAGCTTGCAGTAGACTGGTCGGGCCACCGGTAGCTTGCAGTAGACTGATCAGTCCTGCAGTAGACTAGTCGGTCTGCCAGTAGCCTCCAGAAGACTGGTCGTTCCTGCAGTACACTGTTCGGGCAGCCGGTAGCTTGCATTAGACTGATCGGTCCTGCAGTAGACTAGTCGGTCTGCCAGTAGCCTCCAGAAGACTGGTCGTTCTTGCAGTAGACTGTTCGGGCAGCTGGTAGCTTGCAGTAGACTGGTCGGGCAGCCGGTAGCTTGCAGTAGACTGGTCGGGCCACCGGTAGCTTGCAGTAGACTGATCAGTCCTGCAGTAGACTAGTCGGTCTGCCAGTAGCCTCCAGAAGACTGGTCGTTCCTGCAGTACACTGTTCGGGCAGCCGGTAGCTTGCATTAGACTGATCGGTCCTGCAGTAGACTAGTCGGTCTGCCAGTAGCCTCCAGAAGACTGGTCGTTCCTGCAGTAGACTGTTCGGGCAGCTGGTAGCTTGCAGTAGACTGTTCGGGCAGCTGGTAGCTTGCAGTAGACTGTTCGGGCAGCTGGTAGCTTGCAGTAGACTGGTCGGGCAGCCGGTAGCTTGCAGTAGACTGGTCGGGCCACCGGTAGCTTGCAGTAGACTGATCAGTCCTGCAGTAGACTAGTCGGTCTGCCAGTAGCCTCCAGAAGACTGGTCGTTCCTGCAGTACACTGTTCGGGCAGCCGGTAGCTTGCATTAGACTGATCGGTCCTGCAGTAGACTAGTCGGTCTGCCAGTAGCCTCCAGAAGACTGGTCGTTCCTGCAGTAGACTGTTCGGGCAGCTGGTAGCTTGCAGTAGACTGTTCGGGCAGCTGGTAGCTTGCAGTAGACTGTTCGGGCAGCCGGTAGCTTGCAGTAGACTGGTCGGGCAGCCGGTAGCTTGCAGTAGACTGGTCGGGCAGCCGGTAGCTTGCAGTAGACTGGTCGGGCAGCCGGTAGCTTGCAGTAGACTGGTCGGGCAGCCGGTAGCTTGCAGTAGACTGGTCGGGCAGCCGGTAGCTTGCAGTAGACTGTTCGGGCAGCCGGTAGCTTGCAGTAGACTGTTCGGGCAGCCGGTAGCTTGCAGTAGACTGTTCGGGCAGCCGGTAGCTTGCAGTAGACTGTTCGGGCAGCCGGTAGCTTGCAGTAGACTGTTCGGGCAGCCGGTAGCTTGCAGTAGACTGATCGGTCCTGCAGTAGACTAGTCGGTCTGCCAGTAGCCTCCAGAAGACTGGTCGTTTCTGCAGTGGACTGGTTGGGCCGCCGGTAGCCTGCAGTAGACTGATCGGTCCTGCAGTAGACTAGTCGGTCTGCCAGTAGCCTCTAGTAGACTGGTCCGCCGGTAGCCTGCAGTAGACTGGTCGGGCCACTGGTAGCTTGCAGTAGACTGATCTGTCCTGCAGTAGACTGGTCAGCCTGCCAGTAGCCTGCAGTAGACTAGTCCGCCGGTAGCCTGCAGTAGACTGATCGGGCCTTCAGTAGACTGGTCGGTCTGCTGGTAGCCTGCAGTAGACTGGTCTGTCCTGCAGTATACTGGTGGGGCCACCGGTAGCTTGCAGTAGACTAGTCGGTCTGCCAGCAGCCTCTAGTAGACTAGTCCTCCTGTAGCCTGCAGTAGACTGGTCGGGACCACCTGTAGACTGGTCAGGCCGTCGGTAGCTTGCAGTAGACTGATCGGGCCTGCAGTAGACTAGTTGATCTGCCTGTAACCTCCAGTAGACTGGTCGGGTCGCTGGTAGCTTGTGGTAGACTAGTAGGTCTGCCGATAGCCTGCAGTAGTCTGGTCAGGCTGCCGGTAGCTTGCGGTAGACTGGTCTGTTCTGCAGTAGACTGGTTGGGCCACCAGTATCCTACAGTGGAGGTCTATAATGTTATAATGTGCTGGTATGCATCGCATACTATTGTAATAGCCTTACCTGGATAGCAGATCCCTCCTGCGGTGCTCTGACAGGGCTTCCATCTGCACCCGGTTTTCCGTCTGGGTTTTTTGCGCGCTCCTGCCGTTTGGTCAGGCTGTAATGACGTTGTGATGGGCTTGTAATGACGTTGTGATGGGCTGAGCCAAGTAATCGTACTTATTGTGTGCAATGATCTTCATCAGGGGTAGGCCACCTCTGTCCTTCAGCTGTGGTGAAACTAAAAGTCGCATGAGGCACTGCAAAGGCTTTGACGGCCATTGGTGTCTCTCAAGCTCCATTCACACTTGGCGATTACAAAGTGCACAGAAAACCGTGTGTCGCGCTTGTGGTCCAAAACAATGAGAATAGTAATGCCCTACCTAAGCTGTATCAGATCAGCATGTGGATAGACTGGTGCAAGACAGACAGAATTGGCTTGTCATACTGCAGTAGACTGGTCAGGCCCTCCAGTAGACTTCCCGTAGACCTGTCGGCCCTCCAGTAGACCGGTCAGGCCCTCCAGTAGACCGGTCAGGCCCTCCAGTAGACCGGTCAGGCCCTCCAGTAGACCGGTCAGGCCCTCCAGTAGACCGGTCAGGCCCTCCAGTAGACTTCCCATAGACCTGTCGGCCTTCCAGTAGACTGGTCAGGCCCTCCAGTAGACTTCCCATAGACCTGTCGGCCTTCCAGTAGACTGGTCATCCCCTCCAGAAGACTTCACATAGACCTGTCGGCCTTCTAGTAGACTGGTCAGGCCCTCCAGTAGACTTCCCATAGACCTGTCGGCCTTCCAGTAGACTGGTCAGGCCCTCCAGTAGACTTCCCATAGACCTGTCGGCCTTCCAGTAGGCATTTAGTTGACTGACTAGGCCTTCCAGTAGACTGGTTAGGCTGCCAGTGACTTCGAGTAGTGCTCAGTCATTGCAGTAGGCTTGTCAGGGTTTCAGTAGACTGGTTAGGCCTTTTAGTAGGCTTGTCTGGCTTCCCGTAGGCGTTTAGTAGACTGATCAGGACTTCCAGTAGACCTGTCGGGCTTCCAGTAGGCCTCTGCGATTAAAGTGGTTGTAAAGTCTCTTAGAAAATTCCCTCCAGCATCATGTTGCCAGGCCTTCCAGTAGGCATTTAGTAGACCTGTTAGCCTTCCGGTAGATTGGTCAGGCATTTTGGTAGGCTTGTCGGGCTTCCGTAGGCATTTAGTAGACTGGTCAGGCTGCCTGTGACTTCCAGTAGACTAGTCAGGGTTCCAGTAGACTGGTCAGACTATCCGTTGGCTTCCAGTAGGCCTCTGCTGGTAATACAGTATTTTAGGGCTTCCAGTGCGTTTCAGTAGGCTTGTCCGGCTTCCTGTAGGCATTTAGTAGACTGATCAGGCCTTCCAGTAATCTTCCCGTAGACTGGTCAGGCTGCCAGTGCTTCCAGTAGACCTACCATAAAAAACGTCCGCTATTCCAATTGTTCTGGTCCGTTTGCTGCATGTAGGGCGGCTCATTCAAGTGAACAGACTGCCCTATGCACTACAAGTGTAAATGCTACATCATGTGCAACAACAAAATGTGAGTTCCTGCTGCGCCCGGGTGTAAACCCGGCCTCGGAGGCATGATGTGATTTGTAGTTTCTCCACAGCTGGAATGTGCAAGTTTCCTGATTGTAGTGTCGGATGTAGAACATCTCTCAGCTGTCTGAAAGGGGTGAAGTCTCGGAAGAAAGCATTTTTCCCAGATGTGGTGGTTGCAAGGGTTAATATTAGTGTGTGGTTTTTTTTTTTATATGTGTGTGATTTTATATATATATATATATATATATATATATATATATATATATATATATATATATATATATATATATATATATATATATATATAATTATAAATTACCAAAAGTATTGGGACACCTGCCTTTTACACACGTGAACTTTAATAACATCCCAGTCTTAGTCCGTAGGGTTTAGTATTGAGATGGCATTTGTGAGTTCAGGCACTGATGGTGGATAAGAAGGCCTGGCTCTTAGTATCCCCTCTACTTCATCCCAAAGGTGTCCTATCAGGTTGAGGTCAGGACTCTGTGCAGGCCAGTCAAGTTCCCATACCCCCCCCCCCCCCCCAAACTCGTTCATCCATGTCTTTATAGACCTTGCTTTGTGCACTGGTGGGCAGTCATGTTGGAACAGAAAGGGGCCATCCCTAAACTGTTGCCACAAAGTTGGGAAAATTAAATTGTCCAAATTGTCTTATTATGCTGACGCCTTTAGAGTTCCCTTTACTGGAACTAAGGGGGCCAAGCCCAACCCCTGAAAAACAACCCCTCACCATAATCCCCCTTCCACCATATTATTTGGACCAGTGCACAAAGCAAGGTCCAAAAAGACATGGATGAGCGAGTTTGGAGTGGAGGAACTTGACTGGCCTGCACAGTCCTGACCTCAACCCGATAGAACGCCTTTGTAAAAATTAGAGCGGAGACTGCGAGCCAGGCCTTCTCATCCAACATCAGTGCCCAACCTAACAAATGCGCTTCTGGAAGAACGGTCACACATCCCCCATAGACACCCTCCTAAACCGTGAGGACGGCCTTCCCAGAAGAATTGAAGCAAAGGGCGGGGCTAACTCAATATTGAACCCTCCGGACTAAGACTGGGATGCCATTAAAGTTCATGTGCGTGCAAAGGAAGGGGCGTCCCAATACTTTTGATAATAGTGTATATAGGGGTTACCCCCTCCTTGGTCCCAGCATGGAAGTATTTGTGTTTTCCTTGTAGATTGGTGTTCTGTTCAGAGAACGGTCCCCACTGAGAAGTTGGGTCCCTGGTGTCATGTATTTTTATTTATTTTTTTAATATTAAATAGTGTTTTTTTTTTTTGTTTTGTTTTTTACATTTTGAATACTTTTATTGCTGTCACAAGGAATGTAAACATCCCTTGTGACAGTAATAGGTGGTGACAGGTACTCTTTATGGAGGGATCGGGGGTCTAAAAGACCCCCGGTCCCTCCTTTACATTTCAAAGTATTCAGGTCGCGGAAAACGGCGATTCTGAATACTGTTTACTTTTTTAAATCCGGCGCACATTGCAGGCTGAATCAAAGCCGCGTACGGCTTTCATTCAGTCTGCGCCCGCACACAGGGCGCGTCAGATCGGGTCTCCCGGTGGGAGGCCCGGTCAGAGCGGCGGGAGGGGGGGGGGGTGTCCCCTCCCGCTCCTCCGGCATAACAACCGAGTGGCTTTTAGCCGCATCGGTTATGTTTGGAAAGCCAATCGCCGGCTCTAAACAACGGTACCGGGATGATGCCTGCAGCTGCAGGCATCATCCCGGTATAACCCCTGAAACCCGAGAAAGCATATGTGCGTACGCTTGGCGTGAAAAGGTTAATATCCTCACATAGACCTCGGGGGTGGGGACTGTCTGGCATGTAGGCGGTGTTTACATCTACTGTATACTCCCACCAGGTACTTGTGCTGCAATATATAGGAGTGATTACAAGTTCTATAGAGAGTAATGGAGGACTGGTTTCTCTCCCCCCCCCCCCCCCCATTTATCTCTCTAGCTCTTGGTCACTCCTGAGTTCTGGGGCCCCTGGATAAAAATGTAGATGGAAGCTCCGCCCAACGTGGCCGATTGTCGGTGTGACCCACGTCTGAGGTCTGTGTGTGGGTGTAATACACAGGAGGGTGGTGAGGGAACCTCTACAGGGGCTAAAGAAAAGTGATCTGATCTTTAAAGTGAAATGTAATGATTTATTATACACAGGAGCTCACAAAAGTAAGTACACCCCTCACATTTTTGTAAATCTTTTCATGTGACAACACTGAGGAAATGACACTTTGTATCTACAATGTTGTGTAGTGAGTGTACAGCTTGTATAACAGTGTAAATTTAGCTGTATCCTCAAAACAACTCAACGCTCGGCCATTAATGTCTAAACCACTGGCAACAAAAGTGAGGACAAGTGAGTGAAAATCTCCAAATTGGGCCCGAAGTGTCAATATTTTGCGTGGCCGCCATTTTTTACCCTCCTTCTGTTTGAGGATCCCCCACAGATGCTCAATAGGGTTAAGGTCTGGAGACACGCTTGGCCAGTCCATCACCTTTACCCTCAGCTTCTTTAGCAAGGCAGTGGTGGTCTTGGAGGTGTGTTTGGAGTCGTCATCATGTTGGAATACTACCCTGCGGTCCAGTCTCTGAAGGGAGGGAATCATGTTCTGCTTCAGTATGTCACAGTACATGTTGGCATTCATGGTTCCCTCAATGATCTGTAGCCCCCCAGTGCCGGCAGCACTCGTGCAGCCCCAGACCATGACACTCCCACCACCATGCCTGACTGTAGACAAGACACACCTGTCTTTGTACTCCTCACCTGGTTGCCGCCACACACGCCTGACACCATCTGACACCAAATACGTTTATCTTGGTCTCCTCAGACCACAGGACACGGTTCCAGTAATCCACGTCCTTAGTCTGCTTGTCTTTGGCAAACTGTTTGCGGCTCTTTCTTGTGCATCATCTTTAGATGAGGCTTCCTTCTGGGACAACAACCATGCAGACCATTTGATGCAGTGTGCGGCGTATGGTCTGAGCACTAACAGGCTGACCCCTCCCCCACCCCTTCACCCTCTGCAGCAATGCTGGCAGCACTCATACGTCTATTTCCCAAAGACAACCTCTGGATATGACGCTGAGCACGTGACCTCAACTTCTTTGGTGGACCATGGCGAGGCGGGGGAGGGGAACCCGTCCTGTTATACCGCTGTATGGTCTTGGCCCCCCGTGCTGCAGCTCAGTTTCAGGGTCTTGGCAATCTTCTTGTAGCCTTCTTTATGTAGAGACAGACGCAATAATTTTTTTCAGATCCTCAGAGTTCTTTGCCATGAGGTGCCATGTTGAACTTCCAGTGACCAGTATGAGAGAGTGAGAGCGATAACACCAAATTTAACACACCTGCTCCCCATTCACACCTGAGACCTTGTAACACTAACGAGTCACATGACACCGGAGAGAGAAAATGGCTAATTGGGCCCAATTTGGACATTTTCACTTAGGGGTGTACTCACTTTTGTTGCCAGCAGTTTAGACATTAATGGCTGTGTGTTGAGTTATTTTGAGGGGACGGCAAATTGACGCTGTTATACAAGCTGTACACTCACTACACAACATTGTAGATACAAAGTGTCATTTCTTCAGTGTTGTCACATGAAAAGATACAAGAAAATATTTACACAAATGTGAGGGGTGTACTTACTTTTGTGACATACTGTGTGTATGTAATGATTTTTTTTTTATATATTTATTTTCGACTTTTTATTTATTTTAGATTATTTGCTAGTAGTAGTATTTAGTGTTTTATAGGGCTCTCATTGGGTCATGAGCTGTATATACTCGGGTATAGGGGAGGGCTCTCATTGGGTCATGAGCTGTATATACTCGGGTATAGGGGAGGGCTCTCATTGGGTCATGAGCTGTATATACTCGGGTGTAGGGGAGGGCTCTCATTGGGTCATGAGATGTATATACTCGGGTGTAGGGGAGGGTTCTCATTGGGTCATGAGATGTATATACTCGGGTGTAGGGGAGGGCTCTCATTGGGTCATGAGCTGTATATACTCGAGTGTAGGGGAGGGTTCTCATTGGGTCATGAGATGTATATACTCGGGTGTAGGGGAGGGCTCTCATTGGGTCATGAGATGTATATACTCGAGTGTAGGGGAGGGTTCTCATTGGGTCATGAGCTGTATATACTCGGGTGTAGGGGAGGGCTCTCATTGGATCATGAGATGTATATACTCGGGTGTAGGGGAGGGTTCTCATTGGGTCATGAGATGTATATACTCGAGTGTAGGGGAGGGTTCTCATTGGGTCATGAGCTGTATATACTCGGGTGTAGGGGAGGGTTCTCATTGGGTCATGAGCTGTATATACTCGGGTGTAGGGGAGGGTTCTCATTGGGTCATGAGCTGTATATACTCGGGTGTAGGGGAGGGTTCTCATTGGGTCATGAGCTGTATATACTCGGGTGTAGGGGAGGGCTCTCATTGGATCATGAGATGTATATACTCGGGAATATGTAGATGAGGATGATTTGTACCTTGTGGTGTCTTCTCTCCTCTCTCTGATACTGACGGGTCCTCTTTGAAGTGGTACGTTGTATGTGACGTGTCATGGATGGGAGGCGGCTGTCGGTGTTCCTGTTTGTTGTCCCACGTGTAGTCCGTGTTTATCTCCTCATCTCTTCTATTATTAATGATGTCACTTCTCTTTCTGTGTATAAACCCCGGAGCCTGGAATCTCTTCTCACACTGCTTGGAATACATGTGAGGGGGAAAAAAGTCCATCTTCAGAACCAAAACCATTTTTATTTTTTCTCCCTTTTTGTCATTCTTTTATTTACATTTTTTTTTTTCTCCCAGTTTTATTTATTTTTTTTTTTATTTTTTTTTTTTTTTGTCCTTTTTATTTTTATTTATTCTCCCAGTTTATTTTTATTTTTCCTTTTGTCGTTCTTTTATTTTTCTCCCAGTGTTTTTTTTTTTTTTTTTAAGTTATGTTTTCTTTTCTTTTGCAATAGTAAAATAATAAATCTGGCTGTTTTTTTTTGACCTGCATCCCGAAGGCCGAAGGGGGCTGGGGGGGAATGGAGAGAAAGGGAAAAAAAAAAACGGATTCTTCCTCATGATGGTGGGTGTAGGAATTTTTTTTCCTCCCGCCAGCGCATCGCCTCAGGCTTTCACCTTGAGAATGCTGGGGCAGGATTATTTCAGGCGTTAGTTATGCGCTACTTTTAGTGCTAAAACGCCTGAATTACGCCTCAGTGTGAAAGAGGCCTATAAGTATCGTAGTTTGTCGCTATTGCATGTTGGTACACAAATTTAAAGCATGACATGTTAGGTATCTATTTACTCGATGTAACATCTTTCACATTGTACAAGAAAACTGGGGTAAGTTTGTGTGGGGGTGGGGGGGGGTCGATCGTTGACCCCCTTCTGGACTGCCCCATGCAGTTGTACTGCGACAGGGTGGCCCTCCTTGTGTGAAATCACGGACCCGATTTTTGTTGCCCACCGTTTTTAAGAGAGGCAGAACGGCGGTCTGTCTATGTAAGCAAGGCAGACCTTCATTCTGTGAGAGGGGGAAGATGAAGATACTGGGCCAGATTCTTAAAGCAATTACGGCGCGTAACTTCTAAAATGCGCCGGCATATCTTTTTTCTGTATTCAGAAAACAAGATACGTCGGAATTTTGCTAAGGTATGAGCGGCGTAAGTCTCTTACACCGTCGTATCTTAGTTGCATGTTTACGCTGGCCGCTAGGTGGCGCTTCCATCGATTTACGCGTCAAATATGCAAATGAGCTAGATACGCCGATTCACAAACCTACTTGCGCCCGGTCGTCGTATTTTACGTCGTTTGCGTAAGCTTAAGTCCGGCGTAAGGTTACCCCTGCTATATGAGGCGTAGGTGAGGCGTACGCAATGTTAAGTATGGACATCGGGACAGCGTAGAATTTTCCGTCGTTTGCGTAAATCGTTCGCGAATAGGGCTTTGCGTAAGTTACGTTCACGTCGAAACCAATGAGTACTTGCGGCGCACTGGGATATGTCCACGGACAGCGCATACGCCGCTCGGGAAAAGTGTCAATTACGTGGGGTCACGATTCATTTACATGGATCACACCCCCTACCTGTCTATTTTGATTTAGGCGCGGTAACGCCGGCCCATTTACGCTACGCCGCCGTAACTTTGGGCGCAACTTCTTTGTGAATACGGCACCTGCCTCTCAAAGTTGCGGCAGCGTAAATCGGATACGCTACGCCCGCGCAAAGATAGGCGTCTCTACGAGAATCTGGCCCACTGTGTTTCTGCTAAGCAGGAACACTGACTTCAGTAGAGATTTTTATTTTTGAAATAATTGTGAAAGAACGTCAAAGAACTCACCAGGCCTCTTACTAAATACCTTGGACTTTAGTAAGATGGGATGGGACAGAGTAGTTTTAGGGTGAACCTCCGCTTTAAGCACTTTGAGGGTGACAGCGCTGATGTGGGATACATTGAATGGCTGGGTGGTGGACGCTGTGCGCTTGCGCTGGACGGTTGGGTGGTGGACGCTGCGGGGTGCATTGGGTGGTGGACGCTGCGGGGTGCATTGGGTGGTGGACGCTGCGGGGTGCATTGGGTGGTGGACGCTGCGGGGTGCATTGGGTGGACGCTGCGGGGTGCATTGGGTGGTGGACGCTGCGGGGTGCATTGGGTGGTGGACGCTGCGGGGTGCATTGGGTGGTGGACGCTGCGGGGTGCATTGGGTGGTGGACGCTGCGGGGTGCATTGGGTGGTGGACGCTGCGGGGTGCATTGGGTGGTGGACGCTGCGGGGTGCATTGGGTGGTGGACGCTGCGGGGTGCATTGGGTGGTGGACGCTGCGGGGTGCATTGGGTGGTGGACGCTGCGGGGTGCATTGGGTGGTGGACGCTGCGGGGTGCATTGGGTGGTGGACTCTGCGGGGTGCATTGGGTGGTGGACGCTGCGGGGTGCATTGGGTGGTGGACGCTGCGGGGTGCATTGGGTGGTGGACGCTGCGGGGTGCATTGGGTGGTGGACGCTGCGGGGTGCATTGGGTGGTGGACGCTGCGGGGTGCATTGGGTGGTGGACGCTGCGGGGTGCATTGGGTGGTGGACGCTGCGCGGTGCATTGGGTGGTGGGACGCTGCGGGGTGCATTGGGTGGTGGACGCTGCGCGGTGCATTGGGTGGTGGACGCTGCGCGGTGCATTGGGTGGTGGGCGGTGCGGGGTGCATTGGGTGGTGGGCGGTGCGGGG
Source organism: Rana kukunoris (assembly GCA_029574335.1). Classification (NCBI taxonomy): domain Eukaryota; kingdom Metazoa; phylum Chordata; class Amphibia; order Anura; family Ranidae; genus Rana; species Rana kukunoris. Next base: position 538,534,573 of record CM056051.1, read on the forward strand.
TGCATTGGGTGGTGGACGCTGCGCGGTGCATTGGGTGGTGGACGCTGCGCGGTGCATTGGGTGGTGGACGCTGCGCGGTGCATTGGGTGGTGGGCGGTGCGGGGTGCATTGGGTGGTGGGCGGTGCGGGGTGCATTGGGTGGTGGACGCTGCGGGGTGCATTGGGTGGTTGGACGCTGCGGGGTGCATTGGGTGGTTGGACGCTGCGGGGTGCATTGGGTGGTGGACGCTGCGGGGTGCATTGGGTGGTGGACGCTGCGGGGTGCATTGGGTGGTGGACGCTGCGGGGTGCATTGGGTGGTGGACGCTGCGGGGTGCATTGGGTGGTGGACGCTGCGGGGTGCATTGGGTGGTGGACGCTGCGGGGTGCATTGGGTGGTGGACGCTGCGCGGTGCATTGGGTGGTGGGACGCAGTGGGATACGGTGGACGGTGGACGCTGCGGGGTGCATTGGAAGGTTGGGTGGTGGGACGCAGTGGGATATGGTGGACGCTGTGCGGTGTGTTGGAGGGTTGGTGATGGATGTGAGATTATTCAGCTGTGACAGTTGGGGAATCCTGGGCCAGGAGTGTCAGTCATTAACCCTTTCCTTCTCATCTCCTCCTGTCAGGTTTACAGCGTAGCTTCATCCCATGATCAGAGAGCGCTGACAGAGCATTCCAATCACAGGTGTGTCCTGGAGAACTTGTGTGTCTAATATAAATGGATATCCCCCCCCCCCCCCCCCCCCAGCTCTCCCTCACCAAACACCATCCCTTTCATAGCTGCCCTTCCCCCACTCTCGTATGTATATGTCCATCCCTCCCCCCACCACCAAACCCTTTCCATGCCTGCAAATCTTGGGCCTCTCCTCTCTCCCCTCCCCCGTCCTCTCCCGGTGTAGCCGGGTTATGATGTTTATATTACACATCGCTCGGCTCTCGTACGCCGTCTATTAATATCTCAGAACAAGCTTGGCACCCGTCCATGGATTGCCGGCATTGTAACCCGATGACACTCCGTGATTGGTGAACAGGTGGAACCACCACACATGGAGTCCTCACTTTTACCCAACTTAAAGTGGAACTCAAGACAAATACCAAATTGCGTTTATTTTATTTTTTTCACGCAAAGTACATTAACTAGTATTCCAGTACTGGGCAAACCCCCTCCCCCCCCCCTCCCCTCCCCCCGGCCAATTTTCAGCTCAGTCGCACTTCGACAATTCCTCAGTTATGCAACGCTGTACCACTTGATCGCCCAGTCACATTTGTACAGTAATCGGTGCCGTATTTATAGCAGGGATCGCTGTACAACAGCCAATGGTCCCAAAAATGTATCAAGTGTCCGTCGCAATGTGTCAGTCAAAATAAAAAATGGCAGATCGCCATTACTAGTAAAAAAAAAATGTTTTTATAGAAATGCTATAAAACGATCCCCTATTGTGTAGACGTTATGTTTGCGCAAACCAATCAATAAAAACTTATTGCGATTTTTTTTTTTTTTTTTTCTTTTTTTTTTTTTAATAAATGCAGAATACGTATCGGCCTAAATTTTTTTTTTTTACTATATTTAATCGCATACTGATGAAACGCATCGCTTTCAAAGTCCCAACTCTCCCCCCTTTTTATACGTTTACAGGGATGGAGGCCTGTGGTAGTGCCTCTCGCATGCCTCATTCAAAGTCCCAACCCTACCCCCCCCTTTTTTAAAAAGTAGAACATATAGGCCCGGATTCACAAAGCACTTACGCCGACGTATGTCCAGATACGCCACGTAAGTACGAATATGTGCCGTCGTATCTGTGCGCTGGACCTACTAACTTAGATACGCCTAAAAACAGACTTCATCCCACCGACGTAACTTGCCGGCGTAGAGTGGGCGCATATTTACGCTGGACGCATGTGGCGCTCCCATTGATTTTCTATTCATATATGCAAATTAGGGAGATACGCCGATTCACGAACGTATTTGCGCCCAGCACATGATATACGCGGTTTGCGTAAGTTATACGTTCAGCGTAAAGTTATTCCCCATAGATGAGGCGCAACCCATGCAAAGGTATGGACCGGGGAACACAAGCCTACGTATTGTACGTTGGACGTCTGTGAATATGGGCCAACGTGGGTCTGGCTGGGCGTAGGTTACGTTCACAGCGTACACAGTGATCCGGCGTATCTTAGGCAGTTGTTCCAACGTGGTTGTGCGCATGCACACAGGGATACGTCCACGTCTCGATGCATGCGCAGTTCGTTTTTTTAGTACTTCTCTGGCGCCCGGCCCATCATTTGCATGGGGTCACGCTTCATTAGCATGGATCACGCCCACTTCAACCTACTTCCCCTAGCTTACGCCTACGAAATATACGCAACGCCGGCGCAGAGTTGGGAGCAATAGCTTGCCGAATTCCATGCTTGCCTCTCCGCGCTGCATCGGCTTAGCGTAAAAGAGATACGCTACGGCGGCATAAATGTGGGCCTTTGTGTGTGTGTTTTTTTTTTTTAATGGTCGCCCTTTTTTTTTTTTGCGCAAAAATAAAAACCGCAGAGGTGATCAAATGCCACCAAAAGAAATCTCTATTTGTGGGGAAAAACATAAAAATGTAGTTTGGGTACAGAGTAGCACGACCACGCAATTGTCATTCAAAGTGCGACAGCGCTGAAAAATTTAAAATTTGGTCTGGGCAGGAAGGGGGTGAAAATGCCCGGCATGGAAGTGGTTAATCGTCACTGGGTTTATTTTTTGTTGGAAAACTTTTTTCTTTTTTTTTTTTTTTTACAAATCGGCTTAATTTTTTAGATTTAGACCAAAATGTATTCTGTTGCATTTATTTCGTGAAAATAAGGCGCCTTTCACACCGTGACTTGAAAGTTTTTAATTTTTATTTTATTTTTTATTTTTTTTCAGCTGCAATTTCAGGAAAACTTTAGGTCTACGGACCTATCAAAGTCTGACCCAAGTAGTACAGGAAATACAGTGGAACCTCGGTTTAACCACTTAAGACCCGGACCAAAATGCAGGTAAAGGACCTGGCCCCTTTTTGCGATTCGGCACTGCGTCGTTTTAACTGACAATTGCGCGGTCGTGCGACGTGGCTCCCAAACAAAATTGGCGTCCTTTTTCCCCCACAAATAGAGCTTTCTTTTGGTGGTATTTGATCACCTCTGCGGTTTTTATTTTTGGCGCTATAAACAAAAATAGAGCGACAATTTAAAAAAAAAATGCAATATTTTTTACTTTTTGCTATAATAAATATCCCCCAAAAATATATAAAAAAACATTTTTTTTCCTCAGTTTAGGCCGATACGTATTCTTCTACCTATTTTTTGTTAAAAAAATCGCAATAAGCGTTTATCGGTTGGTTTTCGCAAAATTTATAGCGTTTACAAAATAAGGGATAGTTTTATTGCATTTTTATTAAATTTTTTTTTTTTTACTACTAATAGCGGCGATCAGCGTTTTTTTTTCGTGACTGCGACATTATGGCGGACACATCGGACAATTTTGACACATTTTTGGGACAATTGTAATTTTCACAGCAAAAAATGCATTTAAATTGCATTGTTTACTGTGGAAATGACAGTTGCAGTTTGGGAGTTAACCACAGGTGGCGCTGTAGGGGATGTGTGACCTATGTGTTGTGTTTACAACTGAAGGGGGGTGTGGCTGTAGGTGTGACGTCATCGATCGCGTCCCCCTATTACAGGAATGACGCGATCGATGCTACGGCCACAGAGAAGCACGGGGAAGCCATGTTTACACACGGCTCTCCCCGTTCTTCCGCTCCAGGGACGGATCGCCGCACTGCAGCGGCGATCGGGTCCGCGAATCCCGCTGTCCCGGTCCTGGAGCTTCGGACCCACGGCTGGGTACTAAAATCAACGTATATATACGTTGATGTGTCCAGCCGTGCCATTCTGCCGACGTAAATGTGCAGTAGGCGGTCCTTAAGCGGTTAAGGACCGCCACTTGCACATATACATCGGCAGAATGCCACGGCTGGGCACATGTACGTCCTGTACTACTACCCAGCCATGGGTAACGGGCGCGTTTCCCCATGACCCGGTCCGAAGCTGCGGGACTCGCGGACCCGATCGCCATTGGAGTGCGGCGATCGGTCCCCGGAGCTGAAGAATGGGGAGAGGTGTGTGTAAACAGGTACGTCCTGTACTAGTACCCAGCCGTCCCGTGACCCGGTCCGAAGCTCTGCTGGAGTGCGGCGATCGATCCCCGGAGCGGAAGAATGGGGAGAGCCGTGCTTCACTGTGGCGGCATCATCGATCGTGTGATCCCTTTTATAGGGAGACACAATCGATGACGTCACACGTACAGCCACACCCCCCTACAGTTGTAAACACACATTAGGGAACACAACCCCTTCAGCGCCCCCTTGTGGTTAACTCCCAAACGGCAACTGTCATTTTCACAATAAACAATGCAATTTAAATGCATTTTTTGCTGTAAAAATGCCAATGGTCCCAAAAATGTGTCAAAATTGTCCAAAGTGTCCGCCATAATGTCGCAGTCACGAAAAAAATCGCTGATCGCCTCCATTAGTAGTTAAAAAAATAAATAATTAATGCAATAAAACTATCCCCTATTTTGTAAACGCTATAAATTTTGCGCAAACCAACCGATAAACGATTATTGCGTGTTGTTTTTTTTTTTACCAAAAATAAGTAGAAGAATACGTATCGGCCTAAACTGAGGAAAAAAATGTTTTTTTTTATATATTTTTGGGGGATATTTATTGCAGTAAAAAATATTGGATTTTTTTTTTTTTAAATTGTCGCTCTATTTTTGTTTATAGCGCAAAAAATAAAAACCGCAGAGGTGATCAAATACCACCAAAAGAAAGCTCTATATGTGGGGAAAAAAAGGACGCCAATTTTGTTTGGGAGGCACGTCCCACGACCGCGCAATTGTCAGTTAAAGCGACGCAGTGCCGAATCGCAAAAAGGGGCAATGTCCTTAACCAGCATATTGGTCCGGGTCTTAAGTGGTTAATGGTATCTTGGTTTGAGAGTGTTTTGATTTGCGAGCAATTTTTTTTTCAATTCTGACTCGGTTTGCGAGTGACTCGCAAGACAAGCAGAAGTCAAGCTAAATTGGCCTGCAGTACCTCATTTGGCCTGAGGCACGGGGGCGCAGGAGCAACGAAAAGCCAAACATTGGCGCGGGAGCTGATTTGTAATTTATTTTTTTGCTATAATTATGTTTTGAAACCAAATTTATTTATTTTGACCAAAGCAATACAGTATTAACAATGTACCACCCTGTGGAGTTGATCGTTGCCACAGCCAGTGACAGATCACGCCGCCGTGCAGGCCCACCCTCTGGGAGGCCGTCATATCTTGTCCACTCAGAAGGACGAAACGCGCAAAGGTGTTAAGGCCATGGAGAGTCCCAGGAACACCCGGACAGCGATCACATGATACCGGTAGCAGGCTGGTATAGTGATCAGACATCGGGTGAAAGATCTCTCCTCCCCGTTCTCGGGAGAAAGTCATATGACGTCCTCACAGAACAGGGATTCCGCTCGCCCGTCCTTTTATAACGGCCCTGCGTGGGAAGCAGCTACGGTGATAAAACGCAGGAAATGGCCATGTAGTGCAGGAATGTATTGTGTGGTGGTGTGTTTTTTTTTTTTTAATTCTTTCCAGACCTACACTTGGATTTTTCTGCCCAATAGCCATGCTTATATTTTGTCTGTGGGGGAAGGGCGGGGTACTTGTGTTGGGTGAGGTGTTGACTGTCTCATTCTAATTCCAGGTACCTGAAGAACACATCATGGCTGCTGAAACACTAAATTTTGGGCCAGAATGGTGAGTTCCGTGTCTGTGGATGGAGGGATGGATGGATGGGTATGGTGCATATGTACTGTGAAATCTTCATTAAAGCAGGGTTCGACAAATTCCGGTCGCCATTGCACCTAGAATTATCAACCTGGCGCCCGGGACAGCAGAGCTGGGGTATTTGACATTTCACAATGCCGTTTGGCATTCGCTTCAAAATTGCGTCCGCTTGTGGAATGGCGACAAACTTTTACCCTTTAAAAACTCCATAAGCGATGTTTAAAAATTCTTCAGGTCGCATGTTTTGAGTCACAGAGGAGGTCTAGGGCTAGAATTATTGCTCTCGCTCTAATGATCGCGGCAATACCTCACATGTGTGGTTTGAATACCATTTACATATGCGGGCGCTACTCACATATGTGCTCGCGAGCTTGGCGGGACGGGGCGCGTTTTCTGGCTCCTAACTTTTTTTAGCTGGCTCCTAGACTCCAAGCAAATTTGTCAAACCCTGCATTACAGGATCAGCCATTCAGGAAGTCCCTTTCATTTAACCACTTCAGGTCCGAATAAATGTTCCCAGCCACCCCCCCCCTTCATGACCAGACCATTTTTTGCTATTCAGCACTGCGCTACTTTAACCACTTAAGTCCCAGACCTTTAGGCAGCTAAAGGTCCCGGCCACTTTTTGCGATTTGGCGCTGCGTCGCTGTAACTGACAATTGCGCGGTCGTGCGAGGTGACTCCCAAACAAAATTGGCGTCATTTTTTCCCCACAAATAGAGCTTTCTTTTGGTGGTATTTCCTCAGTTTAGGCCGATACGTATTCTTCTACTTCTTTTTGGCCAAAAAAATCGCAATAAGCGTTTATCGATTGGTTTGTGCAAAATGTATAGCGTTTACAAAATGGGGGATAGGTTTTTATGGCTTTCTTTTTTTCTTTTTTTTTCTCGTGACTGCGACATTATGCCGGGCACTTTTGACACAATTTTGGGACCATCGTCCTTTTTCACAGCGAAACATGCTATAAAAATGCACTGATGACTGTGAAAATAGAAGTGAAGAGGTTAAAGGGGTTGTAAAGATAAAAGTTTTTTACCTTAATGCATACTATGCCTCGTCTCCCTCGTCTCCCGCCTCCTCTCCCCTCGTCTCCCGCCTCCTCTCCCCTCGTCTCCCGCCTCCTCTCCCTCGTCTCCCGCCTCCTCTCCCCTCGTCTCCCGCCTCCTCTCCCTCGTCTCCCGCCTCCTCTCCCCTCGTCTCCCGCCTCCTCTCCCTCGTCTCCCGCCTCCTCTCCCTCGTCTCCCGCCTCCTCTCCCTCGTCTCCCGCCTCCTCTCCCTCGTCTCCCGCCTCCTCTCCCTCGTCTCCCTCGTCTCCCGCCTCCTCTCCCTCGTCTCCCGCCTCCTCTCCCTCGTCTCCCGCCTCCTCTCCCTCGTCTCCCGCCTCCTCTCCCTCGTCTCCCGCCTCCTCTCCCTCGTCTCCCGCCTCCTCTCCTCTCCCTCGTCTCCCGCCTCCTCTCCCTCGTCTCCCGCCTCCTCTCCCTCGTCTCCCGCCTCCTCTCCCTCTCTCCTCCTCCCTCGCTCTCCTCTCCCTCGTCTCCCGCCTCCTCTCCCTCGTCTCCCGCCTCCTCTCCCTCGTCTCCCGCCTCCTCTCCCTCGTCTCCCGCCTCCTCTCCCTCGTCTCCCGCCTCCTCTCCCTCGTCTCCCGCCTCCTCTCCCTCGTCTCCCGCCTCCTCTCCCTCGTCTCCCGCCTCCTCTCCCTCGTCTCCCGCCTCCTCTCCCTCGTCTCCCGCCTCCTCTCCCTCGTCTCCCGCCTCCTCCTCTCCCTCGTCTCCCGCCTCCTCTCCCCTCGTCTCCCGCCTCCTCTCCCTCGTCTCCCGCCTCCTCTCCCTCGTCTCCCGCCTCCTCTCCCTCGTCTCCCGTCCTCCTCCCTCTCGTCTCCCGCCTCCTCTCCCTCGTCTCCCGCCTCCTCTCCCTCGTCTCCCCCTCCTCTCGCTCTCCTCTCCCTCGTCTCCCGCCTCCTCTCCCTCGTCTCCCGCCTCCTCTCCCTCGTCCCTCCTCTCCCTCGTCTCCCGCCTCCTCTCCCTCGTCTCCCGCCTCCTCTCCTCGTCTCCCGCCTCCTCTCCCTCGTCTCCCGCCTCCTCTCCTCTCGCCTCCTCCCCTCGTCTCCCTCTCCTCTCCCTCGTCTCCCGCCTCCTCTCCCTCGTCTCCCGCCTCCTCTCCCTCGTCTCCCGCCTCCTCTCCCTCGTCTCCCGCCTCCTCTCCCTCGTCTCCCGCCTCCTCTCCCTCGTCTCCCGCCTCCTCTCCCTCGTCTCCCCCCTCCTCTCCCTCGTCTCCCGCCTCCTCTCCCTCGTCTCCCGTCCTCCTCTCCCTCGTCTCCCGCCTCCTCTCCCTCGTCTCCCGCCTCCTCTCCCTCGTCTCCCGCCTCCTCTCCCTCGTCTCCCGCCTCCTCTCCCTCGTCTCCCGCCTCCTCTCCCTCGTCTCCCGCCTCCTCTCCCTCGTCTCCCTCCCTCGCCTCCTCTCCCTCGTCTCCTCCCGCCTCCTCTCCCTCGTCTCCCGCCTCCTCTCCCTCGTCTCCCGCCTCCTCTCCCTCGTCTCCCGCCTCCTCTCCCTCGTCTCCCGCCTCCTCTCCCTCGTCTCCCGCCTCCTCTCCCTCGTCTCCCGCCTCCTCTCCCTCGTCTCCCGCCTCCTCTCCCTCGTCTCCCGCCTCCTCTCCCTCGTCTCCCGCCTCCTCTCCCTCGTCTCCCGCTCTCCTCTCCCTCGTCTCCCGCCTCCTCTCCCTCGTCTCCCGCCTCCTCCTCTCCCTCGTCTCCCGCCTCCTCTCCCTCGTCTCCCGCCTCCTCTCCCTCGTCTCCCGCCTCCTCTCCCTCGTCTCCCGCCTCCTCTCCCTCGTCTCCCGCCTCCTCTCCCTCGTCTCCCGCCTCCTCTCCCTCGTCTCCCGCCTCCTCTCCCTCGTCTCCCGCCTCCTCTCCCTCGTCTCCCGCCTCCTCTCCCTCGTCTCCCGCCTCCTCTCCCTCGTCTCCCGCCTCCTCTCCCTCGTCTCCCGTCCTCCCCCGCCCCTCTCCCTCGTCTCCCGCCTCCTCTCCCTCTCCCTCTCCCGCCTCTCCCCTCGTCTCTCCCCCTCTCCCTCCTCGTCTCCCGCCTCCTCTCCCTCCTCTCTCCCGTCTCCCGCCTCCTCCTCCCTCCCTCGTCTCCCGCCTCCTCTCCCTCGTCTCCCGCCTCCTCTCCCCCCTCGTCTCCCCTCCCCTCGTCTCCCGCCTCCTCTCCCCGTCGTCTCCCGCCTCCTCTCCCTCGTCTCCCGCCTCCTCTCCCTCGTCTCCCGCCTCCTCTCCCTCGTCTCCCGCCTCCTCTCCCTCGTCTCCCGCCTCCTCTCCCTCGTCTCCCTCCCCGCCTCCTCTCCCTCGTCTCCCGCCTCCTCTCCCTCGTCTCCCGCCTCCTCTCCCTCGTCTCCCGCCTCCTCTCCCTCGTCTCCCGTCCTCCTCTCCCTCGTCTCCCGCCTCCTCTCCCTCGTCTCCCGCCTCCTCTCCCTCGTCTCCCGCCTCCTCTCCCTCGTCTCCCGCCTCCTCTCCCTCGTCTCCCGCCTCCTCTCCCCTCGTCTCCCGCCTCCTCTCCCTCGTCTCCCCGCCTCCTCTCCCTCGTCTCCCGCCTCCTCTCCCTCGTCTCCCGCCTCCTCTCCCTCGTCTCCCGCCTCCTCTCCCTCGTCTCCCGCCTCCTCTCCCTCGTCTCCCGCCTCCTCTCCCTCGTCTCCCGCCTCCTCTCCCTCCTCTCCCGCCTCCTCTCCCTCCTCTTTATCACAAATTCCTTTAACCTAGATCCCATTGCCGAACCCCGGCTTCGTGAATCAGACACTACTTCTCCTGCTTCCCTTTCCCATGGTTGCCTTCTCTGGACGTGCTGCCCCAGACCAAAGGGATGGAAGGGAGGAGGAGTATGAATCCTTCTGGCCCCATGCACACCTATCAGACTCTTCACCCACCTCCCTCTCTAGGCACGTTGTATTCGTCTATTCTCTATTTCTCTAAGAATTGGCCCCATGGACCAGTATCGGCCTTCCTTGATGAATTCTCAGTTTGGCTACCCTTCTTTCTCTCTTCTGAAGTCCCCCCAATCATTCTCGGTGACTTCATCATCGCTGCTAACACTACTATTACTTCTAAACTTCAGTCTAACCTCATCTCTTGACCTGAAGAAATGGATACAGGCTCCTTTTTTCACTACTACGGCAACACTCTACCTCGTCTTCTCCTATTTGTGCACTCCGTGCAACTTCTCCAACAATCCTCTTGCACTCTCTGATTACCATCTTATTAGTTTTGCACTCTCCTCTCCCTAGTCTTCCACCTCCTCTCCCTGTCTTCCGCCTCCTCTCCCTGTCTTCCGCCTCCTCTCCCTGTCTTCCGCCTCCTCTCCCTCGTCTTCCGCCTCCTCTCCCTCGTCTTCCGCCTCCTCTCCCTCGTCTTCCGCCTCCTCTCCCTCGTCTTCCGCCTCCTCTCCCTCGTCTTCCGCCTCCTCTCCCTCGTCTTCCGCCTCCTCTCCCTCGTCTTCCGCCTCCTCTCCCTCGTCTTCCGCCTCCTCTCCCTCGTCTTCCGCCTCCTCTCCCTCGTCTTCCCCCGCCTCCTCTCCCTCGTCTTCCGCCTCCTCTCCCTCGTCTTCCGCCTCCTCTCCCTCGTCTTCCGCCTCCTCTCCCTCGTCTTCCGCCTCCTCTCCCTCGTCTTCCGCCTCCTCTCCCTCGTCTTCCGCCTCCTCTCCCTCGTCTTCCGCCTCCTCTCCCTCGTCTTCCGCCTCCTCTCCCTCGTCTTCCGCCTCCTCTCCCTCGTCTTCCGCCTCCTCTCCCTCGTCTTCCGCCTCCTCTCCCTCGTCTTCCGCCTCCTCTCCCTCGTCTTCCGCCTCCTCTCCCTCGTCTTCCGCCTCCTCTCCCTCGTCTTCCGCCTCCTCTCCCTCGTCTTCCGCCTCCTCTCCCTCGTCTTCCGCCTCGTCTCCCGCCTCGTCTTCCGCCTCGTCTCCCGCCTCGTCTCCCGCCTCGTCTCCCGCCTCGTCTCCCGCCTCGTCTCCCGCCCCGTCTCCCGCCTCGTCTCCCGCCCCGTCTCCCGCCTCCTCCTCTAAAACATGCACTGGTCACCCCCATACTTATAAAGCCCCCACTGGACCCCACCAATCTTGACAACCTATGCCCCATCTCCTTGCTTGCTTTCTCCTCCAAACTTCTTGAAAGACTGGTCCTCAACCAACTGAGCGAGCGTCTGACCATAAACTTCTTGATCGCCTTCAGTCCTGATTTTTGCCCTCAACACTCAATAGAAATTGCTCTCCTTTAACCACTTAAGGACCGCCACCTGCACATATACGTCGGCAGAATGGCACGGCTGGGCACATGCATGTACAGGTAGGTGCTGTGCTAGTACCCAGCCGTGGGTCACGGAAGCGCGCCCGGTCCGAAGCTTTGGGACTCGCGGACCCGATCACTGCTGGAGTGCTGCTCCCCGAAGCTAAAGAACGGAGAGAGCTGTGTGTAAACACGGCTTCCCTGTTCTTCACTGTGGCAGCGCCATCGATCGTGTGATCCCTTTTATAGGGGGACACAATCGATGACGTCGCACCTGCAGCCACACCCCCCTACAGTTGTAAACACACATTAGGTCACACATAACCCCTTCAGCGCCCCCTTGTGGTTAACTCCCAAACTGGAACTGTCATTTCCACAGTAAACAATGCATTTGAAATGCATTTTTTGGTCCCAAAAATGTGTTAAAATTGTCCGAAGTGTCCGCCATAATGTCGCTGCCATTAGTAGTAAAACATTTTTTTTTAGAAAAATGCAATAAAACTATCCCCTATTTTTGTAAACGCTAAAAATTTTGTGCAAACCAACCGATAAACGCTTATTTTTTTTTTACCAAAAATATGTAGAAGAATACTTATCGGCCTAAACTAAACACTTTTTTTATATATATATTTTTGGGGGATATTTATTATAGCAAAAAGTAAAAAATATTGCTTTTTTTTTTTTTTCAAAATTGTCGCTCTATTTTTGTTTATAGCGCAAAAAAATAAAAACCGCAGAGATGATAAAATACCACCAAAAGAAAGCTCTATTTGTGGGGAAAAAAGGACGCCAATTTTGTTTGGAAAGGCACGTCGCACGACCGCGCAATTGTCAGTTAAAGCGACGCAGTGCCGAAACGCAAAAAGGGGCCTGGTCCTTTTTTAGCTGCATTTTGGTCCGGGGCTTAAGTGGTTAAACTCACGAGTGACCTACTAATGCAGCCTTTCTCAACCTTTTTAAGTCTCAGGGAACCCCTGATAAAACCTTTCATTGGGGGTCAGTGGGAATGCCATTTTTTTTTTTTACAGTGGTGGTAAGCATGACACCCTTACAGAGAGATATAAAGATCATTGGTGTCATAACACTGGCTTCTCCAAGTGGCATTGGCTCAGAAGTATGTAGGCACCATCAAATAGGAGGTAAATCAGCCACAGCTCAAGGAACCCCTACAAATCATCAGGTGCAATCAGTAATAATAATGTGTCCACATAGGAGCAATCGCAAAGAGAACTGCTCTCTAATATTGACAATACATATCCAGCAGCGTGTTGTATAAACCACCATACGTTGAAAGTCAATTGCTCACAACACGAGCATTAGAGTGTATACAATTAGCCAACTTTCACCTCCGCTCCACACGATTCCTGAGGATATGTAAAAAGAAAAAAAAACACAATATGGCATAATATTGTTACAATTGGTGAAACGGTACAAAGCTGAAGACTGATGCACTCAAGAATTCCCCTATTTGTTTGCCGCTCAGTAACAAGGCTGAGATCCTCACTCGGGGACTCCGATAGTCTCGTCACGATAGGCTCCTCCCCTACGCGTTGCGTCACTTGTCACGTGACTTAGTCATGGGTATTGACAAGTCATGGGTATCAAGGAACCCCTAGCCACCTCTGGAGAAAGACTGGTTGAGAATGGCTGCACTAATAGCTAAAACCAACCACCACTATTCTGTATTATTTCTCCTGGACCTCTCTGCTGCCTTTACCTTTGACCATCCCCATCTCCTCAGAAAACTCCACCTATCCCACCGCTCCTTCAGTGTCACTTACAACTCTTCTTCCTCTTCCTTTCTCTGTTGGGGTCCCCCAATGTTCTGTTCTTGGACCTCTCCTTTTCTCAATCTACACCTCCTCCCTGGGTCAGCTAATTGTTGCCCATGGCTTTCAATATCGTCTCTACGCTGATGACACCTAAATCTGTCCGTCGCCCCCCCCCCCCCCCCCCCCCAACTCCATCCGTCCCCTCAGGCATCACCAACTTACTAACGGACAAATCAGCCTGGATGTCGCATCACTTCTTCAAACTCAACCCGTCCAAAACCGATCTCCTGATATTTCCTCCTCCACGTGCCTCTTCCCCCTGATTTTCTCTGTCAATTTTAACGCGGCTCCACAATCGACTTGTCCCCCCACACCAAGGTCCTAGGTAGGGGTGCAACGGATCAGGAGTCACGGATCAGATCATTTTCGGATCAGCAAAAAAAAGACTAATTTTGTTAGACCCACCAGAGTTTTAGATTTCAGTTATTCTCAACACAAAACAGAGCTTATGTGCTTAAATACAGTGTTTGGAAATCTGACAGACTGTTTATTGCTAATGTGACAGAACACCTCTGATTTTCACATTAAATTTAACATTTAAACAGTCCGTCGGATTTACAAATACTGTATTTAAAGCGGGGGTTCACCCTAAAACAACTCTGTCCCATCCAGCATACTGGCGTCAGCGCCAGTATGCTGTATTTTTTTTATTTATTTTTTGTAATCGCTCTACTTACTATGTAATGAATGTAATGCGCAGGCGCCGTATATAGCAGAGTCCTATGGCTATGGCGCGTCACCCCCTCCGAAACAGGACTCGGCTATATACGGAGCCTGCACAGTCAGCTCCTAGGTCTGTGCGCAGGCGCCGGGAAGAGCAGAGTCCTAGTTCGGCTATTTTCAGAAGGCGTGACGCGCCATAGCCGCGCCATTCCCCACGGTAGGGAGAAAATTATTCATTACACAGTAGGTAGAGCGATAAAAAAAAAAAAAAAACGGCATACTGGCGCTGACGCCAGTATGCTGGATGGGATGGGACAGAGTTGTTTTAGGGTGAACCTCCGCTTTAAGTGTATAAGCTCCGTTTTGTGATGAAAATAACTGAATCTAAAACTCTGTTGGGTGTAATAAAAGATGTCGACTTGCCCCCTAATCACTATCATTACTCCGGTGTCACCCCCCCCCCTCCACTCTGGTGTCACCCCCTCCACTCTGGTGTACAGACAGCAATGCTCCCCGGGTGATGGTGTCTCTCCTACCTGCAGGTGCAGAGCTCACAGATGCTGTCCCACATGTCTGCAATCCTGGGTGTGTAGTGAGCGCGCTGAGGCGGGGAGGCGTGTCACGCTGTGCACTGGGCTCTGGCAAGCACACGGGGGGTGGAGCAAGATGGCCGAGGCTCCTGAGCACTCAGCGGATCGCGTGGTGTGTCGATCCGAATGGGGTGACCCGTTCGGATCACGGATCGGTGACGATCCGTTGCACACCTAGTCCTAAGTGTAATTCTGGACTCCGAACTCGCCTTTCGGCCTCACATCCAATCGTTACCCAAGATTTGCCGCCTCAACCTCCGCAACATCTCCGAGATACGCCCCTTCCTAACCAATGTGACTACAAAGCTTCTAATCTGCTCCCTGGTCATCTCTCGCCTCGACTACTGCAACTCCCTCCTCATTGGATTACCTCTAAATGGACTATCCACATTTTAGTCCATCATGAATTCCACCTTACAAACCACTGAGTGCCTCTTATACCCCTCCCTGCCAATCCCTCCATTGGCTGCCGCTCATCCAACAAATTTAAATTCAAGATGCTAACAATAACTTACAAAGCCCATCCACAACCGGGAACCCAGCTACATCACTAACCAGGTCTCAAAATACCAACCTAATCGTTCTCTTCGCTCCTCCCAAGACCTCCTGCTCTCAAACTCTCGTCACCTCATTCCATGCTCGCCTCCAGGACTTCTCAAGAGCCTCTACCATCCTCTGGAATGCTCTACCCCAATCTGTCTGACTTTTTCCTACTTTGTCTACTTTCAGACGATCCCTAAAAACTCATCTCTTCAGAGAAGCCTATCTGACCCCCACCTAACAACTGTCCCCCTTTTTTTTTATTTTTTCTCAATCGGCACCCCCCCCCCCCCCCCCCCCCCACAGTTATTACCTCTTGATCTTCCCTATTAGATTGTAAGCTCTAAGGAGCAGGGCTCTCTGATTCCTATTGTATTTGTACTGTCTACCCTCAAGTTGTAAAGTGCTGCGTAAACTGTTGGTGCTATATAAATCCTGTATTATAAAAATACTACTATTCTTCTCTCTCCAGGCTCCGTGCACTATCCAGTGGGGGATCAGTTGCTTCCCCTCCTCCCTCCCCCGCTATGCCAAAGTATAAACTGGCGGAGTATCGCTATGGAAGAGAGGAGATGTTGGCACTTTATATAAAAGAAAACAAGGTGAGTTTATCAGTCTTCTCAATATCAAGTCATCACCGACCACCTCTTATATGTCTTTGAAGGCTGTTTCCTTTTTTTATTTTATTCAAAGGGGTTGTAAAGGTAGAAAAAAAAAATTCCCTACATATCTTCCTTTACCTTAGTGCAGTCCTCCTTCACTTACCTCATCCTTCCATTTTTGCTTTTTAAATGTCCTTTTTTTTTTCTTCTGAGAAATCCTCACTTCCTGTTCTTCTGTTTGTAACTCCACACCGTAATGTGAGGCTTTCTCCCTGGTGTGGAGTGTCATGCTCGCCCCCTCCCTTGGACTACAGGGGAGTCAGGGCGCTCTCTACGTCGCAGATAAAGGAGCTGTGTCTTAGGCTGCATTCACATCTAGGCGACAAAACGCCTGTCGCCCAACACTCGTGCCGCTGGAGGGTAAAATTCCCATTGATGTCTATAGAGATGGTTCACATCTCTGAAACGCCGAACGCCTGTCGCCCGAAAAAAAGTCCCGAACCCTTTTTTTCAGGCAACATTGGCATTCGGCCATAGACATCAATGGGGAGACTTTGTTAAAAAAAAATGAATCGAAGCGCGGCAAGTAAAGCCGCGTATGCGGCGTTACTTGCCGCCTAGATGTAAATGCAGCCTTAGTGGGCGTCCTGACACTCCTCGTCCCGCTTAAGAGGCTTTCTCCACACCAGGGAGAAAGCCTTGCATTACTGTGTGGAGCTAGACAGAGGAAGTGAGGATTTCTCAGAAGAAATAAGGACATTTAAAAGCAAAATGGAAGGATGAGGTTAAGTGAAGGAGGACTGCAGTAAGGTAAAGGAAGATATTTAGGGAAAACTTTTTTTAATTTTTTCCTTTTTACAACCCTTTAAATCCCAGCTTCATCTACCAATATAGCATTACCTTACTACTTTTGTAGAAATAACAAAGCTTTCCATTTATTCTACACAGGCTTACCTCACTCTTCACCTAGCTGTTTAAAAATACATCCATTACTTCTGCCTTACTTCCTGGTCTTTAGGTCATGATACAGGAAGGAGTTAACCAGCTGTTCTTATTTGCACACACCGGTTGCCCTTTCTTCCCTGTGGCTAACCCTTTTGTGTTTGTTTGGCACTGCAGGTTCCAGAGGAGATGCAAGACAAGGAGTTTGCTGTGATTCTGAACGAGGAGCCCCTGCAACCTCTGGCTCTTCTGCCTCTTACAGAGGATGAGCAGGTAATGGTGTCTGATGGTTCGGATATGGAATGGATGGGTTTGGTGTTGTGGGGGGATGGGACGCGGTCACCCCTTCCTCACAGTAGGTTGTGCAGCAATTCTCGGTGTAGTATAAGGATGGGAACTGCTACCAGCAGCATATGATGACCGAGTTAGTCAGATCACTCCCTGATCTGTAAGGGTCAGGAAAAATCATCGTGTGTGCGTGTCAGTGGTGGTGTCAGTGGTGGTGTCAGTGGTGGTGTCAGTGGTGGTGTCAGTGGTGGTGTCAGTGGTGGTGTCAGTGGTGGTGTCAGTGGTGGTGTCAGTGGTGGTGTCAGTGGTGGTGTCAGTGGTGGTGTCAGTGGTGGTGTCAGTGGTGGTGTCAGTGGTGGTGTCAGTGGTGGTGTCAGTGGTGGTGTCAGTGGTGGTGTCAGTGGTGGTGTCAGTGGTGGTGTCAGTGGTGGTGTCAGTGATGGTACCAGTGATGGTACCAGTGATGGTACCAGTGATGGTGCGGATGATGGTGCGGGTGATGGTACCAGTGATGGTGCGGGTGATGGTACCAGTGATGGTGCGGGTGATGGTACCAGTGATGGTACCAGTGATGGTGCGGGTGATGGTACCAGTGATGGTGCGGGTGATGGTGCGGATGATGGTGCGGGTGATGGTGCGGATGATGGTACCAGTGATGGTGCGGATGATGGTACCAGTGATGGTGCGGATGATGGTACCAGTGATGGTGCGGATGATGGTATGTCTTTCCCCATCCCCAAATGTCTTGGACAGGGCTGAGCTAAGTACTAGATGGGGGAGAGGCAGCTGCCTTGGGTGCATAAGCAGAAGGGGGACATAGGGCAAGAGCTGCGTCATGGACTGCAAAAGTAGCTCTCAGCCCATGGAGGAGGGGCTCCTTCGTCTTTTTGCCTTGGGAGCTTAGTGTCCCAGCACTGGTCTTCTGGATCCCTCTGAGAACGGTTGTATGAAGGAGCACGCACAACAAACAAAGTGCCCTTTAGGCAGAACCTCAAGAAGGAGGTATCCTGTGGGCAACAAGAGGCTACTATAGGTAAAGAGGGACTATACTCGTGATATGTAAGATTACAAAAATATTTTATTAATCAAAAAGTCGCTACAAAACATTAAATATTTAGCAGAAAAAAGTGCGGGTGCAAAAGATGAACAAGCAATTGATCTGAATATATAAACAACATGCACCAGTAAAGGTTACTGTGTGCTACGGATAAACATACATGAAAGACGATGACGAACATAAAACATATATAGACAAACAGTCCGGACGCTAAGATAATCGCATCTGCTGCAATTTCCAATCAGAGTTTACCAAATTAGTGATATATAAAAAAACAGAAATAATATATAAAGTTTAGGTACTATGGAACAAGACAGCAGATGTGACCCCGCGGGGGGGTGAGAAGTTAAATGGTACTATGGTGAGCGGGGATAGAAAATGCCTATACGTGTTAAATATAATTGGACAAGGTAAAAGAGCCCGCCCCATGGGGTGAATTATGCTCAAACCTGTCCAGTTGGCGGCATATAAGTGTTCCCCGATTATGAGGTAATGTAACACTACTATAGATACAGAAATAGTCAAAAAAATGACATTTGAAAAATCAGTTGGACAATAATTGTCTGATGAATCTATGTCGTATCATTGGCGACCACGACCATAGATGGTTATAAATGGACAGTCCCCATGTGAGTTGTTTCCTTCTCAAATGGATATGGATGCAGAGCCAAGTGGAGGGTTGGACATCAGATAGGTTGTTTAAAACAGTCTTACCATATCCATGGTTTAAGTCGTAGCATCGCTGACATCCAGCAAGTATAAAGGGAAGTCCATCTGATGTTGGAGAGGTAGTGTCGCCCTTGTCCTCAAGTGATCATAACCGATGCTGTGCACAGTGAGATGTATGTGATCACATACACTTTGTATAGGAGCCACTCATGTGTCGTTCCGGTAACTCGAAACTGCCGCGCTGCGCCGTACCATCGTACTTCCGACCCAAGCTGGCGGGGGGGGGGATATCCAGAGGCTGTGACGTCAAGACGTTTCGCAACAGTCACGTAGCTTCGTCTGGACGTTGGAGAAGGGGCCGTGTATGAAGAAGCACAGACTTGTGGGTAGGTTATGGTCCACGCCTAGCACTGGTCTTCTGGATCCCCCCAGAGAACAGTCGGATAAAGGTTGTATGAACAAGCCGTGGGTAGGTTATGGTCTTATCCTGATATGTTGGAGTTTTTGGACCTTCTCCGTAAGGGCCGGGCGTAAGGAGGAATAGTGTAAACACAGGATTGGGCTTTGTATTGGAAAGGTCAAACCAAGAATGGATGATGAGTCTATGGGTTGGGTAAATCCCCCGGATTCATTTTAAGGGGGGGGGGGGGGGGGCAGGGTCATATTTGGGTACAAGCAGAAACCTAAGTTGCCTCGTGTTTGGTAAATATATCGGTCACACCTGACTCTCTCCACAGAGGAACTTCTCGATGTCGGTGAATAGCGTCCCAGTCCTGAGGCTGATGGGAAAGAGTGCAGCTCCACCTACTGCAGGAGCAGCACCCAGAGGCCGTGGCACGGCACGAGGAAGGGGTGAGATTCTTTTCCTATACCCCCCTCTTTTTTTTTTTTCTCCGTTTTTTTTTTTTTTTCTCATTTTTTTTTTTTTTTTATTTTCATATTTTTATTATATGGCACAGGAGATGGTGGGTGTACTAGCCTTGTTATGTTCCCCTCTGCAGGACGTGGCCGCGGCGATGCGGCTGTATTCCCGCGCCCCGCAGATGAAGCAGAACCCGGATTTGGACGAGGACGGGAAATTCACCGGAGTCAGAGCTGGGATGACAGGTGAGCTCCTCCTATATAATCTATATATTTTGTGTTTTGGTAAAGATTGCCCAAACTCAGCTCTGCCAGGCATGGGAAGGCCTCATTAAAACCAAGGCTTTATGGTCAGAAGTTTATGGACACCCGGCCGGTACATCTATGTGAGCTTCCTCGACTTCTCCTTTTTATAAATCATGGCTGTTAATATGGGATTGCCCCCTTTTCGACTTTAATACCCCCCAATTTTATAGTCGTGCTGGAACAGTAAAGGGTCTTTCCCAACCCCCCCCCCCCCCCCCCAAAACTGTTACCACAAGGTTAGAAGAGCACAATTCTTTACAATGTCTTTGTATGATGGGGTGTGATGGGGTGTGACCAATAACATTCACAGTAGACACCAGAGCTCAGTCATTTGGAGGGAAGTCTGCTTACTCTTGGCCATATGCTTAATAAAGTACATTTCCCCGCATGTCTCTCACCATTATCCCAGAATCCCAGGATAAAAAGGGCAATGCTGCGGGTCTTCCCCAGCACTGTGAGGGTTAAATGTTAATTTTCTCTGAGGGTCATAAGAAGCAACTGCTCATCTTATCCCTCACTCCAGTAGGATTCCTCCAGCTGCACATCCGGACCAGCGGTGCAGTATTGCGAGCGAGGCGGGACCAGCGGTGCGGTACTCTGAGCCAGGCGGGACGTGCGGTATTAAGAGCGAGGCGGCCCCAGCGATGAGGTATTATGAACAAAGCGAGACGTACGGTATTGTGTGCAAGTCGGGACCAGCGGTGCGGTATTGTGAGCGAGGCGGGACCAGAGGTGCGATACGAGCCAGGCGGGACCAGCGGTATTATGAGGGATGCATGACCAGCGGTGCGGTGGTATGAGCGAGGTGGGACCAGCGGTGCGGTATTATTATGAGCCAGGCTAGTCCAGCCGCGTGGTATTATGAGCTAGTCGGGACGAACGGTGGGGCATGCGGTATTATGAGTGAGGCGGGAGCAGCGGTGTGGTATTATGAGTGAGGCGGGGCATGCAGTGGTATGAGTGAGGCGGGACCAGCGGTGGGGCATGCGGTGGTATGAGCGAGGCGGGACCAGCGGTGGGGCATGCGGTGGTATGAGCGAGGCGGGACCAGCGGTGGGGCATGCGGTGGTATGAGCGAGGTGGGGCATGCGGTATTATAAGCGAGGCAGGACCAGCGGCGTGGTATGAGCGGGGCATGCGGTGGTATGAGTGAGGCGGCACCAGAGGTGCGGTAATATGAGCGAGGCGGGGCATGCGGTATTGTGAGCGGGGCGGGACCAGCGGTGCGGTATTGTGAGCGAGGCGGGGCATGCGGTGGTATGAGCGGGACCAGCGGTGCGGTATTGTGAGCGAGGCGGGACCAGCGGTGCGGTATTGTGAGCGAGGCGGGACCAGCGGTGCGGTATTGTGAGCGAGGCGGGACCAGCGGTGCGGTATTGTGAGCGAGGCGGGGCATGCAGTGGTGCGGTATTGTGAGCGAGGCGGGGCATGCAGTGGTATGAGTGAGGCGGGACCAGCGGTGGGGCATGCGGTATTGTGAGCGAGGCGGGACCAGCGGTGCGGTATTGTGAGCGAGGCGGGACCAGCGGTGCGGTATTGTGAGCGAGGCGGGACCAGCGGTGCGGTATTGTGAGCGGGGCATGCAGTGGTATGAGTGAGACGGGACCAGCGGTGGGGCATGCGGTATTGTGAGCGAGGCGGGACCAGCGGTGCGGTGGTATGAGCGAGGCGGGACCAGCGGTGCGGTGGTATGAGCGAGGTTGTACGGTGTTGAGAGGGAGGCCGCTAAGGGTCCGCCCACATCCTGTACTGTCTGATGACCATGCCTACTGGGTGGGATTAAGGGGTAAAGCTAGTATAGTTTCTCTTTATGGTCACCCTAGATCAATTGAGTTACAGTGCAGGCCACACTACAAAGGCACGGGATTGGTAGTTAAAATGCAATGCACAGAAAATGTGAAATAATAAATACATGAATGTTTCCTTGGCTGTGACTGGACCGGCTCTAATTTCTGTTTGTCATTTCAGGGGGGACAGAAGGTTTGAGAAGCCCGTCCGGAGAGAAGCTGGTAAGTCCTCGTCCCTCCTCGGTCTCCGATAACACGGCTCTCCTTCTCATTTTCTGTTTTTAAGGTCTTGTTTTGTAAAGGACGCGGCTACATCCAACATTACACTCAGATTTGGTGTATGGCCTTTTTACTGTATTTGAGCCAGTTAAAGGGAAAGTCCTCATTAGGACCATTCTTCATGTGATGAGCGCTAAATTCAGATGAAAACAAAATCCGGCATAAAGGTGCCCAAGTAAAGGAGAAGGGGGTTGGGGGTTTTAGGTTCGGTATATGGGACGGGGGTGTAACATGAAGCCAAAACCCAACCCCTCTTGCGTTACCTGAATGGCGTTGTGCACCTTTATGCAGGATTTTGTTCTCTTTTTAATTCAGTGTAATTGTGGGTGTTGTACAGGTCTGGGATTGTTTACAGGTAGTGACTCCCTATTCCAATCTGTATTCCACATCATTTTAATGCACCTTCTGCCTTTACAATCAACAAACTTCAGTGTGCAGCAGCCCCTCTCAGCCCCCCTATTACTTACCTGAGCCCATCTCCATCCAGCGATGTTGCAGGAGTGTTTTGGCTACCTGGGACTCTCCCTTCTCATTGGCTGAGACGGCAGTGCGGCGCCATCGGTACCTGCTGCTGTCTATCAAAGTCAGTGAGCCAATGAGGAGAGGGGGCGGGGTCGAGCAACAGCTCGGGTGCTCCATAGCAGAAGGTAGGGGCACTCTGCATGAGAGAGGGGCCAGGAGCAGAGAAGAGGAGGATCTGGGCTGCTCTGCAAAACCATTACACAGCAGTTAAGAAAAAATGTGTTTATTTTTAAATAAAAACTTTATCACTTTAAAGTTTTACATCAATTTTAAAGTGATGGCAAAGTAAGTTTTTTTATAATTTTTTTTTCAATCCTATTTCCATAATTTTTTTTAACCGACATTGTATACTTACTCTGTGTAATGGTTTTGTATAGAGCAGCCCCGATCCTCCCTCCTTTTTTTGGGTCCCCCGTTGGCAGCTCCTGGTCCCTCCCCGCCGCATGCGTATGCATGGTAGTGACGTCATCGTAGCCAATCGTACTCCCCTAGCACCCCATATGATGGAGCTGGCAGATCCATGACTGATCACTGACCTGCACTATGCAATGGTACTGGAACAATATAGTAAAAATCCAAATATCATCCAAACACCGTGTTGTGGAAAAGATAGATGGGTGTTTTGGGGTTTGCTCAGCTCGTATACATTTATTTAGGTTCAGGCGCACGCAGTATACCGATACGTTGCCTTTTCCATTCCAGTACGAGTCGGGTTTGAGGAAGCCGCCGCTGCACGGAAGGAATTTGCCCGCTCGGACAGCGATAACTGGCGCACGTTGCGCGACGGGCAGGAAGAAGACGAGGACGGCAATTGGAGGCTCGCTGTGTCCCGGAGAGATGAACGCTGGAGATCTACCAGTCCCGGAGGAACAGGTCTGCCCTACCTTCCTGTCCTGTGTCTGTGTGCTTTTTGTGGTGTTGTCCCCACGATGGTCTCTGATTATTCCCCTTATCTCACACAGAGGGTCCTCGCTCCGCCGGTTGGAGGGAACACAGTGACCGACGGAGAAAGTTCGATTTCGACGTGGTGCCGGAGGAAGGCGGAGGTTCAGGGCAGCGAGGAAGAGGTTCAAATGGCGCACACGGGGATGATAGGGATGGCCTTCCTGAATGGTGTATGGAGGATGAGGATGATGAGATGGGAACCTTCGACTCCTCTGGAGCCTTCATGTCTTTTAAGGTATTTGGAGCGTCCATTGGGGAGCGGTGCAGGATATGTTCTGAGGGTGGAGGTGGGGTGACTGTCCTATTGTATGGCTTGACGATGACGACATGTCTTGTGTTCCAGAAAAGCCCCAAGGAGACCATTGTGGAGGAGCAGGAACTGGAGTTCCTGGGGGTGGAGGAAGATTATGAGGAGGAGAAGGTGGACAGCACAGGAGACAAGCTTAATGGTGAGTGCCTAGTATCGCAAGTAGTGCCTTACCGCATCGGCGGTGTAATAGCAGCTTGTACGTTTAACATAGGTGTGCGCAGTCTATTGCATTAGGGTGTGCACCCCCTGAAGGTCAAACACAAGCTACTGATCACTCACGATGTTCATTCAGAAAGGGAAGGGGGTGGTCAATTACATATTTACCGGCCCCTTCCTCCACTCATTTTAAAACATCCTTGCAGCAACAGCTGGCGGGAGAGGGGGGAAGCTGGTAGCACTGCAGGGGGAAGAAGGGAGCCAGGGCAGTAGGGAAAATCTGTGCTATAAAGGGTGATTAGGGTGTGCCTGGGCACACCCTGTGCGCACGCCTATGACGTTTAATAAGGACAGAGGAACAGTTTTTTACTTGACTGCCTTCCTTGGGCGTTTGCACGGGAGCGGGGGCAGCCTTGGGCGTTTGCGCGGGAGCTGGGGCAGCCTTGGGCGTTTGCGCGGGAGCGGGGGTGGCCTTGGGCGTTTGCACGGGCGCGGGGGTGGCCTTGGGCGTTTGCACGGGCGCGGGGGCGGCCTTGGGCGTTTGCACGGGCGCGGGGGCGGCCTTGGGCGTTTGCACGGGCGCGGGGGCGGCCTTGGGCGTTTGCACGGGCGCGGGGGCGGCCTTGGGCGTTGGCGCGGGGGCGGCCTTGGGCGTTGGCGCGGGGGCAGCCTTGGGCGTTGGCGCGGGGGCAGCCTTGGGCGTTTGCACGGGCGCGGGGGCAGCCTTGGGCTTTTGGCGCGGGGGCAGCCTTGGGCGTTTTGCGCGGGAGCGGGTTATGCTCGTAATCTGAGGTTCCACTGTATAGATTGGATATGATGAAGGAAATTGCTCCGTAATTTTTTTATAAATTAGGACTAATCAAGTCTCTTCCTGTGCACCTCGTAGGTGAAGACTCATTGGCCATCTCTGAAGAAATCCTCCTGGAGCCTTCCTCTACCTCTCCTGACTCTGCCAATTCCATGTGGGCGTCAGGGATGTTCGGGGAGATGGAGAGCGAGCGTTGCCCCGACATGTCCTCCACCCCGGAAGCAGACGGTGCGAATTCCAGCGAGCAGACTCCGCTCCCAGCCGATGACGGTGAGAAGAGATGTACTCACTCCTGGTGGTGCTGCTTCTGCTATAGGGAGTTTGATGAAGTATTTTTTAATCCGATTGTCCTCGCTTTTATTTATTTGTTTTTTTTTAGGTGGAGACCCTGGACCCTTTATTCCTTCCCCCCTGTCCTCTCTGCCACCTCCTTCCTCTAGTCCCCCCCATGCTGCTACTGAATTCTCTGTGGGGGATCCGGAGGAGGACGAAGGCATGAAGCATCTCCAGCAGGTAAGCCTTTCACAACACGGACTACACCCCTGTACCACCTTCCATTCAACCTTCCTAACTCTGCCCTCCTGGCCACCTGACTCCTCTCATTCCTAGGAATGCTTTGATTCCGTCTCCTCTCTTCTAGCAGTTATCTGATTCTGACTCCAAATATCCTTCACCTCCCTCTATACCCTGCACCCCACACCAACTTTCATTGTTGAGTTGTCATTCTACGGTCACCCTTAAAGATTCCCTTTATGCTTTCCTGCCATTCTGCCATCACCCTCTGGGTGCTGCTCTGCCCTCAGCCTGGTGGTGTCGCTGCCACTGCCACTCTTCCATCACCTACTGGGTCCTGCCTTGGGGCGGCGCTGCCTCTGTTGCCTTTCCCTCGGCCTGGGGTTGGCGCTGCCTCTGTCGCCTTTACGTGTGTGTGTGTATATATGTGCTATTTCCCCCTTCCGGACTTTTCTCTCCTAATACATGACTCTGCTCTCTCATGTGACAGGAAGCGGAGAAGTTGGTGGCTTCTCTGCAGGATTCTTCCCTGGAGGAAGATGGCTTCTCTTCCCGCTCTCACAGTGCTGCTGCTCTGCCCCTCAGCCACGAGGCTGCCATGAAATGGTTCTACAAGGACCCTCAGGGGGAGATCCAAGGTAGGTCATGTGATGCCTAAATATTTCCCTTGGTGGGGGGAGGGGTGATCTATACTTCTGACATGCTGCCCTCTTACCTCTTCTCCATACAGGTCCATTCAGTACACAGGAAATGGCTGAATGGTGCCAAGCTGGGTACTTTACCATGTCACTGTTAGTGAAGAGAGGATGTGACGAAGGCTTCCAGCCCCTGGGTGAGGTCATCAAGATGTGGGGACGGGTCCCCTTTGCTCCTGGGCCCTCCCCACCACCCTTACTGGTGAGACTCCTTACATAAGAACACTAAATACTGGCTGTGCAGGTTACAGAGAGAGTCCCGTGTTTTCAGTCTGCTGACAATGTATTATTCAAAGTGCATTTTCACACGTGCAGCCTGTCTGGGAGAACACTTTATATTTATTACACCCCCTCTCCCCCTTCACATTGCATTATATATATATATATATATATATATATAATTTATAAATGTTTTATTTTTTTATAGCTGGTTAGCTTTTTACTTGAAAACTATCTGGCTTTCTCTTTCTAGGTAATGTTAAGAAAAAGGGTTGGAGTTGGGTTTCCTATAATTAACCCTGTCTGTGCTATGCTGGCAGATTTCATTATTGCGTGTAAACTGATGTATATGTGCACACGTCAGTTTTAAAAAAGGTTTAGTGTATATTTAATAAATAAAATTAAAAAACGGTATAAGGGGGGGGGTCCTCCAAATTTAAATTTTGACTGCAACGGTGGAAGCACACTTTAACCACTTGAAGACCACCAATCCTTTTCTGGGACTTTTTGTTTAATTTTTATTTTTTTATTTTATTTTTTTATTTTTTCTAGAATTGCTTCTAGCCCGAGACGTTATACATTTTTATATTTTTAATAGTAGAGACCCTTGGGAATAAAATGGCGATCGTTGCAATTTATGTGACACCAGTATATGCGCAGCGGTTTGCGAACACAATTATTTTGGAAACCATACACTTTAATAATTTAATTAAAAAAATATATATATATATATTTCACAAAAGTACACCCCTCACATTTGTGTATATCTTTTCATGTGACAACACTGAAGAAATGACACTTTGTATATACAATGTTGTGTAGTGAGTGTACAGCTTGTATAACAGTGTACATTTGCCGTATCCTCAAAATAACTCAACACACAGCCATTAATGTCTAAACCTCTGGCAACAAAAGTGAGTACACCCCCTAAGTGTATTTTCTTCAGTGTTGTCACATGAAAAGATACAATAAAATATTTACAAACATGTGACTGAGGGGTGTACTTTTGTGAGATACTGTATATATTCTATACAGTGCCTTGAAAAAGTATTCACACCCCCCTTGAAATTTTCCACATTTTGTCATGTTGCAACCAAAAAAAACATAAATCTATTTTATTTTTTTAGACCAACACAAAGTGGCACACAATTGTGAAGTGAAAGGCAAATGATAAATGGTTTTCAGAATCTTTTATAATTATGTGAAAAGTGTGGGGGGGGGGGGGCATTTGTATTCAGCCCACTTTTACCCTTCAGAAGTCACCTAATTAGTAAATAGAGTCCACCTGTGTGTAATTTAATCTTGGTATAAATACGGCTGTTCTGTGAAGCCCGCAGGGGTTTGTTAGAGAACCTTAGTGAACAAACCGCATCATGAAGGTCAAGGAACACATCAGACAGGTCAGAGATAAAGTTGTGGAGAAGTATAAAGCAGGGTTAGGTTATAATTAATCTCCCAAGCTTTGAACATCTCACGGAGCTTCTGTTCAATCCATCATCGGAAAGGGTATGGCACAACTGCAAACCTACCAAGACATGGCCGTCCACCTAAACTGACCTTGCGGGGCAAGGAGAGCATTCATCAGAGAAGCAGCCAAGAGGCCCATGGTAACTCTGGAGGAGCTGCAGAGATCCACAGCTCAGGGGGGAGAATCTGTTCACAGGACAACTATTAGTCCCGCTCTCCACAAATCTGCCCTTTATGGAAGAGTGACAAGAAGACGCACATTGGGGAAAGAAAACCATAAGTGCTGTTTGTGAGAAGCCACGTGGGGGAGGGGACACAGCAAACATGTGGGGGAGGGGACACGGCAAACATGTGGAAGAAGGTGTTCTGGTCAGATGAGACCAAAATTTTACTTTTTGGCCTAAAAGCAAAATGCTGTGTATTCTGACTTGGATTGTTGTAAATCGATTTATCCCTTGTGAGACCTCTATGCCTGGCCTGTATAAGCAGATATAATAACTGAGCACAATCCTAATCAGATAGCTTGAACTCACCAAGTACTGATTCTATTTGCAGAAGTTGCTTTAATCCAAAACCTCAGATGACCGGTTACAGCAGATGAACAGGTTGTAATATTGTGCGGTCAAAAGATGGTACTGTCTAAAGCTTACTTATGCAGAATACATGTACCCATGTTGCATGTGGCCTGTAGCTGTTCACCATTAGACATGAAATACAAACTCGGGAAGAAGGGA